>BROG01000508.1:0-285000 GCA_030159075.1 Atrina japonica
TTCAGCCGTCCAACCATTCTAATTGTCAACAAGTATATGGAGATAAAAACAACATACAAGAAATCAGTTTTGAATACTGTTTACTAGTACAATGTTATATATATAATTGGTCAGTTAGAATGGTCATCTTACCTGTATTGTATAGCCTGTTTCATAATAAACACGGCTCCGGGATAATCTTACCTGTACATGGTCGCTGTTTAGTACACCTGGAAAGCTATAGTGTGTATCAGAAAAGTATATTACCTCTAATAAATTAAAAATGTTCTTCCCGTAATTGCGATAATTCAAGATTGCACTATTAAGTCTACATCCCCCCCGAGCGCTAAAATATGAGTGCGCTGATTTATACACATACAGTAAGAAAATACAAGACAATGCAATAAAATTTACGTATGTATTTCAGTCTAAAAATATAAATTCAGCTACTAATTCTGAAATCTGTTCAGCTTAGCAGGCCAAATTTAGGAAATTCAGAATATTGTGTTGGACCCGGATCATCATTGAATGTATACATAATTCGTTAATTTGGATTCAATTTCAGATCAAAGTTTATGGGCCAAGTTAGAAAGGGAAGAGTATGAAGATTTACAGTATAAGTTTATACCCTATAATACATTTGATGAAATGATCTTATTAACGAGGGAAAATAGATTGTGGAAATTCCCTGTTGACAATGAGCAAGGTAAAAAAAAACCAAAAAAAACCGGAGTACTATCAGGTAGATAAGTAATTATAGTGTGAGGAAGTCAGAACAGTGAAACCTGTCTTGTGAGACCACCTGTTACGAGAGGTCACTGCCATGAGACCACCTGTCTTGAGAGACCACTGTCATGAGAAATTTTTGTCATGGGAGACCACCTGTATTGTGAGACCACTGTCATGAGAGACTACCTGTCTTGAGAGATCATTGTCATGAGAGATTACCTGTATTGTGAGATCACTGTCATGAGAGACCACCTGTCTTGAGAGAACATTGTCATGAGAGATTAAAGTTTGTGAATGAAATATCCATTAAAGATTTAACTCGAATGATTACAGTGCCCTCTTCTGGTCAAAGTCCCTCCAATGGGCTTGAACGTGTTATGCAGTAGAAATCCTTCAGCTGCCCTGTGAATCAGGTGACCAGTCAAGAGACGTTCAATATATGATTCTGCGGAGTTTGGATTTCCATTTCAAATTTGAGGATAAATTGAGGATAAATAATTGTTCGAAAAAAACCAAGAAAAAATATTGAATGTATACTGGAAATGTATGAAAGGATTGTAATTTTATGATAAATCACAGCTTTCTTTTACCAGTGATATGAAAAAACTCCAGTGTTGCGAAGTAGTCAATGCAACATCACAAAATTCTGACGTAAATTACTATGATGTCACAATCTGGCACTGTAATAATTTCTTATGGTTGAAGCATTCTGATTGTGTATGCATTCAAGCGTTAATGTAGTGATAGAAGTGAGAGATATATAACAACTGGATTATTCAGGTTAATAAAGATTAAAAAAAAAATTAGCCCGACATTTGTCATACTCCTTGTTTAGTGCCAATACCCACACAAAAGAAAATATATTAGATTGTCAAGTTTCCTGTGTGTTTAATTTAATCCACATACATGTATTCTTCTTGGGTCTTCTTTTTTCATTTGTTGGTGGTGCTTAGGTGGGCCTAGTTGTCTTTTGTCTGATTTGCCCATCTAACAAATATGTTTTCATTTTTACATTACGATATTTAATGTATCCCACAGATATGGAGGCTGAAAAGGAAGTGCCGTTTTACGATCACATATTTTTGGAGGACTTAATTAAGGATTTCCCCAAGAAAGGACCAATTAGAAACTTCATGGAGCTTGTCATAGTTGGGTTGTCCAAAAATCCATACATAACTGTACAAGAGAAAAGAGAGCACATAGAATGGTATAGAAACTATTTTACAGAGAGAGAAGGTATATTGAAGGAAGCTCTCGGAGATGATGGCTTAATTCGAACAGTAGAACCTTCTGAGGACTCCTCAGTAGGGAGTGAAGTATGAATGAAATGTTTGGATAAAAATAAATTAAAAGCACAAATAAGAATTTGTTGATGATATTTAAACAATATCTTTGACAAGTTTCAAAAAGTTGAATGTGACTGAACTTTTCCAGTGCATTTGAATGCAACTTTGAATTAATTCTTTAAGAACGATTTAAATCCAAGATGTCAAAATCTCATTTTGTCCGATTTTAAGGATATATTTTGTCTGTATGTGCTGGTCGAGAATGTTCTTTAAAAGATTAATGAATGGCGAAATAAATTGTGTGAAGAAAAATAAAAGTTATAGATAAAAATTTGTAACTTTTAGACTTATTATTTTAGGTTATTTTGGCTGCTGGTTTGGTGGCTTTATTGCGCATTGTTTCGATATCAGAAAAATGAATAATCATGATTCAGGTACGTGAAGTACGGTACCAAGCATGAAAGGAAACTTTGGGGGCCAGTTGTTTGAGCATCATGCTTTAAATCACAAAATCTGTCATCCGTAATAAGGCACTGATCGAGGTAACTGCACAAGCTGAACATGGCAGAGCTAGAAATAGCTAAGATCGTTTTATGCTAATTTCTGATTGCGGTTACCTCGATCAGTTTAACACCAGTGATCAGGGGTCAAACCCTGCTTAATCGTATCAGATGAGGAAACCTACCAGTTTTGCGGAAGGCTGATGGTCTCTTCCCGGGTATATTGTAACCAGGTTTATCGTCCGCCCTTTTGATACTGACCTCCAGAATAGAACCTAGATATTATTGACTGTGGCATAGAACAACAACAAAACTAACAAAAGCCATACTATTAGAATTTGGTCGCGTGCTAGATCTGTGTGATTGCTACTTAATGATTGAATTACTCTACAAAAAAAAAAAGATGACTCTTCACAGATTATTTCTTTGAATTTGACTGTGGACTGGTGGCAGATGTGACCAGTCAACAGGGGATGCTTACTTCTCCACTGCACCTGATCCCACCTCTGGATTTCCAGAGGAGGTTCCTGTTTGTTCAATGTTCAACAGATTTGTGTATTTGTCTCCTGAAAAACTGAAGATTAATAATTTGGTTTCTGTGATTTTTATATTTGTATACTTTTCACATGTCTTAAATGTGCTCTTTTGTGAAATGTCATGTTGTAAAATCAATATTTCATTTTCACATAAACTTAGATTTTGATAATTACTTAACCAATTGAATGGGACTACATTGACTTGAAACTATACATTGTATAAATACATGTGCAGGTCTATCAAGGTAAATTGGCACATGTTTACAAACACAATGAGTCTAAATCAAATTATAACAGGGGTGACAAGCTACTTGTATTAGAGATTCAGTAATGTATGGAGTTTGTGCAAGGCAATTATATTTTACCTGTACAACCTATTTTTAGTATCGTTTTGGTTTTAGACTCAACCAAGATGTGCCACTTTACCTTGGTACACCTATAGCTGAAAATCCTGCAATTACTGCTTGCAGTGGTCTAGTGTTAAAGCGTTTGACTCACAAGCTGAATGTCCCGGGATAGATTCTCGTAAAAGGTTCATATTGTCCGATTCACAAAAGATGGCGGGGCGGAGTAACCTTTTGATTATCATAAGGATACTCACTTTTGCTTATGACAAGCTGCACGAGAAAAACGTTTTTTATCTCACTGGATACTCTCTCATGTATGGTGACAAGTAGGAACGATTACTCTAGTCAGTGTAATTTTAATGTGACGCTTTATTACCAAAAATTAAAACTCGTGCAGGTCAAGAAAGGGTTCACAAGACTCCACACGCCATGTAATATGGATTTCACTATACCAAAGACATATAAAAATATTGTAGTGACTGTGCCTTCGCCAAAGGCTGGGCAGAGCAACTGAAACTCACGAGTCTTTCAGATGAGACTTAAACTGAGGTCGGGTGTCAAGGAAAGACACTGCATTGACTTCTGTCCATAGCACAGGTCAAATTTTGTAGAACTTCCCATAAAGCTTGGCATTATTTGCATAACTTACCTCTTTTTAACACCCAGGTGTCGTAATTTTCAGATGCAGTTTTTAAGATAAAATGAAAGATTTTTTCCTTCAGTTTATAGAAATATTTTATGATAAAAAAAATGATAATCCAAAGTTGCTTAATCTCTGTGAAAATACCAGTACACCAATAAAATGCTGATCTCTGGGAATAATTTAAATCTTTACTAAGATTTTGTTTTATGGATCGCCACAATATAACTGAAATATCATTAAAAGAGGCGTAAAACAACAACAAACAAACAAAAAATGTTTTATGGATAAATTATTGAGAAACAATATAATATATATCACCATTTAATCACAAATTCAGGCAGATAAATTTCAACAGATGTGCATAAACTAATATATTTTAATCTTAAAAAATTAACTTAAGAAACCAAAATTTGATTTGTAAAAGGCTGTAAACTTTCATCTCTACAAAAAATTAATGTACAGTTGAACCTATCTTGAAAGACCACCTGTCTTTTAAGACCGCATTTTGAAAAGCACTTGGTTAAATAATCCTTTGAATAAAATTTCTTTTGCGAGACCACCTGTCTTTAGAGTTATCACTTCAGTGATAGATGGGATGGTCTCTCAAGACAGATTCTACTGTAAATAAATATATAACCATTTTATAATACATATATCACTTATTGATTATAAATACATCAATTCAATACATTATAATTACTTAAAAATACAATGCAATGGTATCTCATTATGTGGAAGAAGGATGAGTTGAAATTCTAGTTGTGTCCAATTTGAATAGCCGTTCTCGATTTTTATGAATAGAAAAATATGTCGATTAAAATTCCAACGTAATAAGAGCCATCCTGCGAATTACGAGTTTACAGGATACCTCTGTACTGAATCATGTATTGATATTTTATAAGACCTTTTTTTTATTGTACAGAGATGTGCAAAAAGTTAAATTTTACATGGATCATTTTTTTTATATAAGCTTGAATACAATTGAATTAAGATTTAATGTACAGTTGCAATAAATATATTTACATCTGCAATAAGATCAAACTGATTATCACAGAAGAATTGTATATATCACAAAACTATTAGAAGAACCCCAGAACAGTTTATATTGATTTTGTAGCCCTTATTGTGCTTAATTTTGACATAATGTATTAAGCATCATTTGATTCTATTTCATATTCAATGTTTGTATCCATTTTTAAAGCCTCTGAACATGCATTGTCATACTGTTCGGCTGCAGAGTTTGCAACAACCACCTTGAAGTCAGTTTGTTTGGTGGCAGATTGACAGCCTGTAAGATTTTTACCATCTTGGCTTATTTCACTATCCCCTGATTGACAGTCTCTTTGATCTTTACCATCTTGGCTAACTTCATTATCCTCTGATTGACAGTCTCTAAGATCTTTACTATCTTGGCTAACTTCACTATCCCCTGATTGACAGTCTCTTTGATCTTTACCATCTTGGCTAACTTCATTATCCTCTGATTGATAGTCTCTAAGAACTTTACCATCTTGGCTTACTTCACTATTCCCTGATTGACAGTCTCTTTGATCTTTACCATCTTGGCTAACTTCACTATCCCCTGATTGACAGTCCCGTAGGTCTTTACTATCTTGGCTAACTTCACTATCCTCTGATGGACAGTCTCTAAGACCTTTACCATCTTGGCTTACTTCACTATCCCCTGATTGACAGTCTCTAAGATCTTTACTATCTTGGCTAACTTCACTATCCCCTGATTCACAGTCCTGTAGGTCTTTACTATCTTGGCTAACTTCACTATCCTCTGATTGACAACCTCTAAGACCTTTTCTATCTTGGCTAACTTCACTATCCTCTGATGGACAGTCTCTAAGACCTTTACCATCTTGGCTTACTTCACTATCCCCTGATTCACAGTCTCTAAGATTTTCACCATCTTGGTTTATTTCACTATCCCCTGATTGAGAGTCTCCTAGATCTTGACCATCTTTACTATCCTCTGATTGACAGCCTCGAAGATTTTTACCATCTTGGCTAACTTCACTATCCTCTGATTGACAGCCTGTTAGATCTTTTCCACTTTGGCTAACTTCACTCTCCTCTGTAGCGATATCGTCCTCTTTGTTTTTGACTGATGGAAATATATTTGATTTTCTGTCGTCATTATAAACATTATCAATTTCTGATTGTATATCACAACCCTTTTTATCATTGATTTGACTGTAAATATCACCACATTTTTGTATATCGAAGTCATATCCAGGACACTGTTCCTTGTTTTGCAGTTTTTCACCAGAAAGGCAATGGTCTTCGAGTCCCACCATGTCCTGGACATCTTCAACGGTTTCGAATATGTCCATCTCTCGCTGAAGATTTTCTATTGCATCCATTGTCTCTGCGTGTAACTTTTCAAAAACCTTGTATTCGTCATCTTCTATATTTGGTTCCCTTAAATCTTCTTGAATGTTGTCGATAGATGGCGTTGAGCAAACTGAAGCATCGTCTATATTTCCTGATTCTTGATGGAAGTTACTGAATTGATAATGAAAGCAATCATTATTGTTTTTGTAAACTTAACATTTGTTAATAAAGATTAAACAGTTTGGGTTCAAACCCCGTGGAAACCTAAGCTGATTTTGTGAGAAAGTTTACCAGTATACTTACCACTGGTATACTGGTCTATTTCAGGGTACATTATAACGGGATAAGGAACTATCCTCAACCACTGAAAACTGGCCGCCACCATTATAACTGTAAAAAAATTGTTGAGATTGGCGTAAAACGCCACCAAAAACCATTCAAAACACAAAAGCTAAAGTTCTATAGGAGAAAATCAATTGATATAGGATAAAATGTGTATTTATGTATATTAAGAAAATCTTTTTTTTTTCTTTTCAAAATAAATTGTACATATATTTTCCGATTCACATGAGATGGTGGGGCTGAGTAACCTTTTGGTTATCATACGGATGATTCTACTCATTGTTTGGTTATGGCAAGCTGCACGGGGAAAACCTTTTATTCTTTACTGGATACTCTCTTATGTATGGCGACAAGTAGGAACGATTACTCTAGACAGTGTAATTTTAATGTTATGCTTTATTACCTAAAATTTAAACACGTCCAGGTCAAGAAAGGGTTCACAAGACTCCACTCCGCCAGGTTATATGGATTTTACTATATATACATTCAAATTTGCGGAAGTTTAAACTTGAAATATAAACGAAATTTTCCAAATCGTAAAATAATAAGATGTGATGAAAATATGATAAAATGATTCATTGTCTAGTTGCGAAAATGAAGTGTAAGTCCGCATAGATCAACAAATTGTGTCGTTGATAACAAACTAAAATCACTTACTCGGATAGCTTCGATAACCAGTTTGGCATAGTGGGAAGCATGTGGACTGGCCATCCTAACTTCCTGGCTACAGTCAAGTCAACGGGTATCATAACGTAAGGTTGCCCATCCTGTGGTAAATATTGTTCAATGCCTGGAATGAAAAATATATAAAATAATGTTTTACGTGAAGCAAAATTTCTACCGGATTATATTTTGCTTCTACCCTATTTAAATGTACATTTAGTAGATATTATTTCTGAATTTGACAATGGACTCTCATCGAGTGTAATCACTAAATCAGTGGATTTCCATAGCTTCGTGTTGGATCAGTGTTCACAAATATGATGGAAAATAGACAAACGCCGACCTCTGTAAAGACAGACCGACAAACCGATAGATAGATAGATAGATCGAAAGGTAAACAGGTAGATTAAAGCACAGTTACCGTCGCCTGAAGCAATGTTCTCTGATATCATTTGTTTATACACATATGGACGACATGTATAGTGACATACCTTCTGTAACAGTTATGGTTGGGTTAATTGTATCTAAATCGTCCCTGAATTCCATATCATCCTTTGTCGATAAATCTTCATCTTCATTGGACACGTGACCTAGACTTGTTTCCGATATATAGTGATGGTTGTCATTGAAGTTGAGAGGATGAACATTGTCTTGGCTGAGATAGTCATTATTTTGGTTGAGATAGTTACTGTCTTGATTAAGGTAGTCATTCGTATTGAAGTCATTTGTATATTGCATTTGGTAGGCTGGTTCATATTTTACTGTTATCGACCCACTTCCTCGAATGTCGACATGGTTTGTGGAATTTATGCCAACATAACTTGGTACAGTTGATGGCACAGTAATGGTTTGTTGATAAAATGATGTTGGATGATCGTGATAGCGTTGTGGAGGTCCAGAACACGAGGGATGCTGAATAAATTTTTGTTGCTCAATCCTGTATTGGCCCCGTGGGTCGTGTTGGGAGAAATTGTAGTGTCCATATATTGGTGTAGGGGCTGGCATCTGGACCTGGCAATATTGGGACGTGTTACCGATCAGGCGTGGCTGTAGACTATTGTTATTCGGCACATTCGAACGGGGCAGTGTAGAGGAAATCATCGAGGGATAATAACTCGAAAAACCAAGCATAGCATCGGAGCTTTTTGTAGGCATTGGATGTCTTGGTTTTTCTTTACTTCTGTCTGTGCTATCATCTCTTATCAACACATTAGGGTTTTCCTCACTTCGTTTGAAGACACCTAAGTTTGTTTGTATTTGCCTTGGAAAGATGCCCCGTTCCATCATTTGTATTCTTTCCTTATACGTCGGATATGACCTACGATATCCTTTGGAGGAGGGTATCCTTTTTGGAACATTATTCCGCGGAGCATCTGGCGCTGGACGATATGTGTACGGCAAATCGTATCTGCTTCGCTTCGACTTATGGATAAATGGGGAGTCCAATAATCTCAATCCAGAATTCTGTAGAAAGTAATATTGTTCCACCATATGTTTGAAACTTTCTTCGCTTTTTCTTTTAAGGTCTCTTTCAGATTTGGTTGTTCCAGGATGTCTATAGTCTAAAGAAAGAAACAAAATTACTGGGATACCAAGACTGAGGACATAAAACTAGCATTTTGTCACCAACAGAAGTCCATCAAGAGATTGAACAAATGTTTTATAATCAGTGTTTTATGTTAACCACGCAATACCGTAGAATAGTTGAAAAGATTTTTAGGAATATGACAAGTAGTGCAAAAATTGATTGGTTATATATCGAAGTTAAAAGGGGCATTAGCTGTGTTTACAAAAAAAAAAAAAATAATAAAAAAGAATATTACGATTTTTTCTAGTTTTATTCCTTGTACTTGATGTACAATAACAAAAAAGAGCGATACACAGACATTAAAATCTTATATTATTATATATTTTGTGGAAATAAGGTTAGGTCCAGTGTGGTATTTGTATACAAATTGTATGGCTGAATTAATCAATTGCAATTGAAAAAGTGCCAAACCTGGGTTTCTCAAGCAATTTTCACAAAATATATAGAAATTTAAGAATTTTTATGCCTGTGTATATCTCTTTTTTGTCATTGTATATCAATCTAAGTTACAAAAAAAGGCAAAATATATTTTTGAAAAAAAAAAACACAGCTAACGTCCCTTTAATCACTTTGTATAGTGTAATCCTAGACATTTTCACTGAGGTTATATGTGTATTCTCATATTTTAAAAAATCTCGGATGGAGTTGATTATTGATTGGTACTTCTTCAATTTTACTTATTCAGAAAAAAAAATGTAGTCGTTATTACAACGAATTTAAATTGACCAGATTGTTCGCAAATGTCTTTGATTTAGCGAATGATAACCTCCACGCCAACACTCCCATGTTGGTATTACACAGTAGCGTCAAACAGTCTAGATATATTCATTGCTGTAATATATCTTATATGAAAATATTGATTTGTAATGAAAAGGCCGAAAAACTCGTATGATTTATGGCATTATAAATAAACGTCGTCTACAGTCTTATAAATGTTTGTAAAAATAATACAATCTTACCTTGGCATTTTGCATTGTGGATATATGTAAGTTCCTGTGCACGGCTGTGATATATCATTTTCTCCTCCTCTGGAAGTTTAAACCATTCCTCACCAAGTCTAAAACAACCATAAAACGATGTATGATTAAATTTGTCCGAAACGTTATCTCTATTCTAGTATACCTGTTCATGCAGGAAATGTAAAATGAATTTCTATACAAATCTCTTTTTTTATCAATGTTTGATAAGCACTGTAGTAATAGCATTGAAATTATTTAACATCCTTCATCAGTTCATGGAAGCAATTCTTTGTTACAAGATAGAATGAATTTTCCATAAATATTTTGAACCTTTTGGGAAAAATATTAAAATGATTTTCATTTTTCTTTATCAATTTTTTCATAGAATGGAATTAATAAAGATATATTAAAGGGACATTATCTGTGTTTTATCCAAACAGTTTTATTTTTTTATTTTCCTCTTTTTTACTACTTAGATTGACGTACAACAAGAACAATGAAAGATATAATTATACGCAGGCATAGAAATTCTAAAATTCCTATATATTTTGTGAAAAATGTTTGAGAAACCCAGCAATTAGTTATTTGCAAATGATTAATTCGACCTTGCTATTTGTATATGCATACCACACTAGACCTGACCTTATCCCCCCCCCAAATACAGTACAGGAATATAAGAATTTGGACGTCTATGTATACATGTCAGTTCTTACATAAATGTATAAATTGTTAAACAGCACGTCAATCTAAGCAGTAAAAAACAAAATAAAACATTCTTGGGGAAACACAGCTAATCTTATGTACCCTTTAGATTTAATAACTTTGCATTGGATTCTTTTAAAATGATAACCTGAATTCAGTGACAAGAAACAATCAGTTTATGTATTGTTATGGTAACATAAAGTTATCTTCAGTCAGCTTACACTGCCAAAGACATAGGGATTCACTTACTTGGTACCGAGCTCTTCAGTTTTTATGTTAGGATATTCCATCAAAAGTTTTGGCTTTATGTCGCTCGCAAACATCATAAACGCACTCACTGGTTGTTTGGCCCTGTTGCCAAACTCGTCTTTAAAAAGAAAATACAACATTTAATTATTAAAATACAAGAATATAATTTCATTCAAATTTAAGAATATTCGTAACACAACTTTATGATAAACCTATAGTCTTTATGTGAAAACCAACGAACGCAAACTTCTGATGAACCTAGTCTTCATGTGAAAACAACTAGAAATGGAGGAAAACAAAATTCTGATAAACCTAGTCTTCATGTGAAACCAACTAGAAATGGACGACGCAAACTTCTAATAAACATAGTCTTCATGTGAAAACCAACTAGAAATGGCTGACACAAACTTCTGGTAAACCTAGACTTCATGTGAAAACCAACTAGAAATGGGCGACACAAACTTCTGATTTGAAAACCTAGTCTTTACTTGAAAACCAACTAGAAATGGACGACGTAAACTTCTGATAAACCTAGTCTTCATTTGAAAACCAACAAAAAATGGACGAACACAAACTTCTGATAAACCTAGTCTTCATTTGAAAACCAACAAAAAATGGGCGACGCAAACTTCTGATAAACCTAATCTTCGTGTAAAAACCAAAAAGAAATGGACGACGCAAACTTCTGAGAAAAAAAAACATGTGACAACAAACTAGTTCTGGAAAAATACAAACCTCTGGAAAAACCAAGACACATGGCAACACAATATTGATGGAAAAATACAAACCTCTGGAAAAACCAAGACACATGGCAACACAAAACCCAAGACACAATAATTGATGGAAAAGTACAAACCTCTGGAAAAACCAAGACACATGGCAACACAATATTGATGGAAAAATTTGAAAAATGTCAAATAGATTTTCCTCTAGAAATAACCAAGACACGTGTAAATTCAACCACAATAGTGATTGGACAAATACAATTTCGAATTAAGTGGGAAAGTTTGCTTTTCTGGGAAAACCCCGGGGTTTCTCCTCCAAGACACATGGCAAACAAATAATAGTGACACAACTGGGCAAATGACAAACTTCTGGAAAAAAAATCTTGTCAAGACATTTGTAACAATATAATTAAAGAAGTGTCCATGGACGAACGCAAACCTCTGGACAAACTGATGCGTGTGACAAGGTAATGTAAACTATCAAAATGGACAAACACAAAACCGATCTATATCAAAGTTTATTTTTTCATGTATTGCTAGATACAAAATTATGTATATCTCTGTTTTGTTATTGTCATATCAAATTGAATTTGTAGTACAAAATGGGGGAAACAAAATTTTACATGAAAAAAATGCCCGTTTTTACTTTTAACCATTTAGATTTTTAAAGGGCAGTGGTATCATACACTTATTCGAATAACAAATGTCAAAATTTAAGAGCTTTTCGGGAATTGAATAAGACCGATTTGAATAAAATATCATCTCCACCATTTGGAATACCGATAATACAGTAAGATTATTTATTTGTATTGTTCGAAAAGAGTGATATCACGATGTATCAGCTTATAAAAACGAATAAGTCTTCAATGTCCCTCATTCTAGGAGATATCACATTTTTCGAAAATATTCAAGTGGGAAACCGAAAGTATGCTCCCCAGTTTTGCAGTGAATATCTAGTGGAAGAGTCGGTATCGTGATTACCCGCTGTAGACCGGGGTTCCTCCTCCACCAATAAAAACTGGACCAACGACCATGCATATGACTGAACAGATTGTTGAACTAAAACACCCCTATATAGGCGTTAAACAAAATATCAAATCCAAATCAATTTTTGTTATCAAATATATTTCAAATGTCAAATAAGACACAACTATTCGGTGATAACTCTAACAAACGAATAGGTTATGACAGAAAAGAGATATCACTTGGGTATTTCCCGTTGTATTGAATGGTACTTTCGAATTTTAAAAATGATATCTTGGATTGGATACACCTTTTGTAAGTGATATCAATTCGAATGAATATAGAACAGATTTAACGAAAGAGTGTCATCAGCTAGCTTTACTGAAGTTCAGCAACGCGAGCCTGGCGGTCCAGACACTATTATATAACTCGATTTATGGACTGTGTGAAAATCCAACGTGATTTGCGCTTCTCACGGTAACACAGGTAATATGTGATAATATTTAAAACAAATAAAAATCACAAAAGAGGGTATAAGATTGTACAAATTTGTTGTTATTTCAGAAGCACGCAAACCGATTCCCATCAATACGAGCAACGCGTATATGGAAAAATCAAAATTTAATGTATTTGACATAAATGGAATCATTGTACAAATGCTAGATCTTTCAAAAGCAAGTAAACCGACTAATACGACTGTCATTAAGTGATATTTTGACATAAATGTCATGTTTTCGTAATCACCTAAGATTTTAATTGAAATAAATTGAAGAATTCATACCACTTTTTTGCTGCTTACACATCAATTTTGGGGAAATTGAAAATAAGATAGATTACATGACTAGTAAAATATGGGGAGCCGTTTTACTTTTAATACTTTTTCATACCATTTAGTGATATCACTCTTTCGAATATGTGATATCACTCATTCAAACAGGTGATATCACTTATTCGAATGAGTGATATCACCTATTCGAATGAGTGATATCACCGATTTGAATAAGTGATATCACCTATTCAAAATTATATCACCCATTGGAATACCGAATAATGATATCACCTATTCGAATAAGTATTATCTCCTATTTGAAATTGATATCACACCTATTCGGAAGAGTGATATCACTTATACGAATAAGTCATGATATCACTCTTATAAAAACGATATTTTCGAACATTCGAATAGGTGATATTACTCATTCAAATAGGAGATATCACTTTATACGTTTTCGAATAAGTGATATCACTCATTCGAATAAGTGATGTCACTTATTCAAATTTGGAAACCGTTCAAAACAGAGCCTTATGCTCGACCCCATTTTGAACTTTCTTTCCATAAACGTAGATCTGCAGTGAAAATCACTAGGCCAAAAATATAATATGGAAGAGCAAAGCGCAAAGGATGATATTACGGTATCGTGATAAATGCGCAACGCTGCAGAATCGTATAAGTGATATCACTTAAGAATATATAAAAGTGATATCACCTTTTCGCATAAGTGATATCAACTATTCGAATGAGTGGTATCACCTATTCGAATAAGTGATATCAACTATTCGAAAGAGTGATATCACTAACTAGTATTAAAAAGTAAAATACGCCCCATAGTGGTTTGGTTAGATTTTTTTATGGATTTAGTTTAGGACATTTTTTATTTTAAAACTAACAGCTCTGAGTGGTCATTTCCTGGCTTCCAGACACTATTATATAACTCGATTTACCATTGTCTCTACTTTTTTCAAAAAGTTAAATTAAAGGGGGTCTGCATCCCCCCCCCACACACACACACACACACACACACACACACACTAAAACTGCCAATGCTGCCGCATCATAAGATTGTAATGTAAAAACCATGCATTCGATTTCATTTTCTTTAATGGATAAAGTCAATGTCGGATAAATTTATATATTTTTTTAAGATGTTGAAAGCTATTTTGTTTGTCATTGAGAGGAATAAAAGGGGCAAGCGATGGTGTCAGGACGGGGCTATCTATTTCCTACGATGCTTGATTTGTGCCATTTCGTAGTTTCGATCTTTTCGCCTCGAAAGGACAAGAATTAGTGCTTCTTAATTGTAGGCCTTTCGTTGTTTAGCCCCGAAAGGACCAGATTTAGTATATCTTAATTGTTGGCCTTTCGTTGTTTCGCTCCGATATTTAGTACCTCTTAAATTGCTAAAGGTCGATATTTTATTTCTCTTAATTGTCGACATTTCGTTGTTTCGCCCCGAAAGGACGGGATTTAGTACCTATTAAATGGCTAAAGGTCGAGATTTTATTTCTCTTAGTTAGCGACCTTTCGTTGGTCAGTGCCGGGTCAATCTAAGCGAAATTTTACATCGGCAGTAGAAGTCGTCACAAGTGACCGCCAAATATGAAATGTAATCTGTCAAGGTGTTTGAGGAACGACGCCTAAATACTAGATCTAGTATGCGAAAGCAGAAAAGGGCGAAACAACGAAAAGTCGCCAATGCGTCGTCTCCGAGATCCATCGTCAGACCACTCTCTGTCATGTGACTTTCATCTCCACTGACGTGACAAAATTTAAGGCATATTTTGGACAAAATGGCGGGCAACACACAGTCTTCGTATTAGGTGATAAATGATAAGTTCAGATTGATACAAAAAGCTCTAGAATAAATATTTTAACTTATAGATCTAAACATTCTCCTATATCTTAGAGCCGTTTGTTGGCTAGGCGTATACTCCTGATTTGACTTTACACCAGTGTCAGTGACGGCATTTCAGTCATAGACGTAAATACGCTTCAGGTCGACACTGACGACAGTTTTAACTTAGAAATGTGTTATAGAAGTTCATATTTTGATTGAGAAATTCGTTTAAATGAATAGATCATTTTCGAGTTCTTACGTAGTCCGTTTTTGGATCCGGATTATCCATGCGCCGATTCAGCTTTGTTATGCTGAACTCTACACCAAAAATGAAATATTGTGACATTTTCATTTGTTGTATGAAATCAAACATTTTATTTCTTTATCAACGCAAAGCAAAGTTGAAGCGGTGCAAGATAAATCCGGATCCAAAACCGGATTACATAGGAAATAGAAAATGGTCGTCCATCGACGGATATTTATCTGGCTTATTTTTCTCTCTGGAATCCGATTTACAATCTGGCACCACATATCAGCGCTTGCTTTTTTTATTTATATTGATTTCTCTACCCTCCATGGTTAATTCGTATTCGCCGCGACCAAAGAGCCCTAAATTTTCTCAAAGCCGTTCCGGATCTCGGAAACGACGCATTTTTAAAAAGCTACTAAATTTCGTCCTTTCGGGGCGAAACAACGAAAGGTCGACGATTAAGAAAAATAAAATCTCGAACTTTCGGGTCGTTACAACAACGAAAGAAATAAAATCTCGAACTTTCGGGTCCAATGAAGAGAAATAAAATCTCGAACTTTCGGGTCGTAACAACGAAATTTTTTGTGTAATTTATAATTGACTGTTTTTCCTCACATGCTAAACCGTGAATAGCCAAATGTTATCACGGTTACATGTCACTATTTCAGTATCATCGCGAATTCCGGTATCCTGTTCCCAATATTCTTCAGTATTTTTGCTATTTCCAGATGATTATAAAACTAGCCAAATTTAACAATCAATAATAGATAAGAGTATGCTGATAATCGTAAGTTTTTGTCTCCTTTGTTTACATATAAACTTATTGTGCAAGAACTCTTAAGTGCACGAAAAATGGTGTCTCGAGGATATTTGTAAACAAAAATCCTAATATTTGACAATTTATTATTTATTTTTACACTTCTAGAAATTAACATAAAAATATGGAAAATCACACTGCGTTTGTTTAAAATTGTTAAAGGCCTAGATCAGACCGTGTGGCGTGTCAATATTCCTGGCGGTCTGAGCCTGAGGAATGATTCCGTCAAACCTGAACAGAACTCCAGAAAACACGCTAAAAATTCAACTGTAAAGTTATTCCCTAAAATGTAATTTGACTGATTAAGTCTGACGCCATTTTCTTCTATTTCTCGTAGTCAATCAATTCTCCATGTGGCAAAAAGTATTACAACAGAACCTTACCAAAATGACAAGTCATATTCTCTTGTGGTATGTTCCTGTCCGTCATAATTTCAACTCCATAAGATAAACAAAATGAATATTATGAAAAATGACGTCACGACAAATACACTGACTGTGACGCATGTAAATGACGTCACAATCAAAAGGCAGTGGGCGGGAATCAGATCGAGCTCGCGTTTTTGTTTTGCCTGTAAATTTTCCAGTTTCGGACGCATACGGTTAATTTCACGACTTTATACTAGTTTAACATAATTCTAACCATTTTTAGACCACTGATTAATGACATCCAGGCTACCGTATGTTATTTTGCAATCTAATTTAAATGCCGATTTCTACTCGCTCTGATAAGTCGCGTATAGGATCTAACGCAATCCGCTACGTGCGGATGACCTCTCGTAGGTGTGCAATGTTCGACCAAAGAAAGACTGAAAGTTTTTTCATGAAAACTCACTATGTGTGTAAGTAAAATTGTGATGTCTTTATCTTGTTCAAACTGTAGAAAGTAAATTTTATACTTTGTTTAAATTGTCAAATCTTTGAAATGATACAATAGAATATTACACCCCCCCCCCAAAAAAAAAATAAAAAAAAAGCCAAAATAAAACCAATGAAACTTGGAAACATTCTTTTTGAACAGACCGAGTGAAAATTGATTGAAATGCGATAAGAAATGACTTCAAAATATTTTTTTTTTAAATTGTTCCCACTTTTTGGTAAGACCCCTGGTAAATCAAAAAGTGGGAACATGATAATAATTATCATGTTCCCAATTTTTGGTAACACCCCTGGTAAATAAAACATAAGTAAATAAAACCCTGGTAACATGATACTTTTTGCACTTCTCTGTAGGTTGGTTATTTCGGTCTTCAATGTTTTAATGTCGTTAGATACAAGCGAGTTGCAGATGTCGTCCGCAAACAGTCTTGTCAGTCCATAAAGTCCGTCTGATTGGTTGGCCATTAATTTCCATAATTTTGAAGTAAAACCACACACAACCGGACGGAATTACACGCGGGACGGACATGCAGGCAGACCGTCAGACGATCCAAACACTAGATGTTCCCGGCGGACCTTCCAGGCCGTGGGCCTAAAAAAATCCTGGTTTGGAAGCAAAATGTTTAATTATAGTTCTAAAGATGTCGTCAGATTATGGGGGCTGTGTCCCACAGACCCTCTGCCTCGGTTATACTGAAACCAAACCTTAATAAATTGTAACCGAATTCTCTCCTCCTGCACTACAAACTGTTACCACCATATAAGGTAACAATAGGGCCCCAATCGCTGAGAATCATCTACAAATGTGGAAAGAAGACCAAGAAGAATATGTATATGTAGGCCGTTCTGGCCAAGTAACAATATTGCAGTTTTAAGAAATTCATAAAAATATCTTAAAACTACATTTCAGCAAAACTCTTGCACAAAAACATTTCTTCACCTATATACAAGCAAAACACATTAAAAGAATGCATCATAGCCAATGCAAGGGATAATTGAAGAAATCATTCAAAAATGAATGAAAATGTCAAAGTCCAAAATTAATATTCCGATTTCTATGAAAAATACAAATTTGAATCATACATTCATGTAGATCGCTCAGAAACCATCCGTTTTTCAATTCATGCAGCAGTTCTGGAGATTTTTAAAGAGGGGTACCGTATGTGACCTACTTTGCCCCACCCTGAAGACCGATCTGGCTGAAAACTAGAAACTTGGTAAAGGACCTTGAGCACTTGCTTCCTGTAAAGTTTAATTACAATAACTCACTTGAGCCTTCGGCTCAGGTGAGCTAAAAAATATTCGAGAGTGGCGTGAAACAACGTCAAACACAGATTTAATTGTTCATTTCCTTGATTTGTGGTACAAGGCTTTTCGTACAACCTCTCACTCATACTTCATACAAACATTATTATAATGGTCCACGTCGTATCATAAACAGAAATAGTCCAGAGTTGTCAAAAATCAAAACAATATTGAATATGGTCTATTTTCCAAAAATAGGTTGTACAAATAAAACATATTGCTATGCACGGATTCCATGCATTATTGAAGCTGTAATATTTGTGTCCACAAGAAGCGCATCACCCCTGTTATGATTTAATTTACGCGTTGTTTGTAAACATGAGTCAGTTTACCTTCGTAGACCCATACCAATATCCATTCTTGTCAAAGGCATAGCTTACAATATCCACTCTTACTTGACAAAAGCATAGCCTACAATATCCACTATTTCTTGACAAAGACATAACCTACAATATCCACTCTTACTTGACAAAAGCATAGCCTACAATATCCACTTACTTGACAAAGGCATAGCCTACAATATACTCTTGTCAAAGGCATAGCCTACAATATCCACTTACTTGACAAAGGCATAGCCTACAATATCCACTCTTATTTGACAAAAGCATAGCTTTCAATATCCAATCTTACTTGACAAAGGCATAGCCTACAATATCCACTCTTGACAAAGGCATAACCTACAATATATCCACTTTGTCTTGCATACAAAGGCACTTACTTGACTAAGGCATAGCCCACAATATCTTATTTTACCTGACAAAGCATAGCCTAAAATATCCACTCTTACTTGACAAAGGCATAGCCTACATATCCACTCTTACTTGACAAACTCTACAATATCCACTCTTGACAAAGGCATAGCTTACAAAATCAACAATATCCACATCTATTACTTACTCTTGTTAAAGGCATAGCCTACAATATCCACTTACTTGACAAAGGCATAGCCTACAATATCCACTCTTGACAAAGGCATAGCCTACAATATCCACTCTTACTTGACAAAGGCATAGCCTACAATATCCACTCTTGACAAAGACATAGCCTACAATATCCACTCTTGACAAAGATATAGCCTACAATATCCACTTACTTGACAAAGGTATAGCCTACAATATCCTCTATTATTTGACAAAGGCATAGCCTACAATATCCACTCTTACTTGACAAAGGCATAGCCTACAACATCCACTCTAACTTGACAAAGGCAAAGCCTACAATATCCACTCTTACTTGACAAAGGCATAGCCTACAATATCCACTCTTGTCAAAGGCATAACCTACAATATCCACTTACTTGACAAAGGCATAACCTACAATATCCACTTACTTGACAAAGGCAAAGCCTACAATATCCACTCTTACTTGACAAAGGCATAGCCTACAATATCCACTCCAGGCATAACCTACAATATCCACTTACTTGACAAAGGCATAGCCTACAATATCCACTCCTTAGAATAACCTACAATCCACTCTTGTCAAAGGCATAGCCTACAATATCCACTCTTACTTGACAAAGGCATAGCCTACAATATCTACTCTTGTTAAAGGCACTCTTCCACTTACTTGACAAAAAGCCTACAATATCCACTCTGACAAAGGCATAGCCTACAATATCCACTCTTACTTGACAAAAGCATAGGCATATCCACTCTTGACAAAGGCAATATCAACTCTTGACAAATATTTAGACATCCACTTACTTGACAAAGGCATAGCCTACAATATCCACTATTACTTGACAAAGGCATAGCCTACAATATCCACTCTTACTTGACAAAGACATAGCCTACAACATCCACTCTAACTTGACAAAGGCAAAGCCTACAATAGCCTTACTTGACAATATCCAATATTTACTCTTGACAAAGGCATAGCCTACAATATCCACTACTTACATAACCTACAGGCATAGCCTTACTTGACAAATAGCCACAATATCCACTCTTACTTGACAAAGGCATAGCCTACAATATCCAATACTTGTCAAAGGCATAGCCTACAATATCCACTTACTTGACAAATTTGACCTAAATATCCACTTACTGACCAAAGCCTACAATATCCACTCTTACTTGACAAAGGCATAGCCTACAATATCCACTCTTGTCAAAGGCATAACCTACAATATCCACTCTTGACAAAGGCATAGCCTACAATATCCACTCTTACTTGTCAAAGGCATAGCCTACAATATCCACTTACTTGACAAAGGCATAGCCTACAATATCCACTTACTTGACAAAGGCATAGCCTACAATATCCACTCTTATTTGACAAAAGCATAGCCTACAATATCCAATCTTACTTGACAAAGGCATAGCCTACAATATCCACTTTTGTCAAAGGCATAGCCTACAATATCCACTACTTGACAAAGACATAGCCTACAATATCCACTCTTACTTGACAAAGGCATAGCCTACAATATCCACTCTTGTCAAAGGCATAGCCTACAATATCCACTTACTTGACAAAGGCATAGCCTACAATATCCACTCTTACTTGACAAAGGCATAGCCTACAATATCCACTTTTACTTGACAAAGGCATAGCCTACAATATCCACTCTTACAACATAGCCTACAATATCCACTCTTACTTGACAAAGGCATAGCCTACAATATCCACTCTTGTCAAAAGCATAGCCTACAATATCCACTTACTTGACAAAGGCATAGCCTACAATATCCACTCTTATTTGACAAAAGCATATTACCTACAAAGGCATAGCCTACAATCTTAGTCTTGTCAAAGGCATAGCCTACAATAGCCTACTTGACAAAATATCCACAATTCCAATTTGACAAAAGCATAGCCTACAATATCCACTCTTACTTGACAAAGGCATAGCCTACAATATCCACTCTTGACAAAGGCATAGCCTACAATATCCACTCTTACTTGACAAAGGCATAGCCTACAATATCCACTCTTGACAAAGACATAGCCTACAATATCCACTCTTGACAAAGACATAGTCTCCACTTTTGTCAAAGGCATAGCCCACTTCCACTTTGACAAAGGCATAGCCTACAATATCCACTCTTAGCCTGACAATATCCACTTTTGTCAAAGGCATAGCCTACAATATCCACTCTTGACAAAGGCATAGCCTACAATATCCACTTTTGTCAAAGGCATAGCCTACAATATCCACTCTTACTTGCCTAATTAGAATGTCTTCATGGGGGCGCACCTTCTTCTAAACATGCATTGGTGCACAAGTCAAAATCTGTTGTCCATTGAAATTAGAGCCGTTTGTTTCATAGCTTTTTGATCAAACCATGTGTATGTAAATGTGTGTGTCCACAAAATATACCGTTTGTTGATCCGTTATCTGTGTAGTTCCTTGTCACAAGTCTTGACATTTCTTTTGTTTATGAAGACATCACCAGATGTTGATGAAACGTCACAAATATTGATTTGTTCTATGAACTGATGTCAATGGAATGAGAGTTATTTGACTTGCCATGCAATTATTGTGCTTTTTGTAATTTTATATTCCCACTTTTGTCCAGGGAAGACTAATCAATCTAGTAACTGAATCTCTAGTCATATCATCATTATTAAACATATCTAATGTATTTTAAATTCTGTTAATAATTAACAAACTTAATCGCTGTCTTAGAAAGTGTTGCCTTTCATTAAAATAAAAATATCTGAAGATGATTGACACATGTGTTGATTTCAATGAATTTTCAAATCAAGATGATATCTGTCCTATTCCTTTCTACATAAACTACAACGTTCTCCATTTTTCTCACACTTCATGATTTTGTTCACACATTTTCAACACAACATGTATTTATTGTCACTGTACTGGTCACTGACCAATTTTCACCAACTGTTTTTAACTGGCGTAGAACGTGCAAACACATACATACTTTCACCAATTTTGTTTTTGTATTTCCTGGACAAGACACTATTCTGATTGCCAAACAAAACAAAAAATTCTCTGAGAATCCAGAAAATATCAGGTAAAATAAAAGACAATGTGAGAATCGGTACTTGGCGAAAATTAGTCGGTGGCCAGAACAGGTATAAAA
Source organism: Atrina japonica (assembly GCA_030159075.1). Taxonomy (NCBI): domain Eukaryota; kingdom Metazoa; phylum Mollusca; class Bivalvia; order Pterioida; family Pinnidae; genus Atrina; species Atrina japonica. Next base: position 22,472 of record BROG01000508.1, read on the forward strand.
AAAATACACATAACCTGGCAGGGCTCTGCCCTGTGAACTGTTTCTTGAACTGGACAAATTTAAATTATAGGTACCGGTGAAACATTAACCCATTCACCCCAAAAGACGCATCTGGGCTGGTCTAAGTCGTTGATTTACAGAAGGATCCATTGTTTTTCAGGGGTTGATGAGTAAAAATTAAATTGACAAGAGTAATCATTCCTAAATGTTATCATACGTATGGCTATCCAGAAGATTATAACACGTTTTTTCCCTTGAAGCCCATCTTACATGTAACCGAAAAGTGAGTAGGATCCATCGTACAATAATCAAATGGTTACTCCGCCCGGCCAAGTTATGTGAATCGGACAATATGTTGACCAGACCCCAGATAACTTAAGTTCATTTGCCTTGTAGATTAAGAAAACAAAAACGCACAAAATATCATGATTATTTGTTTATTTCTTACTAGTAGAACTCCACAAAAACATGCACAAGTTTTCAATGAACCGCGTAAAATGTAAGATAACAATGTAGTTTTTGTCATAATGGAATTTCAACACGAAAGAAAAAAAAAACAAAAAACAAAAAAAAATAAACACTGTCGAACAGCAATCGTTGAACAGCATCCTCTATTCCGACAATAGAGAATTTATGAGTAGATCTAGTCCATTACTGGCTGCATACAATTTGCATTTAATCATAAAAAGTATTACGGATATTTCATTGGTATTACTTTCTCCGAGGTGATGGGGATCTGAAATAAGAATTACTACAAAATAATAGAAGTATAACTTTTATAAAATATGTTGACAGAAATTATTTCTGTCTCTGGTTATAATCAAGAATTGCTTGGTGTAATTAAAATGTAGAAACATGCTCTAAACATTTTTCAACTATTCCAACATAACACCTAAACTTTTGGTAACTATGAACTGTATACTTGGAATTATTTTCGCTCTTTTACATAACAAACATATTCACTCCATCTTAAATTTGCCCTTTAACACCATAACCTCACGGATGACATGTATGCCCAACTATTCAACTTAAAAATTTCATCTTCATTTTAAAATTTGCCCTCTTGTCTAAAAGCAAAAATGGTGAAAGTTAAAAAAATTTCCCGGTATACAGTTTAATCTACATGGCTTTGACTTTAAGTTGCAATTTCCGATTGATCTATCGCCAAATACCCAACACGGCACCTTATGGCAAATTTTCCCATCATGGCTCGTTAAACGCTTGTGTGATTATGACATCACAATCGAATGAATCAAAAAAGCACATGGACAGTCATGTGTCAGACACTTGGCAATGAGGCAATTCATTTTATATTGAATAAAATACTTTTTTTTATCTCTTAATTATATAAAATATCCCTGGGAATGTGAAAAATGAAATGGCTGTTATAATAATGTTTACAGAAAGAATTCAGTTCAAAAGTAATAGAAACAAAATGTTATACTTCTCTTTTTACATATATTTACAAAGAAACAAAGACAATGAATTACAGAATGAATGAAATTATCCCACCTTGATTTGGAACTAGACCTGTGTCTCGACTTCTTACCGCTGCTGCTGGATAATTGTCCAACTTCCCTGTATTTTTCTTTCCGAGACCTGCGAGTACTTGACCTTGAATCTGTTGATGGACTCCGAGATCGCTTTTTTCCTGAGGACTTTTTATTACGACTATTTTTTCGGGTGTAGTCACTGTCGGATGACCTTGACCTTGATCTCCGCCTCTTTTTAGATTTGGAACTACTACTTTTATACTCCTCTGTGGAGTGTCGTGACCTATATTTGTAATCGTCATCAGAATACTTGTCATACTCTTTTTTATGTGATCTGTCCTTTGACCTCTCTGACACCGGTGACCTTGACCTACTACGACTCCTACGCTTTTTATGTTTACGCCTATCTTTTTCATATTCTCTGCTATGACTCCTATCTCTACTTCTATCCCTACTTCTTGACCGATATCTATACGAGTCTCTAGATTCTTTGTAAGATTCCCTCCTACCCTTACTGTCTTCCTTAGAATATCGCCTATCCCTATCCTGTTTTTCATCCCTTTCCCTACTGTGTCCATCCTTGCTGTTCCTCTTTTCCCTACTCTCCTTACTTGGCCTACTTTCTAGGGACTCCCAATTCTCCCTACTCTTTCTCCTATTTTTATCATCTCTACTTGATTTATCTGTAACTTCTCTCTCTTTAACTTTGTCATCCTTACTGTATTTCCTTTCCCTCTCCCTACTTCCCTCCCTCCCTTTATATTCCTCTTTATATTTGCCTTTAGAGTTCCTACTTTTTCCTTCTTTCTTGTGATCTACTATATATTTAGTCTTTTCAGCTACTGCACTACTCGATGAAGAGCTAGAAGACCCTGATTCACTGTCAGAGCTATCGGAATCAGAGTCACTTGAGCTGCTACTAGCACTGCTACTTGAGCTAGAACTACTACTGCTGGAACTCTTGATTTTCTTTGTTTTCAATTTCCCTTTTCTGTCATTAGATTTATCATTTTCTTTCAAATTAACATGATTTGAATTTTCCTTTGGTGTATCACTTTTTATTTTTTTAGGGGATGTGTCTAATTCTGACTCTTGTTCCGACTTAACATCTAAACCTGGAATACCATCATACTTATTCTGAAATGGGTATGTGTGCTTCTCTGAAATAGGTTCCTTTAAATATGCTGGTGTTTCTGGTTCTGAAGAAGAAAAGAGAAGAAAATGTAATACATACTGTAGAATCAGAAAATTGTGCTGGGGTATTAAGTTTCTTTAGTTTCATTCATTTATCAACAAAATTAAAGACATGACAAAATTTGAATAAGATACACCTAGAAGAGGTGGATCATTTTTTTCTGTCATAATAAAGAGGGGCGACAAGTTTTTGTTGAAACATCATTGGCTGTCATATGATTATAGACAGATAAAATCTTCCTCCTATTCCTTAAGGCCAAAAAAAATTAATCATTAGTTTCTCGGGCACAGTCGCATTACCAAAGATGATGCCGCATTCTAAATTTTTATCGGTTTTTTTCCTCTTTTGGAATTTTCAATTATGAGTTGTGTTATACCGTGTACGATTTTGAAAATTAAGCATTCAATTGACTAAGATGTAGATCAGTGTTAAGTTTAGTTACAATGTACTTGAACTTCGGTGCCAGTGGTAAATAAGTTTATTATCGACACAGATTGTCTGTGGGGCACGGATTATTCTTGAATGGAGTATTATTGGAAGATATAGAAAAAAACTGCCATGTAAACGAACTGTTTACGTGTATTACAGATGGAAATATAGACCTTGGGAATTGGGCCCATCCAGCTCGGCGGTACGACGAATTACCGAAATGGCACTTATTTACCGAATCGGCAGCTTAAATTATTACTTTTTTCCTACAAACTATATCATTTTAACAATAATTTTATTGATTTAAGAGTAATATTTCGACTTTCTGTGAGTGATATGTTCATTTTCAAATGTAGGATACAGAGGCCCGTTTTACTAATGTTCATTTGAAAGTCTGTTGTAACTTGCTAGTTTAACTTAGGAAATTGTGCTTTCAACTCTCAGTGGTCAACACAACTGTGGATTACTTGGTTTCAGTGGAATAAAGAATCATATAACATAAATGTACATTAGTACAGACTTGCACACCAACATTGAAATGGACCCCTGTATATCACATTTAAATGAAACATATCAGAAATGTCTAGTCAAAGTAATCCTTTCAAATTAATCATATTATTGTTAAATTAATATATAAATTCTTTTTTTGAAAAAAAATGAACAAGTTACAATTTAAGGTGCCGATTCCATAATTCGTCATACCCCAGCACTGTACAAGTTATATTCTGTAAGTTTTGTGAAAATTGGGAGAAGTAAAAGTGAATGTACCAATAAGGTTATGAAATCTCTACGAGTAAATGATGTTGTGTCTGTCTTTGGGAGGTATATAAGATACCACATAGAGTCTGACAGCCATAACAAAAATGGAAACCTTCAAGAAAATGATGATAATGATTGTGACTCCCAACATAGTTCTGATCCTGGGAGTGACTCGATATGTACAAAATCTATTGAGGTGCCTTACTTCCAATCTTTCAGGAGGAAAAAAAAAACCTGCCTGCCTCATCAGATTTTTCAAAAAAGTGCCCAAGAAATTAATGATTAATGTTTTTTGGGCTAACCTGAAAACATGAAAGTGTCGTCTGCAGCCTTCATCTTGATATGTTATATGAAAATTATTGTGACAGTCACCTACCGTAATTACTACTCATCTACAAAGTAATTAGGACCAGACGAAACCATCATTAATAAGGGCACCAAACAAAATACGATTACGGTAATTATTTGTATTAAGATTGTACATTGGAAATTGTCTTGAGAGACCGCCCTCATCTGCCACTGACATGATGTCTCTCAAGACAGGTGGTCTCTCTCTCAAAAAAAAAAAGGTTTTGTTCAAAGGGTTATTTAAGCATGTGGTTTTCAGAATGTGGTCTTAAATGATGGATGGTCTCTCACGAGAGTGGTCTTTCAAGACAAGTTCAGCTGTATAAGATCTTTGACAAAAATAAACAGTTGTCCCAGTTAGAACTTACCAAGTTCGTCGTCATCATATATTGCCTGTTCTTTTACTCTTTGTCTATATATCTCCTGTTTACGACGGATCCTTGCCTCCAGTTCAGCATCCGAGTCATAATCTTTCTCCACCTCATCCTCTTCATCCTCATCACTACCAGAACCATACCCAAGCCCTATAAAACCAGCTCAATGATAACACCAAACACACAACTACTAGTCAGTACTGTACAGATACGAATTAGTATCTGCTGGCAGACATGTACATGATACAACAATGACTAGTCAAATCTGTACAGATACGGACTAGTAACTGCTGGCAGACATGTACATAATACAAGAATGACTAGTCAGTTCTGTACATATATGTACTAGTATCTGCTGGCAGACATGTACATAATATATCAAAGACTAGTCAGTTCTGTACAGATATAGACTAGTATCTGCTGGCAGACATGTACAAAATATATCAATGACTAGTCAGTTCTGTACAGATACAGACTAGTATCTGCTGGCAGACGTACATAATACAACAATGACTAGTCAAATCTGTACAGATACAGATTAGTATCTGATGGCAGACATGTACATAATACAACAATTACTAGTCAGTACTGCACAGATACGTACTAGTATCTGCTGGCAGACATGTACATAATATATCAACGACTAGTCAGTATTGTACAGATACAGACTAGTATCTGCTGGCAGACATGTACATAATATATCAATTACTAGTCAGTATTGTACAGATACAGACTAGTATCTGCTGGCAGACATGTACATAATATATCAATTACTAGTCAGTTCTGTACAGATACAGACTAGTATCTGCTGACAGACATGTACATAATATATCAACGACTAGTCAGTACTGTACAGATAGACTTGTATCTGCTGACAGACATGTACATAATACAACATAAAATATGCCCTACCCCAATCAATACTATGGTGTATCATAGTGAACTACTGGAGAATTACTTGATATCATTTACATTATATATATATATATATATCATTCCCCACCCACCCGCCCCCAAAGTATTGGGTGAAGAAAGACCCACTAGTAATGCTCAACCATGTGACCTTTACTTTAAGTACAAAGAATCTTTATGATAAGCAGTAAAAGAATTTGGAATGATAAGTGTCAAGCTATTATCCTTTTGTCTTATTACATTTAGCACACGACGAGAGAAAATGGGCAACTCTGATCCTTCGGGGACAGAGTTACATCATTATCCTTTTGTACTATTAAACTTAGCACATGACGAGAGAAAATGGGCAACTCTGATCCTTTGTGGACAGACTTACATCATAATGTAACTACACCCCCCCCCAAAAAAAAAAAAAAACAACCCAACATTTGCCATCCTCATTGTAAGGAACAAAAAATGAATCCAGGAGTTTCAAAAATCTATCAATGAAGTGCAACCTTTTATTTATTACATAATTCAAATGTAAATGTTGTATACAAAATACCAGATCAATTTCAAAACCTCAAAGTCTAAGAATTTATATTTGAATTTAATCTAGTTTGTTAAAAACTTCAAACGCTTATGGTGATAAAACTGTTTTCAAATATATCTTTAGGTACTGCAAGTCTATCTAATGACTCACTAGATCAAAATCCCAGAAATTAAAAACCCTCAAATGACATTTAGTCAAATTATAAACTGAATATCTCAAATTCTTTCATCCAACTGAAATTTTTTTTTTTATCTGTGTTATTGTTCCCACTTGTAAATTGAGGTCAAAAACAACAAAAAATTTGTCAGATGTGCTACGACTAATCCATCAAAACAGCTGAAAGAATATTTCTAAAAGCAATTTTGCCACTTTCTTTCCTCATCTGATTAATCTAGAAAATGACTGATATTCTGAAATTAAAAAAAAAAGAAAAAGAAAAAAAAAAAAAAGAAGCATTTTTCTACCTACTGATCCACTTTTCACTTCTGGTTTGAACTTTGAACTTTGATTTTTGTTCTATGCCACATACTCAACAATTTTTCAGTTATATGGAGGCGGCGAGTTTTTAATTGTGGAGGGGAGAACCCAGTTACAATGTATACGGTAAGAGACCACCGGCCTTCAGAAACTAAGCTGGCAAACTTTCTCACAAAATCAGCTTAGGTTCCAGTGAGGTTCTAACCTGCGCTGACCAAAAATGAGGGACTTCATGATTCAAAGCGTGATGCTCTAACCGCTCGGCCATGGAGGCCCCCACTTCTGGTAAAGTGGATCAAGGCACAACAAACAAATTATTTGTCAATGACGGACTGAACACAATCACTTTATGTTTCACGTTATACCAAAAAAATTAGATACTTACCGAGCCCAGTTATAGTCGCCAAAGCAGAGGACTTGGAGAGCTGCTTTGCTGGAGCTTTTCATATAATTATACAAACAATTAGTACCATCAATAATATCAATCATAATATATGATGTCACGTCCAATCATAGGGGAGGTAACTCTTCCTGTTCCCTCCCCTTTTGCTTCCAAGCAATGCTGTGAATACAAGTACTGATTAATAAACAATTTCAAATTTTGGCACTTTATAGCATGCCCAACAAAAGCATTCTGACAATATTTACTGACTGGCATTTTCTGGAAAAGATAGTTTTGAATCAAATTATCTATATAGTACAGCACATATATGCCTACTGCATATAACAACAGCATTTTATCAGGGCTAGATTGATCATGTTGTGAAAATTTTCACTTTTGACTGGTATACAGTTATCACCATGACCAGTTTAAAAATGGCGGCCTGTCAGGGTTGAAAAATGCTACTGCTAATAACAATAATGACAACAACTAATCCACCGCAGAAAATATTTATGCCGCAATAACTACAGTTAGGGATCCAATCTTTTTCTGCAAAAGCAATTACTTTCCAGAAAAAGTCAAAGGCCTTAAGGCACTTCAAGACACATATTACATGATTTTCCGATTTTTAAGGAGGACATGCTCCCAAATGCATCCTGACGATTTCCCTCACTATGCTTGGTCAAGTGACCAGTTCAAGGTGTCTCCAGTAGTCATGGTGATTACTGACATATATTTCTAAATAAAATGTTCATTTCACTTACCATGACAACAATTTCTAGCCCTAATACCAAACTATTTACAAACAAGCTGCAGATATATTTCAAAATTTATTGTAAAATCAAATGTAAATTGTTTCAAAAATAATACCCAGTGTAAAAGATATATAATATGTAAACAAACAACAAAATAACCATATCAAAACTATAAATGCATAAAATCGATTATCACAGAATTCACTCATTCCCACAGAAATGTTTTAGATGAATTGAAAATGAAACAAAAAATATTCTAAGTTTTTTAGTTTCCTTTTATAATTTATATAAAAAAAAAAAAAACAGGTACGCATTCTCATGGCAAGCGTTTTGCTATAAATTCGCTTGTCCTTTATCTTGTTTGTTAAATCTTGTTTCACAGGGTCCCACATTTTACAATCTATTTATAATCCCGTACCCAGTTAAATTGTTACATGTCTTGCAGTAAAGACTTAAAGTTGAAATATTTGATGTATTTTTTTTTTTTAAGTTTAAGGTTCAGAACTTTATATGGAGCCAAAAATTTAAACCGATTTTGTCACACTTAGATATCAGCAACTGTGATGACAACTACATTCCAACACTGAAGTTGAATTTGCTCCACAATTTTTGAGAAGGTTTACATGAAATGTTTGTCACTCATAAGACGAGACTATTCATTTTTCAATTCAACAAGCTTTTGGATACCATTTTGAGAATTCTACAATGATCAGTTTTGGATATCTGAAAGAGTAAATATTTCAACTAACATTGAACTTGGGACTTCTAAACACTTACGAAATGATATAAACTTGGTGTTTATATCTGTCAGATTCATATGTCTTGGGGTTTTTGTTTCACTCTCTCTCTCTCTCTCTCTCTCTCCTTACAATTTTCACCAGATGACAATAAAACAAGATAATAGCTGGCGAAACGTGATGATGCGAAAAAGGATACTTACAAAACATGAACTCAACTTTCAACTTAAATGTTTTTGATTTATTGCACATTTACTAAACTTAAATAAAATCAGTTTCATGTTTAGAAAACTTCTACACCAATTTAGGATTGAGCTACCTTTAGCTGCCCTGTTTTTCTCTTTATAAAACACTTCTTTACAGACACTGGTGATCTCCTGATTAGTAACTTCCAGTAAAACTTCAGTTAACATCTTCCGTACTCTCACCATCTAAAAAATGAACAAGATGTGTTTGTGAAACACAAATGCTTCCAGTCCCAACAAATTTTTGCAATGTACTACATTTTGACCCCACCCCCAGGGGCATGTGATGTCGGTGAAGTGTGAGCAAGCCTTGGATGAACTTACAGTCTAAGTTTCGTTACTGTATCACAATCCAAACTTGAAATATTGCACTTTATATGTAAACAGGACGGAATTACGGACAGACAAACAGACAGACAGACGGATGATCCAAACACTAGATGCACCCAGCAGACATTACTGGATGGGGGCATAAAAATAACAAAATGAGTTGCATGGAAACACATATAAATCAATACAACAGATGTGTTTTAAAATACATCATTTAAATAAGATTGCCTAGCAGCCACAATGCTCACCTGAGGCAAAATTGACAACAAGGAATTCACAAGCAATCTGGCAAAATTTCTCCAAAAAAAATCAGCATAGGTTCTAGCTGGGCTCGAACCTGCGCTGACCGAAAGTCCCAAGATTTTATTCTTCAAAGCATTTTATGACAATCAAATCCTTTAAGCATTTGTGACTAATGACTGGGTACCTGAGTATCTTGCCAGTTTTATAGCACATAAAAATTTAGAAATTTATATCTCTGGCGAAAATTTGTATACAATGCAAACTAATCATTACCAGATCCATTTGTTTTTCCTCCTCGGTTTTGACTTCCTCTGGAGAAGGGCTTCTCCTCCTTATTTTGCTAGGTTCAGGCGTCACTGACCTACTTCTGGATGGTGACCTGGACTTGTGATCGTCTTCATCATCAGAATCCTGTATCAAGAAAAACTATATTCATGAAATACGCCAAAGCGTTCGTTACCTACAATACAATTTTGAATTCTTAGCCATATTCATTTGTGCAGTAAAATGATACATACAGCCAATGAAAAAAGATGTATCAGACATTTTTCAGGATTTCATACTGTTTTCAAGCACTTTCAATGGACATGTTTAAGCTATCAAGAACTTGTAAGCCAAAACAAAAGTAGCAAAGAAAGACTGACAGCAAAGTTCCTTCACATTTCAATAGCGGTCCTCAAAGTATTGCACAGAGCTTCACTACACACTGAAGACATCCAGCAACACAACATCACAAAAATGCTTTAATCAAATTGTATCATACTTGGTCTGTATGATAGAGTTAATTTTTCTTTATGTAAAAGTCTTTCTTTAGTGACGAATTAACATAGAAGAGTAAGAATTCAAGAACTCTTATGAAAAAAATCAAGCATATATCTCTATGGAACCTTGATAATATGGATTATGCATGGGATATAAGGATCATGAGAAATTAACTTAAAGCAAATGGGCATGGTCAATGTTATAACAATACATCTGTAACTAATAGCAACAGTGCAAATAAACAAGGCAAATATGAAAAAAAATACAGTCCCCTACAACATGATCAATTTTAACAAAGGGGAATAACTGTAGAAATAAGGGTCATATGAGTGCAATATTGTAAATGGCACTCAGTCTACCTAAGCTGTGTAACTGCAACAAATATAGTGTAAGTGAAAAAGAAAATGCCCGGACAAAAAAAAGGGAGAGGGGTGGCTAATAACAGGAACATACAAATCTGCTTTTCTTTGGCAATGCAGGTTGACCATCACTTTTTTCTTCCATTTCTTTCTCAACCTCCTCTCGTAAACGCTTGGACTCTTCTTTCTCTTGTTCTCTGCGCTCTTTCTCCATCTGCTTTTGTTTATCCCTCTCCATTTTTTCTAAACCTTCTCGAATCCATGCTGGTAGCTGTTTCCTTTTGGCAGCATCTACAACAAAAAGTCGAAAATAAGCATAAATGAAATCATGAACATATACAGTGAAATATCGTTATCTCAAAAAATTTTCATGGGACCTACCGATGAGATATATAATTTTCTTTTTTCTACCCATAAATATCAGGACCGGCTGTTCGACTGTTGACATAACTGGAATTTCAACTCATCTGATTTTGACATTACATGACTACACTGTATATACATGTATATATAGGATCTGTCAAAGTTTCCATACATATCACATTTATAATATGAGTTTTAAATTTTCCATTTTGCATTTCCATTTTGCAAACCTTTTGGACGGAAAAGTCGGGGGGGGGGGGGGGGGGGGGGGTTGTTCAAATAAAGAATTTATCTTAGAACATGCCACAAAATCTCTCCCAAAAAGGAATTAATGCTATCATGTAAACGCTCATTTTACCTAGACCTGAATCTTCTTCTGCCGGGACGGGAGAATGGTATCGGTCTCGTCTGTTTCTGTATCGCTGTCGATTCTGATGATTCTGTGAGCCAGACATCTCTTCTTGTTCTCCTTCCCAATAATCATTGTACTCTCCCTGATCACCCATTCCCTGTCAAATAAAAAACAACCATCATTAACTTAAGTATTTCGAGTCAAACATTAAGAAAAAGCTTGAGGTGTCATGTCAGACCATGATTACTTTAGGTCTTTAGAGTCAATCATTAAGTAAAGGTCCAGAAGTTATTTCATATACCAATCTTAATGGTTGTCATAGGAACAGTTAATATAATGGAATCAAGTGACACCCAAAATTAGATTTGCAAGACAAGTATGTATGTACAAAATATGATTTATCTATGTTAAAGTAGGAAGTAATGGGAAACATTTTTTGTATGAAAACACTCCATTGTCATACCATCAAGGTGTATAAAAAAAACATCAGAGTTATGGTCCAGGCAAGTAAAGTAAGTTAAAACTTTAAAATGTCTTTGTAAACAAAATTTCAATAATTCTATGTCACTGATTTGTTTCAAATGTTGAGCTTTAAAATTTCGCTTCCATTCTAAATTTGACCTCTCTTCTAAGGGTCAAAATTAAACATGAGTGATAACTTCCAAGTATACACCGTTTATAAGTATTGTGTGATAATTAAAATTGTCAGTCCCGAGTGTGGATCTCTATAACAAACGTCTGTATACATGTTTTTTACCTGGTCAAATGCAGATTGCTTTCGATCTTCAAAATTCATGTTCATGAAGTTTACCTGCTGAAAACCGAATTGGTTTCCACCATGATTGTATTCAAACGCTGGAGGAAAACTTCCTTGATGTCCATAGTCAAAACTCTGTGGCTCCTGAAAAAGAGTTCTCAAATATACAGTGAAATCTCGTTATCTCAAAATTCACAGGAACAACCCGTACTACTTTGAAATATCCAGGATTCAAAATAACTGAAATATTAGTTAACATATTTTCTATCCATAAAAATTGGGGTAAGCGGTTTCATTTTGACAAATCATCCAATTTTGATATGCGATTTCATTGTTTATCTGGTTTGATTTGTTCTACCATAAAAATGTCAATGTTTACAAAGAACAGAAGTTCAAAGATAGGGTCAGAAAAAAATCTGAAAAATCACTCGACCTATCGGACATGTAATTTTGAAACAACTCGTCCCTAGACACTATGCAGGGATAGAAATTAGCAGGGGCCCAGTACCCCATGGCAAGTAAAAAATGAGCTGGGCTAGTAGATTTTATAGTGTGTTAGCCCAGGTGGCTAATGAAATTTTGAGGGGTATATCTGGCACTTTCACAAATATCAACCGATATTCTTGTAAACTGAGTATACATGTACCTTGCTACATGTAACTAGTATATGAACTACTTTAAAATATGTTTTCGAAGTAAGATTTTTTAATAGCATGTTATAGGAAAAGCAAGTTTCTGGGCATCAAGACATGCAACTGGGCTCCAAAAAAATCCTGACATACAAGCCCAGATGGATCCTTGATTGCAGAGTTTAATTTCTATCCCTGTAATGGAACCAGTAAAACTAATTAAGATTTTTTTCGTCTCTTTTACGGGACTTCTAACTAATTAAAGATTAGCAGTTAAGGATTTTGAAAGTGTGTTCATGGAAAATTTTAATGGATAAAAAAATCTACAAGAAAAATTACTTGTCAATGGGGACGAGAGTACCCACTTCCAAACTACTCGTCCCCAAATAATTACCCTCGTCCAGGACGAGTACATTTTTTTTTGCCCTGAAAGACTTCCTCAGTGTTACTGATATTACTTCATCACATACTAAAACACAAAATGTGACATTAGAAGACATGTAAGGATTAAAATGTATGCAATATGTAATTATATAAAACATTAAAACAACTTTCACTTTAAATCATTAACAATAGACGACAGTCAACTGGTCCAATATAGAAGACCCTGGACATAGAATTTGGGAAATAGGAAAATTCCTGAGTAAATAAAAATTATATAGTATTTACTTTGCTTTCCCCTGGGGGTATCTGCATACCCCAGTTCCCTGGTGGTGGTACATTCCAATTTTGCATCCCGCCCCAATTCCAACCTCCCGGAGGTCCTTGTTGATTATATGCTGCAAAATATAATAACAATCTCTGAAAGCTTGCATTTAAATTTGGTTAATTTCCATTAAAAAATAATAGATATCAATAAACTTCTTGATTGTGATTAAAAGAGAGAGAGAGAGAGAGAGAGAGAGAGAGAGAGAGAGAGAGAGAGAGAGAGAGAGAGAGAGAGAGAGAGAGAGAGAGTGAGAGAAAGAGAGAGAGAGAGAGGGGTCCAATGTATAATTATATTAAAAATTTCAAACAAGATTTATTTGATCACAAAAATATCTTGGGATATGTGTTGACCATTTTCGTGTTGATATCCATATTCTGGCCACAATCAGAACTTATGATTTTACCTTGATATACTGGCATATTACCGTAGTTAGAATCTGAAGAATTTTCCTTGGGACCGTTTTCTCCATCGGACATATCCATATCATCATTGCCACCTGGTTCATTATGCATGGGTGGAGGTGGCGGAGGTGGTGGTTTACTGTTTAGTGTCAGTGGCGGCTGAATCTGGGGTGGTTGCTCTGGTGCAGCATTAATTTCCCTTTGGGCAATCCACTGCTTTGCCAATGCTGCCCAGTCCACTTCAAAAGTATAAAATGATAATTATTGCAAAACATGCAGTATAGAAATTCAACGACAGCAAATTCTTGCATTCCATTTTACAACTTTTCTAGAAACTGTTACCAACCACACTGGGCACTGGCTACTCTTAAATCTGAACCAATTATCAATGAGTCCATGTATTTCATTCTTTTAATATGAACTTAAGACCACCAAGTTGCACAATTCTGCTGAAAACCCATAAAATCAGCTAACAATTCAGAATCTATAAACAATATATATGTAGTTTAGAGGTATATGGACTCTAATTTTTTAAATCTAAATATGTACATCTCATTCCATACCAAATACATTAATACACATTCAAGTTAACCATATGTGTATATATATATATATATGTGTGTGTGTGCATTCACCACATATGTAATCAAGAATAATGCATTTTTATCTAAGGGCTCCAGGTTAAAACATGAACTCATTCACCCCTAAAGACACATTTGGACTGGTCTAAATCTACGATTTATATGTACAGAAGAGTCCATTGTTTTTTCAAGATGGGGTTGATAAGTAGAGCATTAAATCATGATATTTGTTACTTGAATTCAACACAGGTTCAAGCCCCATTGGAACCTAAGCTGAACATGTAAAGGAAAAAGCTGGTTCTCTTTTCCTGGTTATACTGTATACTGTACAGTGTAACCAGGTTTTCTCCTCCAACAAAGTTTTGCTGCCAATGAATGTGTACATGTATAACTGAAAAATGTTAAATGTGGTGTAAAACAACAAACCATTAACCCTTTCAACCCTGCAGACCATAATAGACTGGTCTTTAACAATGGAAAAAGCATATCATTCGGATATTCAGGGGTGAAAGGGTTAAAACAATATAAAGGGTTTGTTGCTGCAGTGAAATCTGCCTTGGGTGACCATCCATTCTGCCACTGAAATGTGGTCTCTCAAGACAGGTCAGGTGGTCTTAAAAGAGGCTTTATATGTGTAGAAATATTCAACTGCTGAATGGTTTTCAAAATGTGGTCTCAAAAGACAGATATTTGTTCATGACATTGGTCTCTCAACAGGTTCAACTGTATGTGAAAATGATTTTCTTTTTTCACTGATACGTCCAATTTACTGAAATATTAAAATAAAATGTAATTAATTAATCTTTACCTTGGTCATTTGGCATGCCTTGGAATGATGCTTGCTGTATAGGGCCACTTCCCCATGGGCTGGCCCACATTTTAAAAAGTTTTTTGTTCCTTTAATCCTTGTGCTATATGAATAAACTTGATGTCAAACCTGGAAATAAAGAAAATAATACATACATGTACATGTGCAGGATTTGTTTGGATTTAGATTTATATACTTTTTTTGTAATATTTTTAGGAATTAATTATTTCATGTAAATAATATGCAGTAATAGGGATAGAAGTTAGCAGTCGCCCACGCCGAGTTAATTTCATGCTGGGCAAGTGTATTTGCCTTGGAACTGGAAGTCAATTAAAAAAAGTGTTTATTTCATTTACAATGTAGATAATTTCAAAAACTGACAATGTCTTCATGTAATTCACTCAATTGAATTTGTTAAATTTGCAACAAACTAGTGGCATTTATATAGCTTTTACATGAACACAATCACATAATTTTCCAGAACTTTGAATCTGGCTCCAAAAGTTTGAAACTGTTGACAGATATATATATATATATATATATATATATATATATATATATATATATATATATATATATATATATATACATGTATATATATATATATATATATATAAAAACCTGCTATAGCAGCCACCTCTATATAAGGATCACCTGTCTATAAAAGGCCAGTTTTGAAAAGTCCCTTTACTGCATACTTCAACTAAATTGAACCTGTGTATAAGGGTCACCTGCAAATAAAGGTCAATATTTTCTGGTCCCTTGGGTGGCCCATATATATATATATATATATATATATATATATATATATATATATATATATATATATATATATATATATACAGTGAAACCTGTATATAGGGGCCACCCAAGGGACCAGAAAATATTGACCTTTATGTATATGTTTATGTATATGTATATATATATTGATACATGTAAATGGAAATTTTTTGGGGGCCATATTTTTCTCAGTCAGGGTACCGCCTGTTTGTAGCAAAAACTAAAGCTGATATATTTTAATTAAATTAAATAAAAATGAAAAGAAAAAATGTATATTTTGCCAATTTTTAACTTTTTTTAAAAAAATTAAACCAGTCCACTTATAGTCATTGATAGAATAATTCATTGTGTTTTTTGTAATTGTAATTCATTAAAAAAAAAAATACAGAAATTCATGTTACCATTCTTTACTTTGTGGAAAAAGACCATTATTAAAGGAAAACTGTTAGAAATTTTCTTCATATTTTATTATTTGTTGAAGATTTCTGAACAGATGTCTGAAAATATCTTAAAGTAAAAAAAATCTGGACATCTGAAATTTGAGCTAGGCTAGTAGATTTTGAACTTGGGGGCCCAGGTTATGAAAATGTCCCCATAAAAATGTACAGTAATCAAGGGGATAAAATGACCCCAGATCATTTAATCCTGGTTGGATCACTCAGGGATAGAGCTTAACATTTTTTTATCCAGGGGCCACCTGGGACCCCAAGTTCAAAATCTACTAGCCAAGGACTCACTAAAATAACACCCTAGGGAAAACCCTGTAAATAATCATTAACACCCTCAATAATTAATATGCCCATAGATTATTTACCTGTAAATCTGGGACAGAAGCAAATTTTAAGGGAAAATCTGTGACTTGGCGGGACACGTTTTAGGAGGTAGATTTTCCAGGACATTAGGTGTCCCGCCGGGACGTATGGCATATATGTAAACTAGATGTCCAAGACTCATCATACATGTGATAAAAATCAGTTCAACTGCTATGCCACAACTGGAGATTTTTAATTTTTTTAGCTGGAGATTTGGTCTCAAAACTGGAGATTTTTAATCGACGTTTTCTTGTCATTTTAATGTGATTTTTTTTTTTGCATGTTATAACTTCTGACTGATTTCCTTGTTCAGTTCAATTATTATCTGATTAAATGCCTTTTTAAACTTATAGCACGTATTTTGCAAGTTTATACACGTACCAGTTCAATAAAACATAACTTTGTTTATAATCTAAAAAAAATAAGTTTCCATAATTTAAATACCAGTCCGTTCCAGTCCATTTCCCTTTCTTATACTACTTCCGGAAGTATGTCTACCATTACATGTGCATTATGACAGTTTAAACCTTGAGGTAAATGCTTTGCATGCTTCATTATAAATAAAATGATAATTTTTCTTTTGTCATTTTTTGTTGTTCAAGCACATTACAAATATCTTTTGAGACCATAAGAAGTTGTAGTAACTATTTTTGATGGCTGGAATCATGCTTCTAATCATCGATGATCCAAGCGTGTGTCACATGACATACACACACTCAAATAGTCTCATCACCAATTAACTGCCAATCAGTGGATGGGATGGTGTTATATAATCATTAACACCCTGAATAATTAACATGCCAACAGGCTATTTACCTGTACAAGTGTCAACAGATGAATAACCGGACGTCTGCTGATTATTATAGTAATTATGAGGAGTTTACATATTTGTCACTTTTTTTTTCATTTGGTACTTGAAATTTCTGATGACAGAAGATTCTGAAATGTAACAGGTGGGGCAGAAGGGACCCTAAAAATCAGGAGTTCTTTCCTCTCGCCAGAAAAATCACCTGTATGTGTCCAAGTTGAGTTGTGTGTGAAAGCACAAAATCTGTGATAGAAGATTTGCTGGAAAACTATGTCGGATGCCTTTCTCTCTTTATATATACATCAGTATTGGGGGGGGGGGGGGCTATGATGCCCTCCGGTGGAGTTGCGCACTTAAGCATTTATCGTCGATTTACATACAGTTAAAACCACAATCACATCCACAATTTTGTCAAAACAAAATATTACCTTATAATCATTCAAAACATATAAAAATTTATTTTAAAATTCCGTTTTTAACACTAATGCAAGTGCAAATAAATACCAACTAACCGTTTTCAAAGGCTGCCGTCATGTCCGGTGGAGTTGCATAGTGAATATGACTGGGTTGTCTACAGTTTATAACAAGGTCCAAAAAGTATGGGGGTCTGTTCTCATTTGCATATATACTGATTGCATCATTTCACAATCACAAGAGGATTGCAGTAGTCGATCATCACGGTTGCTTTGTTTGGATAAATTAATCTGGTCAGACCATTTAAACCAACAGAGAGCATCTTAAATCTCATTTTATGCTCTTTTAATTGTAAATATGATGCTTCATTGGAATGGTGTTTTTATTTTAATTTTAACTAATTGTTTTCGATTACGGTACCCTTTAGGCCGAACTTTCTGCCCTGATTTTAAGCGATAAAATTGCTTAAAATCAGGGCAGAAAATTTCGGCCTAGGTACCCTTGAGTGGCTTGACCTAGTTCCCGCTGCTTGAATATATTCATACTGTAGTAGACCTTTTCAGTCAAAACATTATGTCACGACATGACCGATTTGAGTAATATTCAATTCTTTCGGTGAAAAATAAAAAATCACAACCTATACTGGGGAAATGCTTTTAGTACATAGTAGTTTTCTTTTCTTCGAATGAATTTTCTAAAAATCACAGGACAATTTTCTGGTGCACAAGACCGAGATGTGTTCCGATAAAGCGAAAGTGAAACTATGTCATCAAAACTTGAACTGCACATCTCCACCGGACCCGACTGTACATAACACGCTACTACAAGTGCCTGTGATCCAAACTGACATCAGTATTCAGATCTTAATAAAGTATTGAGTGTCCATATTTCGTGCCCCTTATCACGTTCGCTGCATGTGTAACTTAGTATTAAAATCGAATTTACAAAAAACATATATTATAGTTTAACCTCATAGTCATATAGCATGCGGTGTACAGCAAGATTTCGGCCTCGTAAACAACAGGCACGAGTGTAGAACATGCACGAATTTAAGACATACGAAAATTCTTATAAAGTTACCATTTTCTTCATTCTTCATTCAGACGTACTAATATGTTGTGTTCAATAATTCAAACGAACCTACGTCTCTGATATCAATAACAAAGTTATGTATAACGAGTTCCTGTCGGTTGTGTTTTCGATAAATTAGAAATCGCAACTAACCAACCCCCCTCTTTTTCCAATGATATGATAAAATCAGCAATTCATGTGAATAAAAACACCGGTTTCTTTGTTCATGGATGATTTTGTCATTAATAATGTGCTAGATGAAATACTCACCAATGTTTGTTGCTGATAAAACATTGTTACTGTGTGCTCGATTCTGAAATTTTGTAAATTTTACACACGAACAGTTGAGTGTGTGCTTACACCGACTCGATGTCGTTCGCTTCAATTAGCGCCTATAGGGTATCAACGTAATTCCTAATACTAACTAACAGTAAAACCGGAAACGGTCAAATCTAATTCCGGCGAACATAAAGCGTTTCAATGTTTGTCGCTAAATATTTTAAAACAGAAAATTCAAGAAATATAAAAGAGTATTTTGATAAACGTTTATAAAAATGGATATATGCATATTTTAAAATTAGGACAGTTCTTTATCTTCCTGCTATGGATGTCCACATTAACTTGCATAACTCGGCAACGAAGTGATGTTCACTTCGATATTTTTCAAATCCTTTTCCAATAATTTTCCCCCGTTTAACTAGAGTTGAAACGAATACCAAATACCGGTCAGGGATGGTCCTAGCGGTCAAACATACATAGACAGAGGAAGCTGGGGACAGGGGACACGGCATCCTGACTTTCAGTCACATACAAAAAATATAATGTCAACATTGACCGGCCTGAAATCCAGAAAAAGGCTTTCCAGAAATTTTCTGGACATCCTCATCACGCTCATGTACATTTGTATCATATTTATTATGGAAATATACAACATGTATGATAAAGCTGAAAAACAGTGTGAAAGGAGGGTTAAAGTGGGCGTATCAGTCTTGTCTCGCAGTTAATATATGTTATAACAAGTGACCAAATGTCCAGTTTTGAACCTGTCCATCGGCAAAGGATTGTCTAGTCTGGCCCTAACTACCATGTCATTGACATCTCTAGGCTGTCTAAAGGAAACCAATGGATGTTCTTTGAAGACATTTCGTTGTTGCATGAAGTTGGCGAATTCTTTAGAAGAATTTTGTTAAGGTTCTCCACCAGTTGGACTCTGCTGTTATCCTTTTTAGTGTTGTATTGCAATTGTATATATTCTCGAATTGTATCTCTTTTCAGATAGATGATATTTCAGTTTGGGGAACACAAAATAGCCGCGAGGGGCAAAATCTGGTGAATTCGGAGGATGTTGGAGGACCGTTACCTTCTCTGACCCCCAAATTTCGGTCACAATGTGTCTGTTTTCGGACGGCGAGTTTTGCAGTAGTTCTTTTTTCAGAACAACGTTTTTACAGAACTTTCTTGTCACCCTTGTTATAGAAGAAAATTACATACGAAACTGTAAGCGTAATCGGTTGGCAATACTCGGGCGTCTCGCATTTTTGGTGGCCCAAATTCGTCTGGAACTTTTACTCTTACACTTTGGTTCAAAGTAGTAAACGCAGGTTTGAACCCCTGTCACTAAATTTTTGAAAGCCTTTTTATATTTAGGGTACATTTTCAGAAGTTGTTTGCATTTACAACACGGACTTTCTCTTATTCATCTGCTAACAAAGGGGTATCGTTCTTGCATTTATTTTTCTAAGTTTTAGATGCCTCGACAGAATACCATGAACTCGTGCTAACGGTAAGTTTGCTAATTGCCTTACGGTGTATCGGGCATCTTTTTAAAAAAGGATATTGCGTATTATTTTTTTCGATCTTGCTTTTTAGATATAGTTATTGCAGGAGGATCTTGGCAAGCAGCATCTTTGAGTTGCTGTTTCCCAGTCCTAAATGAATCTACCCACCTAATAGACTTGTAAGACGTTTGACCCTCCACATAAATGTCACACCACACTTCATTGTAAATATCTACAGGTTTTATGCCGAGTAGCGACCTGCCTTTTATGTAGGCCTTAATGTCAAGCACATTTTCAGCTCTTTTACCAGTCATTTTGTGTATAGTGTATTGAATACGCTACAAATTGATGTACACTGTACAGATGTCAGTGTACTTGTGAGCGAGATTTTTTTTACCTGTGTTGTGCTCAGTGATCTATCTATCTATCGAAACCAGATGAGTTTGAGTTCGCACTGCACGATTTCCGCGAAAAAAAAAAATGCACAGATGACACTATTTTTGGAACACTCCTAGTACCTGTCCTAATGTCCTTTCGGATTTACCTTAGTTATTTTATCAAATAAAATTTACAAGAATTATAACAATGTTGTGTATATATCCGACTTATATATATATACACATGTATGTCTTATTTGATAAAGAAAAGATATATTAGAAAGGACACTAAATTATGAATAATGAATGCAACCATTGTAATTGTTATTAATAAAGTATTTGATAAAATTGATTTTATTTGTTTATTTACCTGTTTTGTGTTACTGTCGTTTTACATTTTGTCGGAAATTAACTTACCGATAAATACTAAGGTTAAGGCATGTTTTTGACATCCATGGATAGATAGAATGATAGATCTCAAACTAATCACTTACAAAATGTAACCATTTCTTACACATGTAAAAACGCAATGCATAATGTTCGAATTGCATTTTTTATTGCCTCAAGTTTATGTTTTATATCGGAAATTGGTATAGGGACATCTTAAATAAAGCGCGGTATCTCTCCATTTTGAAAATGTCCCTATTCCAGTTTCAGATATAAATATATAAAAGTAATAAAAATGCAATTCAAACCTTATATTTACACGTATTTTTCCATTGCAGGGACATTTAGTCCACGTGACTAAGGTGGATAGCAACAGCTTACGGTATATACATGACAGATAATAAAATAGTCCACAATGTTTATATTTTTTATTTTCTACTTTATGAATTAAAACTACATTTTCGAATTTCATTTAAACATATTTCAACATTTGCTGTTAATTATCAAATACTTTCAACATAATATTTTTAAGAAGAAAAAGTCTCACAAGTAGTTCCATTACATGTATGTATACATACGCGGATCACTAGGGGAATCAATTTCCGATATGCAAATACGAAGGAAAGACGTCTTTACATAGAGTGAATAGGAGAACATGTAAATAAATCGCTATCAGTGGATATAGTGTAGGTCAAAATTTGTTATACTTCACCTGCAGATTTCATGGTAAACGTTGCACTATTAGTCCACAGTAAGCCATCAATTTGCACAAAGCTTTGCTTGGTTTAACGTTTTTACACAAAACTAAATAATTTGTAATTAAACGAAAAACGGGTTATGATGTATCTGAAAAAAGGACCTTCTGCAAGTCAACTGACAAGTTTCTTTACACTACCTCATTTGGGTATAGTTGGTCCCCACACTTGACTCTGTATTGAATTAAGAGGTGAGTGATTTTAAAATACGACGCTCAAACATCTGGGCCACAGAGAAAACACCAAATTGAAAAAACGATGGAAAGTAATTGCGAAACAGCCTTAAATATAAAACAAAGTTTATTTTATTTTACAAATAGGCGATGAGATGAAATGTACCTATTAATAAGAATGTATGTATTTGAAGATATTTATCACTCAATTATTTGTCCAAATTAAACACACTTCCTGAAAAATATATCTGACATTTTCTTATCAATATATAAAAATATATGATAATATACACACTGTATAATAAATAAAATTTCAAACTTAAAATCATCTGCACTATTAATGCGGATATCAGAATACATAAATAAAATTATATATAACAAATACTGTATAAATAAAACTTTAAAAATCCAGAATTTAATTTAGTAAAACTTACACATAAGCAAAACGGCATTGCAACATTACAATTACCCTATTTCACAAAAAGGCGGATTCCAAATATTTTATAAATTTATATTGGAATATATATATATATATATATATATATATATATATATATATATATATATATATATATATATATATATATGATACAGGAAGTGAACATGTATTGTGAATATATAAAAACCCAACAAATATTTATAACCCCCAACATAAAACATAATAATAAACAGGTAATTCATGAATGCCTCATATTTCAATAATAATGCCGTTGTGAATAGATACATACAATACAACTAATACTCCAGTCCCATCATCAGCTCGGAACAAATACAAGGGATATAACTCTTGATGGTCTTTTTGTCTCCAAATTCTGTCAACATCGACATGTACTTTAAATACAGAACACATTTGTTTTTGATATTTTGTTTTTGATTTTGTATTTTGTTTGTTTGTTTATTTTATTTTCATTCTTTTTTGCAACACTACACTAGTTTGGCATCCTTTGCTAGTTGATAAAATATGCTGTCTGGTTTCTGTAAGAGTGCATTTGGACTGTCAAAATCTTTGATTTCTCCCTGGTCCAAGACCATGATTCTGAAACAGACAATATAAATGAATAAATACCAAAATGATAGGATTTCTGGAGTAATATGTAAAGAAGAAACCCAATAAAGCCTTACTGACCAACAGACACCATCTTTCCTATTTACGTAACCCATAACTAACCTCTGACCTAGAGGTCATGAAATTGACCTCTACAGATTTTTATGTAATTAATAGGTACCCTGCTTTAACAGATCACAAATAGTTTAATAGATTAATGTGACGCTAATACGTTTTAAGAGCTGTTTCACTGATTGCCAGTTCGTGAGGTCAAAATTTACGTTAGTCATGAGGTCAAAGGTTACATGTGATAGCTGATAAGCACAATATTTTATAAAACTTCTCACCTGTCATAATCAATGACTGTGTGAAGTCGGTGAGCGATGGTCAGTACTGTACACTCCTTAAACTCTGTACGAATCGTCTCTTGAATAAGATCGTCGGTTTCCAGGTCAACAGCTGCAGTAGCCTCGTCTAGCACCAGAACTTTGGTCTTCCGCAGTAAGCTTCTTGCCAAGCATAACAACTGCCGCTGACCAACACTAAAAATACATATATATTTTTTACATCTTAATCTAGTGTGCAATCTGTAAGCATCTTCAACAATGACTTTCTTTTACCTTTATATTCAGTCTGATTTCAATATAGAAATCAATTTTGTTTTCACTGTGAATTCTCAAAAATAAAGAAAAGTCAATAAGCTGGCTAGAGAAACATTATATATTACTGAGAGCCGATTTGAAAGCTCCATTGATTTTGTAGATATTGGCATAATATGTTGCGGTAATTAGAAATGTAATCTAGATAACGCAAACATTAAAATTTGTACAAACTTTTAGGATAAGTTATTTAACAAAACGACGATATTTAGCAAAACGACAAACGGATAAACAGGAAGACCAAGAAGAGTTATAGAAAGTTAGTTATCAGGATATTAACAGTAAACTATAATGAATGACTTGAAATATACATCTGATAAAGTACCTCATGTTTTGACCGCCTTCGCCACAGTCATATTGTAATTTGCCAGGTAATGATTCAATATATGATTTCAGATGTGCATGTTCCAGGGCTTCCCATATGATCTCATCTGTATAGTCATCCAATGGGTCAATATTCATTTTTAGAGTTCCAGAGAATAACACTGGATCCTGTTGAGGAAAAATAAAAAATGTTTAACAAAATTACAAGGATAATGAACAATAGGATCATATAGCAAGAACTGAGTGTTTAAGAATAAAAAAAAACAATAATTGTACAATTTGTTGAAGGAAATCGATCTATCCAAGGGGTCAGGAAAATCTCATATTTCGCACCCTTGCCTAAAAGATACTGGGAATGAATGTGATATGTATTGGCCAATATACAATTGTGAAAAGAAGTTGAAAAAATCAGTGTTGATGTACGATACCTTAGAAGCATATCAAAGCAATGAATTTCAAACATTCCACATTACAGAACTCTGCAACTACAAACATAGAGTTTAATCGACACTCTAACACAAAGGAACCAACTACATTTTATACCAGATAGAGTCATATATGAATGTGTCCACGGACACTTTTAAAATTCATTTTTCAACCAATTTTACCCCTTTATTTTTTCGTAAGGAAAATTAAGAATTTTGTCTTTTGAAGAAAAAAATCAAGAAAATTTGAAAAAATCATGCCTATCAACTGACCCTCTTTTCAAAAATCTTAGTTGAGGCATATCAAAACATAATTGTACTGATGGCCTCAAATGACATAAAATATGAAATTACTATATCTTACCTGTGGTAATATGGTTAGTTTAGATCTGCAGTCATGAAGTCCAAGATGGCTGATATCCTTATCATCCACAACAATAGATCCACTGGCGGGCTCTATCAACCTAAACAGGCCAAGAGTCAGAGATGATTTACCAGCTCCGGTTCTTCCTACTATACCCACCTAAAGACAAAAATAAAAGAAAATTGTTAATTATATCTTAATAAAGTAATCATCAAGTGATACTTTTCTAATAAACATCAAACAGTCAGACTACACAAGGCTTCAGATTTATCAAGACAATGTGGCTACAAAATTTTACAAACCTTTTCTCCTGGTTTTATATATGCATCGATGTTCTTCAAAACTAAGTCCAGACCAGCTCTATACCTTGTGGAATAGTTCTCTAAGTGTACAGCGCCATTGTGTGGCCAACCGTTTTCTGAGACATTGCCAAGGAGAGATAACTCTGCCTGTAGATAGAATGAATATCAAATACATTAGAAACAATGCATCTAAATAAAATATACAAACATACAAACTAATAATTCTTGACCATCCAAGAATGCTAAAATTGATTTGATTTGTAATACAGAAGCGAAAGTCGAAAGTCGTTTAAAGATAACCTATTTCACAAAATGTGCAAGTACATTCACTGTATCAGTTTAAAAAAGCTTGTAACATTGTATTCTCTCACTGTGTTTAGTAAATGATACCTGTCACCATACTTACAGGAGCCGGCCTGGCTCAGTCGGTAGCGCTCTCGACTCTT
Organism: Atrina japonica; assembly: GCA_030159075.1. Classification (NCBI taxonomy): domain Eukaryota; kingdom Metazoa; phylum Mollusca; class Bivalvia; order Pterioida; family Pinnidae; genus Atrina; species Atrina japonica. Next base: position 48,324 of record BROG01000508.1, read on the forward strand.
GATCGTGAGGTCGTGAGTTCGAGTCCAACCAGCGGCAGGTCGGTTTCCCGTCCTTCGGATTGAGACAGGAAAAACCGAGGTCCCGTGTCACAATAGGTGTCGGCACGTTAAAGAACCCTCACTACTCATTGACCGTAAGTGCCGAGCATAGGCCAAAATTTGAAGCCCTTCACCGGTATTTGGTGACGTCTTCATATGAGTAAAAGATTTTTCAGTGGGACGTTAAACAACAATAAACAAACAAACAAACCATACTTACGGATATACCATGGGGAATAAAACACTTCCTGTGAAGCATATCTTAACTGAAAATGAAGAGTATCGTCCATATGACAATCAAATCATTACTCCGCCCACCAAGTCAGGTGAGCTTCATAGGCACTTTTTCTAAAACATGAAGATTACACATACCTCAGTTGGGATTTCTATGTACTCGTTGATTCTTTCAATAGATACAGCATTTAGTTCTAGCTCTGTGTATAATCTCACCACACGATTTATCCTTTCTGTAAACTACAAAATATTTTACACATTTCTTTAATTGTTTTAAAAATATCATACCCTCATTCTTTGAATAAGATTCAAAAGTATTTCAATATCACTTCTTTTGTTTTCTTTTGTTTATATTTTACCTAAATGTGAATCCAAACTAAAATAAAAAAAATTAAGTCATTTCTAACGATTTTAAAGTCACTGGCCAAATTCATTTTCCAAATGTTTGCCATAATCAAGCTCTCTTTGATCCAACATTTATAGCATGAAACATTTGAACGGCAAACAGGGACATTACCTGGATTGTAAAATTTACAAAAATGTCAAACGAAATAGACATCTATTCATTAATTCGGTGATAAAAACAAAGATCACTTACTTCAAATGCATATGATATACAAAGACCAATGAGTCCTCCGTGAATAAGACTCTGATCGGCCACAGCAAAAAAAGCTGCCGCTGTTATGACACAAACGCCCACCATATCAAGTCGAATACCTAGCCACCTGCAAGTAAAAGCAAAATATGTAGATGAGACACAGGATACCCAAAATGTACTAAAATTAAAATGACAAATACTGAGTTAAAATATCAGTTTCTTCCTGTCAGTCACAATGCATTTCCTTTTCATTCCAATGGATCTTCTTATTTTACTGTTATCGAACTATAAGACTTCGATTTTTCATGAAAGTTTGAAATCATCTTATTTTCTGTAATTCTGACAAATATAGAGAGACATAATATCTTGTTTTACCTCACTTATTACTCATATCTATTTTTTAACAAACTTTAATTCATGCTATAGCGAGCCGGCCTGGCTCAGTCGGTAGCGCGCTCGACTTTGGATCGTGAGGTCGTGAGTTCGAGTCCCGCCGGCGACAGGTTGGTTTCCTGTCTTTCGGATGAGACAGTAAAAGCTGGAGGTCCCGTGTCACAGTAGGTGTTGGCACGTTAAAGAACCCTACTGCCCAATGGCCGTACATGCCGAGCATAGGCCAAACTTTGAAGCCCTTCACCGGCATTTGGTGACGTCTCCATATGAGTGAAATATTCTCGAGTGGGACGTTAAACAACAATAAACAAACAAACAAACATCATGCTATAGCATACATAGCATGTATACAATGAGATGATTGCATATTTTGCAATTACTGTTCACCGGCTAATTATGAAAGCCATTGTTGAAATGTTTCCAGATACAAACAGATGAATATTAATTAGAAGCTACAGGGTTATTAAATCAATACATTACAATAGAACAAGTTATAATCAGAATTATGTCAAGACGGACAGCAGGGATAACCCCCGCCCATTTAATCTTTAATCCCCTGGGCATTAAAAAAACTGTCATACTATTTTGCTCTGACTATTCAAATTGAGTAGTTTAAGATTAAAATTTTCCAACTTTCCAATTATGTGGTGGCAAACAGATTTTCATGGTGGAAGAGAGAACCAGAATGAGGGTATATGGGAAGACACCACCGGCCTCCCACAAGTAAACTGGCAAACTTTCTCACAAAAATCAAAAAGGCCCCAGCGGGGTTCGAACTTGCGCTGTATTGTTCAATGAAACATTTAGAAACCTGTAATGATAATTCATCTTCATTATTATATGCATATTTAACAAGAATGTTTAAAGCTCATTCATATCTCGCGTTCAGATACAATTTACAATTTACTTTTTTTTTTTCTTTTTTTTTTTTAAAAACTTACCTATATACAGACCACATTGCAAACTGGAACTGTTGATTTCTATCTAGAAGACGCTGGGATTCCTCGCTGAATCTTTTTTGTACAGAGAATGCTCTGATGACAGCGGCACCATTAATTGTTTCACTAAAATGACTGAATATAGGGGATTTTGTGTTGGATTCCAGACGTCTTAACTGACGGACAGTTGGTATAACAAAACTCTGAATGATAAAAAGAACAGTAAAAGACATTAAAGAGCATTTGTGTTAGACCGCCCTGCCCGAGAACGTAGTCATTTGTGACGATAATTAAGTCCCATAGTCATAATTGAGGTCATCTTGTTATCTTCCCGAAATAAACCAACATACAAAATTGGCTTAAAATTTTACAATAGAGTTATAACATCTCAAGGTTATAAAATGAAAATATAACATTTAATGTTAAGTTGCCTGTTCGATGGTGGTTGTTAATACGTCTGTACCAATTGTGACGAGGATTCGTTCCTCACGTATTTCATTTGGATTTGACTTTGGATTCACGGAGGGTGTGCCTGGTCGACAGCGGATGCGTACCCCTCTATGACACCTGATCCCACCTCTTGATTTCCAGAGGTCTGTCTTTGTCCATTTTTTAAAACCAAATTTGTACCTATATCCTGGACAGCTTAAAGATTTATATTTTGGTATGTGAGTTTTTGTTTTGTATTATAATGTGCACTGGGGTCTCCAAGCGCATTACATCTCATGTTTACCTATCCAGATGCTGACCGCACTTGCTATTGCCTAACTCCAGTACATGGATAGCAACGCTAACTGCCCAGTCACAAAAGCTAGCTATTGGACTAGACACTTTTACCCGTTCCTTTGAGTGCTGCCCTTATAGATTAGTTTTACTATATATGAGAAAAGCTAAACGCTACAAAGTCAGACTATTTTGTAATTTTTGTAGATTCATATGAGCACTCTTACCTGTATCAAACAGTATGCTGCTCCCAAGGGAACCAGAAAAGCTGCAAACCAAGGAGTAGTGTACATAACAACAAAAATAGCCCCAGCTAATCCTAATAGGCAGCTGAGGAAAAACTCAGAAGAATGGGGAATTGATCCATCAAGGACATCGACGTCTTTAGAGAATCTGTGTACGATACGACCCACTGGTGTTGTGTCAAAGAATGACATTGGAGCACGGAGAACGTTGTTGAGAAGATTTTCATGGAGAACTTTACACGCTGTTGTAACTCCTTTTGAATACATGCATGTATAAACTGCTAATGAGAATACTGAAACAGGAAAGACAATACCTGATATTACTTCCGCATATCCAAATACCTAGACAGACCATTCCTACCAAACGTAATGACATTGATTAAACACAAATTCTTTATTACCACTAGGTCGTTGCCACTTCTGGTGAACCGTTTGAGTCCCCGAGGGTATACATAAACCTAGTACTTGTACTTTGTATTTCGGTACCAGGTGATAATCTTATACTAGAGTAATATTTGGCACTGATAACACCATTTAAATTCCAAAGTTTTCTAAAGCCAAGATAGTCGTCTTTTTACAGTGGTTACTCTTAGACGGATTTCGACTATACTTTTAGATTTATTATTTGACCTTGTATGTTGCCGCTTTGTCTTTAGAAAATACATACATTTTAAATAGGAGCTCAACTGATGACGTCTAATTGACAGAAACGATCGTCTTGAGCATTATAACTTTGGTATTATGTTTATAATATTGAAAGTGTTTTAAAAGTCTGCTTACCTTGTAGAGCTCCAAACATAGTATAAATGCACAAGTAATATTTATTTCTCTCTTGAATCTCCGTACTGTTCCTTGGGATGCTGTGGTCATTCAGAATACTGTCGTCAGCCCAGTGACTTAACCATGTAGTTAACACAATGTGAAACATCTCATATAAGGAATACCCCATAATTCCAATGATAAAATATGTTAAACCTATGGCTCGGATATATCTGAGGTAGACACTTAATTTGACCTGTTCAACAACAGAAAAAATGCATTTACATTTTTTAAAATTAAAGATTAATTGTAGTCTTAAGACGCATTACAAATCATCATGGCTACATGAAATTTGCCTTGTGTCCGGGAAGACACCACCGGCCTTTTGCAAATAACCTGTCATAACCTTTTTTTCACAAAGATATCCATAGGTTCCGGCGGGGCTCAAACCTGCGTTGAGCAGACGTGAGAAACTTCATTTTTCAAAGCGTGATGCTCTAACCACTAGTCCACGGATGCCCCATTAAAGTTTCTAGGAAATATACTATACTATTTCTTGATCAGTCGAAGTTTATGAAACACAACTGAATCACAATGTTGAATGTATACATAGGTATACATACGTAAGAAACGCTTTTGGCATTTAGATCTAAATATCGTTACCCCCCTGAAGTTATATGATTTAGTGATATGCTGGTAGTAAATAAATTGATTTTGTTTATATCTGCAGGGACAATGCCACAATTTGCTATTTTGAAGCACTTAATGGTCCCATGACTCTACCAAAATTGACAATGTTGGCTATTATGGACATCATTTGAGATGATTCGCCGATTTAAAGCAACAAATAATGTTAAAATAATGTTACCCCCCCCTGAAAAAAAGGTAGGTATTTAACGGAAACCGGAAGTGTGACTTACATCACCTACGCAAGACAAGTGATACCTAAGTGACACAATTCATAAGGCAACACTATTAAACAAACAGTTCTTGTCTTTTACAGGTACTTACATTTCCTGTCTCGGCTGACTCGTCATTTATTAGTTTACTTTCAGGTAGTACAGGTTTCTGTTTCACTTCGTCCTCCTTCAGGGAAATGGACCGAGAAAATGATCTAGACATTTTTCTTCTCCGTACAACTCGCTTTTTGCTGTCTGATTCAATATTCCTGTGAAAGAATTGGATATTACCATCATCATATTTTTGGTTAAGCCCAACTTTAGCTCTGTCAATAGCAATTCAGTAGCATGTTATTGTCACTATATGTCAACATAGAAAGATCAAAGCAAAATTATTCATTTTTATTAGTTTTACTTTGAAAAATGTCCACATTATCCGACCTTCAGCGAAATAATTCGAAGACCTGAGTAATTATTCATGACACCCAGCATTGTTTCTTTCGTTTTTCAATTTTTCAGCTGAGAACATTTTTCAAGCTGTCAACAGGATACAGATACAAATCCGGCAAAAATGGACAAACACGGACCTCTGGAAACCAAGAGGTGGGATCAGGTGCCATGGATGAGTAAGCATCCCCTATTGACCGGTCACACCCGCCGTGACATATGTATGAAAACTGTCATTATTAATTGACAAAACGTCGTCGATATATCTAAATGTAACAAATTGATTTCTTTGTAACAGTTGGATTTGTTTTTAATCAAAATGATATGAGCATATATGTATTGTTTCATGTGCAACTAATTACCCAACCGAGGGATGTAACAATTTGACTTCTTTTCCAAGGTTAAATAATTACACAGTAAATATTTTACCGGTTTACATCATCTTCACCAGGATCTGATGTTATTGAAGAAAGCCTCTGTAATATAACCTTCTTCTCCTCTGTAAGAACAATAGAATTTACAGATAATCAGTACATTTCTACTACAATCAAATTCAAAATCAAACACGAAAAAATGTATATCCGTTCCGGTAATTTTAGATAATATTAAGTTGCCAAACCATGAATGAAAAATAAGTTAGTTTTTATAGTTAACTGATGTTGTGCAAGGCTCTACTCCCCATCCTCCAAGTCCAATTTTGACACGTGTTATTGTTCAGTGTAAATGTACTGTTATAAAACTCACCGTCAGATGAACTCAAATCATCTAATTCTGGTTTCAGATAAGTCTGCAAAAATTTTGCGAAAGGTCCGTTATGACTAATCAGTTGGTCAAAAGTTCCCATCTCTGATATACAACCATTGTCCAACACTATGATGTTATCAACTTTTGGCAACCACTGTACACCATGTGTCACCAAAATTCTTGTCTACAAAAGAACAAAAACATAAATATGTTGATCAAAGCATGGCAAAATCCTGAAGTATATTATCAAATTTTCTTTAAGTATGAGAAATATAAAGCCATGTCATTTAGTGATTACAATGAAATAACGATGAAATAAACATTACCTTATGTTTAAGGAGTCCCGTATTGCCAATCACTTTCTCAAATATGTGTTTGCCAACATGTGCGTCAACAGCCGATAGTGGGTCATCTAAAAAGTAAATATCTGTTCCGCAATACACAGCCCGGGCCAGGCTAATCCTCTGCTTCTGGCCTCCACTTAGGTTTATCCCCTGTAAAATGAAAAAAATACTATAATACTGTTCCTTCAATATATAACTGTTCTGAAATACATTTTGATTTGACTTGATGTTTTTCAATTTTTCAATTTCATATGGTGGCAGCCAGTTTATTTTATTGAGTAGGGAACCCGGCTACAATGTACTTAAGAAATGACCACCGGCCTTTCATAAGTAAACTGATAAACCTTCTCACAAAATCAGCCCAGGTTCCAGCTAGGCTCAAACCTGTGCTGACAAGAAGTGAGAGACCTCATGGTTCAAAATGTGATGCTATAACCACTAGAAAATTCTAATAACCACAATGATTTATTACCTTCTCTCCAATCTCTGTATCATCACCAGCAACCAGTACACTAAGGTCAGATCTTAGTCCACATGCATCTATAACTGATTGGTATTGGTTGTTCTTCAAAGTTTTGCCAAACAGAATGTTGTTCTTCAAGGAGGTGTTCTGTATCCAAGCTTGTTGCGGAACATAAGCTACTGAACCCTGTTGAAATAATTGTATCGTTTTTTTCAGACAGTCAAAATTAAATTACAATCCATGAAACCCCTGATCATTTTTGTATCCACTGTCGTGGAGACGGTACAAACCAATTTAAAGAGAATGAATGACAATTTCATGAAAAAAGATGTCTAATGAAGCACAGGGCCACGATGGTATAGCAGAGTTCATTGAAAGTCAAAGACATTACTTTTTAACTAAGGCTATTAAACAGGCTTAAGACAAGTACAGAACCACTATGGTATAGCATGAGTACATAGCACATGTCTACATTTGTGTCACTGCAACTGAAATCTCCCTATAAATAGAATTTTCTGCATAAAAGAAATAAACAAAAGAGTGAAAATATGTTATACTTTGTGGGCTAATTTTGTTAAAAAACCATTATTAGGTTTCAAAATTTTAACCACGTAACTGAAATATCATGAGAACCCGATAAAATAATTTCATTTGAAGATAAAAAAAAGTTTTCTTCTTTCCTATCACTTACCTTGACATTGACATATCCTTTGACCTTTTCCATTTCCCCCATCAAAGAGGCCAAAATGGAAGATTTTCCTGCACCAACTGGACCAACAATAGCAACAAGACTGCCCTCTGGCACACTAAAATTGATACTGCAATAAGAAAATAAAAATAAAATAATTGGAGATATTGATAAATATTTTCCAAAGCAACAATACAACATCCAATGTTTTATTGAGGATCATTTTAAGATCTTTTTCTTTTTGGAGGGGAGGGGTCCTTTTTCGGGGTAAGGAATCACAAAAATCATAACAGATCTTTTGGGGTTAGATGGATCGCAGAAATCATAACAAAACCTTTTTAGGGAGGGTGGTTAGTGAGAATGCCAAATTATTTTTGAAGACTCGTACATATATGAGCCCCTGATAACTGCTTGATCAGGAATAAGAAAGAATTCCATGTAATCTTGTATCAGTTAATGAACTTCTTTGATTCTGAATGTCAACAAATTACGTATTTGGTAGTTCAGTACCAAAATATCACGAAAAATGACTTATTGCTGAAACAGTTATGGACATATACCCTAGCACTAGGTGAAATCTTACAGTAGTTCCATTCTCCGTATATTAATATCTATATATATATTAATGCCTCAGCCATTTTGAAATATAACTAAGATCTAATAATGCACAAAACTAACTTTTTCAGGCAGTTTCCGATCTCTGGGTCCCACATGAATGTTCCATTCTTGATTTTGATAGCATCCTCTATAATAAAAATAATAGTAATAATAAAATCAAATAATAAAATCAAATAAATAAAAGAAAATTTATGAGATGCAACAAATATCTCGTTTTACAATCCGCCATGAACTGCTCACTTGTATGGAGATGTCACCAGCTATAGGCGACTTGCCACAGATTTTGACCTGTTCTATAGACTGACGACAATGCAGTGTGCGTGGGCTAACGTTCCATGACTGTCATATCATGGAACCTTGGTTTTCTTCATCATCGGAAAGATTCTTGACCATTAATCACTTATATCATGCGCTTGGCGAGTGATGAGTCATTTCCAGGGTATGACCTTTGACATTGTACTATTTAAGTTAAATGCCCTACCAATAGATCACCAATGTTCTAAATTCGTTTTAAGCCAAGCTATTGGTTGCGGAATATCAAACATTTTTAATGAAATCTGAAATAAATTACCTTCCGAACTGTCATGTGATACGTTGTTTGTATCGATGTCTTTTTTATTTAAGAATTTGTCCAATCTCTGCAAGGCTAATGTCGCTTTGAGGATGTCTGTATATATGATTGGGATAGAAAATAAAACCTTTCGGAGCATCTCAAACCAAAAGGCTGAAACAAATATTGTTTGGGCATCCAGACGATTGTCCTCAGATATATAGATGTATGTAGCAAAGGTTAACAAGGAAACCTGTAGAAATATGTAAAAGTAAACAATTATAAACCTCAAAAAGGCAAAAAAACAAGGTGAGTCCCATATACACCATTCTTTAGAATGTCTTAATTTTAGGTAATATAACACCCAATGAAAATTACACTGACTACAGTAATCATGCCTTCTTGTCACCATACATAAGATAATATCCAGTGAGGAATGAAACTTTTTTTTCACGTGGAGCTTGTCATAACCGAAAAGTGAGTAGAACCATCCGTATGATAATCAAAAGGTTACTCTGCCCCGCCATCTTATGTGACTCGAGTAATAAAAATGTTCTTTCAAATAAACAGGGTTTTCAAAATAACCGGTTACAATAACAAAGAAAAATGTTGACCGGGGAAGCAAAGGCATAACAATAAAGTGAGTCATATGTATGAAACATACTTATAAAGTATGGGGGTCATATGTATGAGATATACTTACAAAGTATGGGGGTCATATGTATGAGATATACTTACAAAGTATGGGACCATATGTATTAAATCATACTACCAAAGTATGGGGGTCATATGAATGAGATCATACTACCAAAGTATGGGGCCATATGTATGAAATATACTTACAAAGTATGGGGTCATTTTATTAAATCATACTAAAAAGTATGGGGCCATATATATATAATATACTTACAAAGTATGGGGTCATATGTATGAAATACACTTACAAAGTATGGGGTCATTTTATTAAATCATACTAAAAAGTATGGGGCCATATATATATAATATACTTACAAAGTATGGGGCCATATATATATATAATATACTTACAAAGTATGGGGTCATATGTATGAAATACACTTACAAAGTATGGGGTCATTTTATTAAATCATACTAAAAAGTATGGGGCTATATATATATAATATACTTACAAAGTATAGGGTCATATGTATGAAATACACTTACAAAGTATGGGGTCATTTTATTAAATCATACTAAAAAGTATGGGGCCATATATATATAATATACTTACAAAGTATGGGGTCATATGTATGAAATACACTTACAAAGTATGGGGTCATATGTATGAAATACACTTACAAAGTATGGGGTCATTTTATTAAATCATACTAAAAAGTATGGGGCTATATGCATGAAAAATGCTTACAAAGTATGGGGTCATATGTATTAAGTCATACTAACAAAGTATGGGGTCATAAATATGAAATATACTTACAAAGTATGGGGCCATATGCATGAACTTCATGCAAGATCGCATTAGAAACTGTTTCCTTCGATGAAATAACTCTTTGTTTCTGATAGCCAAAATTTTCTCCTTGAATGCCATTTCCCATGCATAAAGTTTCAGGATCTAAAAAGAAATGTTTTTTGGAAGATGAATTTATAATCTGACCACACAATACTGTTAGATACTAAGCCATTAAAATTTTTAAATATTTCATGTTTAGGGTTTAGAAGTATCTTCCATGAATTCTAATATTTTTTATTTTGAAATAATTATTTCAGAATATCGTAATTGCCTGATAATTCAAATTAAAAAAAATTATCACAGAAAACAGAACACTTGCCTTTCAGGAAATGAGGCATATAGACAAATTGTGAAAACTTTCCTAACATCAACATAAACTGGTGTTAGATAATGGAAATGTAATTGTTTTGGCCCGTTTTCATAGAATGGTCCCCGATAATAATACAAATGCAATTGTTTTAGCCTGTGTTCATAGACTAGTTCCAGATAATAATACAAATGTAATTGTTTTAGTCCGTAATCATAGACTGGTTCCCGATTATAATACAAAATAATGTAATTGGTTTTGCCTGTAATCATAGACTGGTTCCAGATAATAATACAAATGTAATTGTTTTAGCCTGTGTTCATAGACTAGTTCCAGATAATAATACAAATGTAATTGTTTTAGTCCGTAATCATAGACTGGTTCCCGATTATAATACAAAATAATGTAATTGGTTTTGCCTGTAATCATAGACTGGTTCCCGATAATAATACAAATGTAATTGTTTTAGCCTGTCATCATAGACTGGTTCCCGATTATCATACAAATGTAATTGTTTTAGCCTGTAATCATAGACTGGTTCCCGATAATAATACAAATGTGATTGTTTAAGCCTGTAATCATAGACTGGTTCCCGAGATTAATACAAATGTATTTGTTTTAGCCTGTAATCATAGACTGGTTCCAGATAATAATATAAATGTAATTGTTTTAGCCTGTTCTATAGACTTGTTTCCGATAATAATACAAATGTAATTGTTTTAGCCTGTTTTCTTAGACTGGTTTCAGATAATAGTACAAATGTAATTGTTTAAGCCTGTTATCATAGACTGGTTCCCAATAATAATACAAATGTAATTGTGTTAGCCTGTTTTCTTTGACTGGTTTCAGATAATAATACATTATACATTTGTTTACTGGATGCGCGGTCAACATGTGTTATGTCGAACCAGAGGACCAAACTCTTTTGTGATACCTTTAGTTTTTTTTTCTATACTATTATATCATTGATTTTTATGAAACGATTCATTCACAGAGATATCACAATTGCGGAAATCGCCGAGTAATGGCCAGGAAGTACCGAATAGTAATAAGCTGTCAGCGGGCAACATTACACGCAAAGCCAAACATTTTGATGTTGACCTTTCAACATTTTTGTAAAGCAAACATTTGGAATTTTTAACTTTTTCCATTATAAGAGAGAATAGAGAATTAAATTTAAATGTATAACACACGTAATTGTTTAGCCTGTTTTCATAGTCTGGCTATTTGAGCGTTTTATCACAGTCTGGTTCCAGGTAATAGTACAAATGTAGATGTTCAGCCTTTTATCATAGACTGGCTCCAGATGACAATACAAATATAAGTGTTTTAGCTTGTTATCATAGACTGGTTCCAGATAAAAGTACAATTTCAGTTGTTAAGCCTTATATAGACTGGTTCCAGATTATAAAACAAATGTAATTATTGAGTCCCGTGGGAGCCTCAAACGTATACTGTTATCTTTATTGGGTTATCATACCTTGATTCCGTTTAGGACTTCGGTCAACAGCTTTATCCTTTCATCTTTGATGTTTTTCATGTCGGAATGAATAAATCGTAGATTCTTCATCATGAAGACATTGATTGGTAAAAGAACTATCAAGAATAGTAATCCAGAAATGAAAGCAACGCCAACCGTATTGTAAAGCGAGTAGAGCGAAATACACAGCTGAAACGGAGTAATCACAAGAATCCAAAGGAAATTAAACCAGTGCTGAACATCATCTAAATCAACAGACATCAAGTTTGTGAGTTCTCCAACCGTTGATTCTTTTCTCTCCTGGTTACTGATTGTCAAGGACTAAAAAAAGTAACAGCATTTGGCTGATTTCTTTTTAACATTGGTACAAAGACAAATTAGATGCATAGATAATTCAAATGTCTCCGAAATGTCTGGAAAGAAATAAGTTGGCTGGTTTCTTAATATCAAAGAGGTATAACTTCAGAATGACTACATTGAACAAATATTATGTAATATATTCAAATCAAAGGTGAATGAAAAAAGAAATTAATTACCTGATGGATCGTTCTTAAATGTGGGAAAGTGTAAAGTATATATGGATATACCTTTTTGTAAACTGCTGATGCTATGGAAGCCTTCACTCTAATACCCAAGGTCAGGTTATAGTGCCAAAACTGATTAATTATATTGGACTGTACTGCGGTCATAATGAAAAATGAAGCCACCAGCCAAAGACCTTCTCTTGGATCAAATGCAGCGTCCTTCTCCTTGCCTTCAGCAAATTTGATCAACTCTCTTTAAATAAATAAAACAGATAATTCATGAAGAATTTAGTTTCTTTCTTTATTTGATTAATTTACATCCCTTAAAAACTTCGTACTTCATTATGACCTGTGTCCGTGAAGTGATTATTTGCCCTGGTCTGATATTAGTTATCTCATAGAGCATGATATTGGTTATCTCACCAAGTGGTATTAGTTTTTCTACCCTTCTGAATTGTTTGTTATCTCTCCAGTTGATACTAGTTATCTCCCTTTGTGTGATGTAAGGTATCGGCCCATATATGGTAACAATCATCTCCCCTAATATGGTATAAGTTATCTCCACTTGTGTGGCATTAGTGATCTCCCCTTGTGTGATATTAGTTATTGGCCCACATGTTGTATCAATCATCTTCCGTAATATGGTACATGTATAAATTATCTCCCCTTGTGTTATCTCCCCTTGTTTGGTATGTGATATCGCCTTGTGTGATATCAGTTATCTCCCATAATATGGTATAAATTATTTCCCCTTGTGTGATATCCGTTACATGTATCTCATTTCATTGTTTAGTAAGTAAGAGGCTGAAGGCGTCCTTTTCCGGTCACGTGATTCCCTGACCTGTCAACCCACGTGGGACACATGAAGTTCATTATTTTGTTGTTCTGACCCTAGAAATGTTATACATGCACATGAAATTGATACTGGGCTTATGTTTTTAGATGAAGGTAAAATGTTTTAAAAGGTTGATCAATGAGATCACTGACACCATTCAATGTCAGTAGGTCACTGGAGCGATTGATGTGACCTAAAAAGAAGTTTTTTGACCAACAAATTAATTAAATTTTATACCTGATAAAATAGGGAATAACCAAGTCCATAGCCACATGGATCAAATACAAAATCTGGTTCAACAGTAACTTCAAGCCGAAAGTTTTAAGTAGAACTTTTAGTAGTGACATCTGTGGTCTTTTCTGCTGCGATGACAAATCCTTTCTTGTGTTTTCAGGGTATCTGTAATTTTTTATGAAATTAATAATTTATATATTTTTACCGATATTTGCATATTTTAAAACGGAGCTATAACTTTGACCATGCACAGGACAATCTGCGAAAGAACAACTTTTACTAAAATGTGATACAAATCCGAGATCATTGTAAATCTGTTTGTTATTTCCTTTACCTCTGTTCCAGATCTTTTTTTATTTGTTCCCAATTAGCTTCAAACTTTGGAACAACATTTTTAGACATATCACGTGGGTTTAGATAGAATACGTCTTCTTCGGTCAATGTCTTCTTATATCCAGTGGCAAACAACCTGAATGTTTTGAAAATAATTACACTTAGTAATTCAATTATGACTTTCGTACATTGTTCGTAATATTTCAGTTCTATCTATGGTATTTCAAGACCTAAATTTTATGGTATTTTAAGTCCTGGACATCTGTTTTTTTAACAAACAATCTTTCTCACACTAGATATACGAATTTTAGCGACTCCAGTATCTTTATGATATGACAACCAATGAGAAATGTTAAGAAGTTTACTGAAATACATACTTGTTCATCCAACTGAAAAAAAGGAGCGAAAACGGTGTTGCACGAACTTCCGGACAATCTCTCTGTTAAATAAAGAGAAACAAGGTAATTAGGTGATTTAAGAACAAACACAGTGCCACGAAAATTTGAAAAGGGAAGAAGACAATAAATGCATATTCAAATTTTACACGAAAGTTGGAAAATTATTTTTTATACATCTCGTTATTCTATTCTGAACTTCAAAAAAGAAAATCAAATTTCGATACATATTTATTTCAAATTAATACAGATTCACAGTTCAGTTTTTATTTATTCATACATTATGTACAATGGATGGTAGAAAACAAAAAAAAACCTCATCTATATCATCTTTTTGTTCCTTCCCCGATGATTCAAATGATGACTTTATAATCCATTGCACTATGGCAACGAGTGAATAAACAGCAGCAGTAGTTAAAGTAATATGATTGTCATGGTGATCCTACAATACAAATCAATAAATAAATAAATATATAAACAAAACATTTCTACAATTCAACCACTAAACATAGACATAAACATCTTTTGCTGGAATCAAAATAATCTCTGCAAAAATTAAATTCTTGTCTGTTCTTTAAACTTAATTTCAATTCTTATTAAATTTGATGCCTGTTTCCTTTTGATTTTTTTATCATTATTTATTTGTATGTGGACATATGTCTTTTGATTTGCTACAATTTATTATCATTCTTGGTTTATTTATTATTTTTGTTAAAAAGGAAACCAAGAAAATAATACACATACAAAATCCCAAAAGTCAGTCAGGATAAATTACAAAAAGTAAATAAAATAAAATAAATAAATAAATAAATAAATAAATAAATACATACATACATAAATAAATAAATAAATAAATAGATAAATAAATAAATAAATAAATAAATAAATAAATAAATAGTTAAATAAATAAATATGTACTCAATATTTTCTATCAGGAAAAGTGTCCCTTACCTGTAAACCTTGGCTAACAATAAATGGCAAGACACTGGTGGTGAGAATCAGCCCCCAATAGGAACACAAAAACAGTGTAGACACGGTTTCCTTCTTTTGCTCAAGTAGTGTTAAGTTAAAAGCTAGTATCTGTAAAATATCAAAATAAACAAATTTCACACTTATTCTTGTACTTGATATTGTAATTATGCATTTTTTTAAAAATTCTAAATATATTTTATAAAACTCTAAATAAAAAACTCTAATTGGTCAGGAGCTAACTGTTAAACAATTTTATACAAAGTTTGATAACTGAATAAGAAGAGTACATAGCAATGTATTTGTAATTTCATACTTTTTCTTTTCACTCTCCAAATAAAATGATATTTAAAAAAAAACGTATGATTTACCCATTTTGTTGTCAATTAAATTTTAATTATCCTGTTATCTTTAGACTGAGAATTATATTGACTTCAATAGCATTTTTAATTAGATTTTCTTCTGACTGACCACTTTAAATTATTTGTAAATGATAAATTAATAATCAAAGAAATATTCATGGATCAACAGAAATACTAAAATTTTGAATTGGCTGAAAAGTTACAAGAGTAGGTTTTAGTATATTGTTTTGCACAAATATTTGCAATGAAAATACTAAAACCGCTCACTAGCATTGCTGTCTTTATACTTGTCATGGCAAAACTTAGCTTCCACTCAAATCCAATTTCAATCCATTCCGTTGCAATTATCAGTAATTCCACCAGGCAAATAACTAGACACGAAGATGTTGTCACCTTTAATAAAACAAAAAAGAAATATTTGTAACAGTGAATATTTGGAATGATTTTGTTACTTTGCAGCTTACAAAATCAGTGTTAATGTGCATTTCCCACACAGTCACTAAGGTTCAAATCCATTTCTCCACCTGTTAGTTGAATTTGCGGTAATTAACTCAGTATGTTTTTAAAATATTTATCAAAGTCTGTGAGATGGTTGCTATTTTGTAAAAGCAAACAAACTGAATTACTGTGTATCCGGAAAATTTCACTACCGTTTAATTTTCGCCAATTTCGCTCTAAGTGGGCGAATTTAATATGAAAGCGAAATTGTCAAGCTAATTTCGCTCTAAGTGGGCGAATTTAATATGAAAGCGAAATTGTCAAGCTAAATAATTTAACCATGGACATACATACCAACCTTAAGACTAATTTAACCCTTTCAACCCTACAGACCATAATGGACTGTTTTTAAACAACAGAAAAAGTGTGTACCACTGACATGCCCAGGGGTGTAAGGGTTAAGACGGGACGAATATGTTTTCTGCCGTGAAAAATTCCCACGTATACAGTAATATGACGAGTATATTACTAACATTTGAAAGGGCATTAGCTGTATTTACCAAAAAAAAAAAAATATTTTGATTTTTTTCGACTTTTACTAATTGTACTTGATGTACAATAACAAATAAGAGCTATACACAGGCATAAACAATCTTATATTCCTATACATTTTGTGAAACTGACGTCATGTCCAGTGTGGTATTCATATACAAATAGTAAGGTTGAGTTAATCAATTGCAAGTGAAAAAGTGCCAAACCTAGGTTTCTCAAGAAATTTTCACAAAATATATAGGAATCTAAGATATTGTTTTCCCTGTGTATATCTCTTTTTTTTGCTATTGTATATCAATCTAAGTAGTAAAAAGGAAAGAAAATGTTTTGTAAAAAAAACCAGCTAATGCCCCTTTAATTATGTACTAAAACTATGTTTTAATATTATTGAAGTTTGCTTCAAAAAAGCATTAATTTTCATTTTCTTTGCAATTGTATGGCACCATCAATGTACAAAGAGGTTTTTTTTAAATGTAGCTTAAAATAATAGTACTAAGTTAGATCTAGTTGAGCTTGAGTACTGAGTAGGTGTATTCCAGCCTTTATCGGGCAACATCAAATAAAATATGCATTTTATGATGGCCCAAGTTTTATGCCATTCTTCAATAGTTTTTTTTATCATATGGCGGCTAGTTTAATTGCTGAATAAGATATACTTACAGATTTGCGGAAGTAGCTCTTGTTGCTTTTGGTGTTTTCTTTCTTTGGCCCAAGAAAATAATGCCAGAGATAAGGTGTGCAGAATACCAATAACGCTACACACAATATCCATTTTAGATATGTAATCTGAGAAAACTCTCTGGAATTCGGAAATATTCCATTCCATGTTAAGTTGTTTTCCTAATAATAAAATGAAGACTTTCAAATATCTGATAATGATCTGCAGCGCACGACCAATGCTCTTATAAGAAATTACAAAAGGGACACAGTGCTGCGGTCAGGGGTATTTTGAATCGCTCGTCGTAAAATTGAGGTAATTTTAGTACATGTATGTGTGGGCAGGGACCTATTACACATGGGTTGTATTAATGTAGGCTACGTCCTTGGCGTGCGCTTTTTAAAAATTACTTCGACTAGATCTACACACACTCTTTATAGACCAAAACCCACCCACGAAACTACAACACTATAAGCGCTATTTCTTTCTTTTCAAGTAGACCTGATGGATTTGGTGATTTTTGGTATTCGGCACGTCGATGTTTGTTTGTTTGTTTGTTTATTGTTGTTTAACGTCCCACTCATACGGAGACGTCACCAAATGCCGGTGAAAGGCTTAAAATTTTGACCTATGCTCGACACTTACGGCCATTGAGCTGTGAGAGTTCTTTAACGTTCCGACACCTATTGTGACACGGGACCTAGGTTTTTACGGTCTCATCCGAAGGACAGGAAACCAACCTGCCGCCGGCTGGACTCGAACTCACAACCTCACAGTCAAGAGTCGAGCGCGCTACCATCTGAGCCAGGTCGGCTATCCGGCACGTCGACAACCCTAATATATATATATATATATATCACTTAAATGACTAACGACACGGATTTTTATTTTGCCCGTGTCCTTAATCATTTTAATGCTTTATATATTCATTTCATGACTTTTATCTTTTGCTTAGATCCGACACCCTAGGATATATAGTGCTGTTGGTTTAATGCTAATAATAACTGCAAACTGCTCTTGTCTGGGTTACAATGAGTTTGATTTGAGATAAGATCACTCACTTGTCACATATCAAAATATCACTCATTGCGTCATATTGTGTATACAATTCTTAAATTATGAATATTATCATCAGTTACCAGAGACATTTTTATAACTTATGGCAAACAGAATTTTAAGATTATCTATGGAAAATCACCTGTGATATATATACGTAATTATCTATGCTGTCAGCGTAGTATAAAATCGGGGATGGGCGAATAGTAGGGAAATCCTAACATCTCTTGCACAACACGGTGAAACCCATTTTGTATTAAAAAGCGTCTGGCTTATTTTCTATGTGTTGATAATGTGATATATATATATATATATATATATATATATATATATATATATATATATATATATATATATATATATATATATATATATATATAGATAGATAGATAGATATATCACTAAAATGAATAACGACACAGACTAAATGACTACTAAAATATAATCTGATATAAAATTACACGTAAGTTTTTTTCCAGTGATATATAAAGCCCAATAGCCCATATATCTCTGCAACTACTAATAATACAACGAGTGTGAAAAACAAACTTCTACCACTACTAAAGATAATAATATGCGTATACCTTTGTTTATATGTGTTTATTTATACGTGAACATACCTATGGAGTTTTTTTTATAAACGCCGATCAATAGCTACTGTAACTATTTACAGAGACGTAAACAACTATTCTGTGTATCATGAGTAATACCAGCCGTATATAAAGCTAATGTTGCTTTATATATCGCTGGTAACACGTGATATATATATCAGTCCTGGACTTACATTTATATTTCTTTTAAAACTCACCATTTTCTTGATACAGGAGTCCTTTTCTAAAACCCCTATTTCATTCACGTGTGTTTATTAGATCTGGTACCGTGGAGAATTTTTTTTTTTACTTTTTATCATATCCATAGGAAATCCCTTCAGTCTAAAAATAGAATGTTTTGATATCGGCTAGGACCGACGCATTATAATTGACCTGATTTACAAATACTGAACACATTCTGTATTGCTGACAATTTGAATATTAAGCATTTTATATGGAAAATTCAAGAACTGAATTAAATAAAAAGGAGTGTACATTTTATTAACTTGTAACTAAAATAATTAATAATTTAAACATTAAGATTTTAAACTATAATAAACGATTTCAGTCAGCGGATATTATTGGGGGCATTCTAGGTTTTGATTACATGAGGAAATCGAGTATTAAACTATAGTAATTTTCTGACAATGTGTTGTGTGAAATGTATTAACAAATAAATAATGCAGTCAGGTAAATACGCATACATCAGGATAGAAGATACATGAATATGCTTGCTTGCTTTGGCTTGATTTAACTAGCAGCGTGACGGACTACTTCGATCACACCCAGGCCACTCGTACCGGCGAGACAGGGAAAAATGTCAAGAGTGTGTGTGCGTGTGTATGAATCTGAATCATAAACATCACGGAATGTAAGGTTTCTTAAAAGGGAAGTAGAAAATAGGTCAATTAGTATAAGCCTTAGATAAAGAAATGTTAAGAGTAAGTGACACTTACTGTTATGACAAACAGTAAGTAAATTAATGTACATTGAACTTAAGTAATGGAATAAGAAGTAATATACGTGTATATGGAATTGTGAAGTAGTTTCCTATTTCAGAAATTAGCATGACAATTTATATTTAAAACTTGAAATATATGCAGTTCAATTGATAATAATTTATTACCAAAAATATGTTCATATCACAACTTGCTTTGTGATGATTGGTTCCGCCTTTGTCATCACAACCACAACTAATACCATCAAAATACCATGGCATCATCGTCATTACCCCAAAAATCATATTCATCAGTTTTCGTCGTCGTCTCCTTCATCTTCACCTGTATCATTGGATATCGTCTTCTAATTCATCGTCATCATTGTTATCATTATTATCGACGTCTCCCTAGGTATCAATGTTATCATATAATATCTACGTTTTCTTTTGAATAGTTTTGTATAGTTGTAATATATAAAAAATTTCAGATACCAAAGTATAAATCAATAGAATGTACAGGACATAGATACCAATCCGGTCAAAATGAACAAACACGGACCTCTGGAAACCAAGAGGTGGGATCAGGTGCCATGGAGGAGTAAGCATCCACTGTCGATCGGTCACACCCGCCGTGAGTCCACAGTCAAGTCCAATGAAACACGTGAGTAGTGTATCCTCGTCACAATTGGTACAGACGTCTCAACAACCGCCAACGAAAAGGCAACTCAACATTTCACTTAGTGAAACAGAGTAGTCGCAAACAAGACTATTATACCGACCGTAAAATTTGCGGAACGTTGACATTAAACGCGGTTTTCGATATCCCTGTAGAAATAATTTGTCAGTGAGTAGTTTACCTCTGTATATGAAATCTTCATATGTTGTACACGCCCTGGCATGTCGGATCATTTGTGAAATATAAACTCCATATGCGGGTGACTGAGGGATATTACTACTTAAATGTTGAAAATTTACGATGGGAAAGCGTCGCGTTTGTCGTATAGTTTAATTGCTAATTTCCCGTCTGTGTTTATATTAAGTAAAATGTCTAAGTATGAAGCATGTGTGCTTGATTCTGTTGTATCTTTAATTTCTAGTTCGCTGGGATATATCGCATTGACATATGTATGAAAATTGTCATTATTAATTGACAAAACGTGGTCGATATATCTAAATGTCAAATTAAAGGACACCGCTATTTTTTTCTTCTTTTGATTCAGCAGTTTCTGAATGAAGTCTGCTTCGTATGAATAAAGGAACAGGTCGGCCAATAAAGGAGCACAATTGGTTCCCATAGGAATGCCGACAGTTTGTTGAAAGACCACGTCTCCGAACATTACAAATATATTGTCTATTAGAAATTCCAGCATGTTTTTTATATATCAACTTCAGTATATTTATGTGTAGAATCAGAGTGGTGTTTGACGAAATAAGTATCCTGATAGCCAATCACTAGATATTTAAATTTTCGGGTACCACCTTTAGTGAAAAAAACTGTTGTCTATGATGCTGAAAAGTCTTTCTTTTAATTTTTTATGTGGAATAGTAGTGTAAAGAGTAGAGAAGTTTTGATACTGTGAATTCGAGAAAAACTGTGTGCCTTCAAATTTTCTAAAAGCTGTTTAGAATTTTTAAGTATCCACATGTATATATATATAAACCACTAAAATGACCAATTGTCAAATTTTCTGGACGAATCGCACACACACACACACACACACACACACACACACACACACACACACACACTACGAATTGCGTAAACTCTGCATTTACTTAAGATGTGAGTGATTCTAAATTTTGACGATCTAACATCTCGGCCAGAGAGACAACCCCATTTGAACAAAGATGGAGATAATTACAAAACAGTATTAAATATAAAAAGAAATTATTTGATTTTAGACATAGGCGGTAAGATGAAATATACATATGAATATGAATGTATGTATATGAAGATATTTATGATTCAATTATCTGTACAAATTAAACACACTTCCTGAACAATATTTCTTACATTCTCTTATCAATACATAACAATATAATATATAACATTTGTATGTAATATATAAAATGGGTATGTTCAAACTTGGGTATATTCTGCTCTTTCAATGTGGATAGAAGAATGCATAAATAAAAATATTTACATACTGACTGTTATTTCCTTCATTGCAAGAATACAGACCGGTTGCATTCATATTCAATGCATGACACACACCTGTTACGTCATAAGAAAACCTCTCCGCGAAAAGTCAATTATATAGAATGAATTTCGTATCCAGCTTTATAAATTTATATGTGAAATCCAATGTGAAAAAATTCAATGTGCAGCACTTCATGCTGCACAGATTTTTTTTCCATCAGCCATTGCATGTATATTCCATGTTTTTCAAAAAAAAGAAAATCAATCCTTAATTATTTATTACAAGATACCGTCACGTATGTAAACAAAGTGTAAAAATCCAGGACTTTAAAACAAAGGAAACCTTACACATGTCAATACTGATATTGAAACTTTACAATTACCCTATATCACAAATAAAGGTGGTTTATATAGTAATCAATATATATTGCATCATATTTTGTAATAGTATAATTTTGGTATTGTTAATTATATTTTGATAATAATGCCCAAGTAAATAGATACATCGAACACAACTAAAACTCAGTCTCATTACTAGCTCTTTCAAAACAAAATACAAGGGACATTACTCTTAACATTCTTTTTTTCTCTCCAAAGTCTGTCAACATCGACTGGTACATCAAATACAAAACATTATTATTGTTGTTGTTTTTTTGTTTTTTGTTGTTGTTGTTTTTTCGGCAACTCTACACTAGTTTAGCATCCTTTGCTGGTTAATAATATGCTGTCTGGTTTCTGTGAAAATGGATTTGGAGTGTCAAACTCTTTGATTTCTCCGTGATCCTAAACCTCTGACTCTGAAAACAAACAATATAAATGGATAAATATCACCATGATACGATTTCTGGAATTATTATGTAAACAAAAACCCCAATCCCCCAATAAAGCCTTACTAATAAACAGATACCCTCCTCCTTCCCTTTCTGTCGATTAGACTATATCAGTTGAGCTCCAATTTATAAGAGATGCATAATTTTTAAAGAGAAACTGGTATCATACAAGGCCACACAATAACTCTAATTGTATAGCAAAATCTATCGAAGAGTAACGACTATAAAAAATGACTATCTTAGCTTTTGAGGAATTTAGAATTTAAATGGTATTATCAGTGCGAAACATATCCACAGCAATGAATTTCAATCTTTCGGTACCAGCTGATAATCCTATACTTGAATATTTGGCACTGATAACACCATTTAAATTCCAAAGTTTTCTAAAGCTAAGATAGTCAACTTTTTACAGTGGTTACTCTTAGACGGATTTCGGCTATACATTTAGATTTATTATTTGGCCTTGTATGATATCGCTTTCTTTTTAGAAAATACATATACATTTTAAATTGGAGATCAACTGATGAAGTCTAATTGACAGAAACGATCGTCTTGAGCATTATAACTTTGGTATTATGTTTATAATATTCCATATTACATAACTCTACAATACTAACATATCAATTTGGTCTGACCCCAAAATAAAACAGATTACGACTAAACCATACCACTTAAGAAGCCCCATTTTCAAGCAACTTTACCCATTTATTTTATCTTAAGAAAAATCCAGATTTTTTTCTGATTTATATATTGATATTAAAAGAAAATTTGAAAAGTCATGCCAACTAACCGACCCACTTTTCAAAAACTTTAGTCGGGGCTCCTCAAAACATAATTTGACTGATGGACTCAGAAGACCTAAACCCTTAGAATTGTATCATATTTCATCCGTGGTAATATGGTTTGTTTAGATTTACAGTCATAGAGTCAAAGATGGCCGATACAGTTATCATTTACAACAATAGATGCACAGGCAGGCTCAATCAATCTTAACAGGGCAAGAGTCAGAGATGATTGACCAACTCCGGTTCTTCCTACTATACCCACCTAAAGACAAAAATAAAAGAAATTTGTTCATTATATCTTAATAAAGTAATCATCAAGTGATACTTTTCTAATAAACTTCAAACAGACTGCCTACACAAGGCTTCAGATTTATCAAGTTAGATAAAGTGGCAAATAATTTTACAAACCTTTTCACTTGATTTTACATATATTCTTCAAAACTAAATCCAGTCTATACCACAGTATGGAGTCATATTGCATGAATTGTATGCAAAATCGCATTACAAATTGTGTCTTTCGATGAAACAACACTTTGCTTGAGGATCTGCAAAGGAAAATATCTCGCAAGATGAATTTACAATCCGATCACAGAATATTGTTAGATACTAAGACCGTTTGATTACAAAAAATATTTCATGTTTAGAGTTTTGACATATCGTACATGAATTCTGATACTTTTGAATTTGAAATCATAATAACATTACTGATCATTCAAATTATAATGCCATTTATCGCAGAAGAACAAAACGCTTGCCATTAAGTTAATGAGGCAATTTATGTGAATACTTTCCTAACAGTAAAATATTCTAGCGTAAAAAGATAAAACAAATGTAATTGCTTTGGCCTGTTATTAAAAACTGGTTCCAGAAAATGAAAAAAAAAAATCGTTGTATAGCCTTTTAGCATAGACTGGTTCCAGATAATAAACGAACTGTTATTATTGAGTACCGTGGGAGCCTCACACGTATACTGTCATTTATATTGGGTTACCATACCTTGATTCCGTTCAGCACTTCGGTCAACAGCTTTATCCTATCATCTTTGATATTTTCCAAATCGAGATTACTAAATTTTAGATTCTTGATCATGAAGGCATTGAACGGTAAAAGAACTATTAAGAGTTTTAATACAGACATATAAGCAATGCCAATCGTTTTGTAAAGAGAGTAGGGCGAAACACACAGGTGAAACGGAATAACCACAAGAATCCAGATGAAAAGAAATCAACAGATATCATGTTTGTGAGTTCTCTTACCGTTTTCATCATTTCTCTCCTGGTTACTGATTGTCAAGGACTAAAAAAGGTAACGCTGTTATGCAGATATCTTTTTTATCATTTGTACAACAGATTATAACTTATAACAAATTAGATGTATGGATAAATAAATTTCTAATTGTCTGGAAACAAATACGTTGGATGGTTTCTTATTATTAAAGGGGGACTACAGTAAGTATTTTGCGATTACTGTTTCACTGAGTGAAATGTTCAGTTGCTTGTTCGATAGCGGTTGTTGAGAAGATTGCACCAGTTATGATAAGGATTCGTCCCTCTCGTATTTTTGGATTTGACTGTGCACTCACGGCGGGTGTGACCGGTCAACAGGGGATGCTTACTCCCCCATGGCACCGGATCCCATCTCCTGATTTCCAGATGTCCGGATTTGTCCAGTTTTTATCAGATTTGTATCTTTACCCTGGACATCCTAAAGATTTATGCTTTGGTATCTGAAATTTTTATATGAGATCTTCAAATCATGGGTGGTTGAAAATGTATAAGAAATCAATTAACTGTTGGATCATTCATAAATGTGGGAAAATGTAAAAGATAAATTCATATACCTTTTTGTAAACTGCTGATGCTATGGAAGTCTTCACTCGCATACCTAAGGTCAGATTATAGTGACAAAGCTGATAAATAATATTGGACTGTATAGTAGTCATAATGAAAAATGAAGCTACCGGTCAAAGACCTTCTCTCGGGTCAAATGCAGCGTCCTTTCCCTTGCCTCCAGCAAATGAGATCAACTCTCTCTAAATGCAAAAAGATAACTCATACAGCATTTTGTTTCTTTGTTTTATTAATTTGCATCTCCTAAAATCTCTGTCGTGTGCTATGAACTTGTGTCCGTGAAGTGAAGATCCTGTATATTGCCGCGCCTACCCTGTCCGTATCTTTATTTTTTTAAATAACTCTTACATATGACCCTAGGCCTGTGATTTCCTGCTTGTGAGTTGACTGTCTTAAGTAAGTGAGTCACCCTAAATAGGAACTTTATCAAAGAAATTAATGAAATAGAGCAATCGTAGTTTTTCTGATGCCATGCTGTCCACGTCTGATGACTAAATTATGTTTAAAATACATTAGAAGCGCAGTTCACTGGAGCGACTGACGTGACCTTAAAAAGAAATCATTTGACCAACAAATTAATTAAATTAAATTAATTATACCTGATAAAATAAGGAATGATCATGTCAATAGCCACAAAGGATTTGTCGTAGTTGGTTATCGTGCTACTTGTTTCGTCCGACACTGCTCTTGTTCTGTGCGTAGGTGCACTGAAGCAGATCGTGAGTACGAGTCCAGCCGGCGGCATGTTGGTTTCCTGTCCTTCGGATGAGACAGTAAAAACCGAGGTCCCGTGTCACAGTAGGTGTCGGTACGTTAAAGAACCCTCACTGCTCAATGGCCGTAAGTGCTGAGCATAGGCCAAAATTTGAAGCCCTTCACCGGCATTTGGTGACGTCTCCATATGAGTGAAATATCCTTGAGTGGGACGTTAAACAACGATAAACAAACAAAACAAACGATAAACTGAAGCAGAAATGGGGGAGATGCTGGAATTTCTAATGTACAATATGTTTGTAATGTTCGGAGATCAGATCTTTCGGTAGACTGTCGGCATTCCCATGGGAACCAATTGCGACCCTTTATTGGCTGGCCTTTTCATTTATTCATACGAAGCAGGCTTCATTCTAAAGCTTCGGAATCAAACGAAGTAAAAGCTAGTGGTGGCCTTTGATATGACATTTGGATATATTGTCCTCCTAACATAATTTTATGATTTATTTTAGAATAAAATTCCGTATTATGGCAATATGTTAGGAGGACAATATCGGCGAAATTTTGGAAGTTAATAATGACAATTTTCATAGTATGTCAATGTGATATGTTTAAATGAACTAGAAGTTAAAGATACAACAGGGTCAGCCGCACACGCTTCCTGCTTAAACGTTTTACTTATTGTATACACAGACGGGAAATTAAAAACCAGGGTATACGAAAAACGCGACGATTTCGGATTCTCCATCGTATATTTAATTGATGGTGTCCCGCAATGAACTGCATATGGTGTTTATATTTCACAAATGATATGATATGCCAGGGCGTGTTCAATATGAGAACATTTCATATAGAGGTAAACTACTTACTGACAAATTATTGGTACGGGGATATCGAAAACCGCTTTTGATGTCAAAATTCCGCAAATTTTGCGGTCGGCATAATAAACTTGTTCGCGATTACCCAGTTTCACTTAATGAAATGTTGAGTTACCTGTCCAATAGCGATTGTTAAGTAGCCTGTACCGATTGTGACGAGGATTCGTTCCTCACTTATTTCATTTTAATTTTACTGTGGATTCGCGGTGGGTGTGACCAGCCAACAGGGGATGCTTACTTCTTCATGACACCTAATCCCACGTCTGGATTTCCAGAAGTTTGTATAATTTGTCCAATATTCACCAGATTTAGATTTGTATATGCATCCTGGACACCCTGACGATGTATACTTTGGTATCCGAGATTTTGATATTTTTACATTCAACTTTAAATGGCGTGGCATCGCATAGTATTAACGACAAAAGAAGTTTGTGTCGGGATGTCGGTGTGCTTGTGGTGGTAGATACATTTCCCGCTGGAAAATGAGATTTCGTGCTTTAATATGCGCGAAAGAATATTGTGTACATTTTAACTTTTTAAAAATGATAGATATAGAACCATAGACATCAAGGACACAACGCAAAATATTAGAGGAAATGAATTGTTTGGTTGTTGAATCGTCTATATTGACGTACTGTCACGGGGGAATGGATCGGTCGGTGATCTAGTTTTCCCAAAGATTTCTCATGTTTATCCGATATTCGATGTGTGCAACGTCTCACGGACTCTGCGGTTCGGTGTCAACACTTTAGTTTTACCGTTACACATATTTTGTCCCCCTGCTGTGACAACTTGGATAAGTCGAATAATTCAGCGCCCTATATACACTATCGTTTACCAAGGAGCAATCGGAGATTGGTGGAATATAACGACTGGTATAATCAGTCAGGTTAGACCTATGAACTTATGACGAGGGGATGTGATTTAATTTCCGGACGGCTACGCATTATGATCCGTTTTAATTCTTACAATTATATTTCGTATAAGATATCCGATGTTATTTTCACATTGAAGCATGATCTCAGCTGATCTTATTTTTCATACAAATCTATAGCAAAACTCAAAGTATGTTTAACATATGTCGTAGATGTCTCCAGCGTACGGTTTCGAGACGTGCTATAGATTTCATTGCCAAAAATGTCAACACAACTGTGATAACAAACGCGGATGGTTTAGGCGTTTTAGACCTGAACTGTCAAAGACACAGGTATCTTGATCGGTTTATGTCTTAATCAAATTGTAGTCAGTTATACTACATGTATGTTACAATATACTTATATCACCATGTTTTTGTATATTGTTATGTTAACAAATGATTTAAAATAATTTACTTTTAGCTATTATTATCCTTGATAAATTACAATTTTACAATGTACATATGTGGCCTTGGGGATTTTAAAATTATTCCCTGCTTTCAATTTGTATATTTGTACTATAAATAATAATACATAGGTAAACCTATGGAGAGGGCAAAAGCATTCATCAACAGTTTTACATGTTCAGTTAATCCCTTTGGCGGGGAGCAACACGACATAATCCCCAAAGGGATTAATGTTCAGTGTTTTTATCATGCCCTCTGAGTCTGACAAGCATTCATTCGTGAAAGATTTACTATGTTTGAAGCTTTAGTATATTTTTTCCACTGAAGATTTCTATTTGCATGCAATTTAATAGAAGTATTTAAAGCTAAAATTAATTGCCTTCTTCATCCAACTACTTTTATTATCATAGTTAAAGAGTTTCAGAGAAAACAAAAATTTGAGTATTTCTATCATACTAGATATTTGAATTGTGAATGTACATTCTCTATTTAAAACTAAAAATACCAAGACTACAAAATCTCTAAACAGTTTTCATAGAAATTTTTTTTTATCATTCTAGGAGGCAATACAGCAGTAATCAGACATTTGACAGACCTATAGCACAAACCACAATTGATGAAGAAGAAAGAGAAAAGTTTACCAAACTGTCTCAAACTTGGTGGGATGAACTTGGTGAATTTCAAGCCCTACATGCACTTAACATGTTGAGAATTCCATGGATTAGAGACACTCTGGTACAGCGACATACTGGTTCCTCATCGCCAATGCTTCATCCACTTAAAGGAATACGGATTCTTGATGCAGGAAGTGGTGGCGGAATTTTGTCCGAGGTTATCAGACATTTTGAAATAAAATAAAAATTACTGGTCAACCGGACCAGTGAATAAAGGAATTTCACTGGTCAAAGAAATTTTTTTATTGGTCTGTATATATACACAATTGAAATGAAATGGAAAATTACTGGTCATTTGGACCAGTTATCAGATACATTTCACCAGACTTTTGTAAAATTTACCAGTTTTTTCTGGTAAGACCGGTGAATTTCAAAAACTCTGGGTTATACAATGTACTTTATATGAAACATGTACATTCTAGGAATATAATCTTTTTTAATGCTTTAGTCCAAACTGATACCATTGTCTACCATTTAGAAATTAAAGGACCTCATTATTTTTAGAGATTGTGATAAATTAAAATATACAGTAGTAGGACATAAATGAGTTCCCAAATATGTATTTCACTATATATTCTTAGTAATTCTGCATTCGTTTTATTTTAATTTGTTTTCTGAATTAGGTAAGACATCTGAAATGAATGAAAAATGGCACGTTTAACCTTGGAAGTCTGGGCCTAATTTTGATAATATTTTCGTTAGTTTACATCCATAAATTACTTAGGTGTCAATGGTTTTATATTGGTGTTTATCAATTACTTCATAAATCCATACATCATCTTTGTAATAAACATCGAAATGGCGTCGCTAGAATTTTACTCTCACAAAGAATGATGTATTTTTCCTGAAATAACAAATAGATCGCAACTTTGAATTTCTAGCATATGAGTATATAACCTGAATTTTCGGTGAATCAAGTAGTGTTTAAATAGGATAAATGGCAAATTCTAAAGAAGCTATTTAAAAAAAACATGAATTTACTAATAATATATAGTGAAAATAAATTTTGGGAACTCATTTATGTCCTTCTACTGTACCCCTGGAATTAGATTAAAGACATTAGTATTCTGAAGGTGACTGTTGCATCCAAAATCCTTTGGCTTCATCTGTCTTTGTTTCCCCACTCAATTTTTATTAACCCTTGTATTAATGTTAATTGGCATTTAATGCAAACAGTAGACAATTAAATGTTTTTGATTCATCATTTTAATTCATTGAATCTTAATCAAATTCCATTTAGATGTCCATGAATCAATGTACAATATATATGTAGTGACAAAAGTGAGTTTAATTTTTAGTTTTCTCTATATATTTCATATAAATCTACAAATTTTCAAAACATTCATACTAAGTCATTTCTAAATCAATTTTGGTAAATCTCATACCATAATACTAAATATATTTAACAGTTTCATTATGTATAAGTTCATAATGTTTAAAGTAACTGTTTCCAAGATTCAGAAATTTTAACAGAAAATTAAATTCTATATTTCATAATTCCTTATTTCCACATATTGAAAAGAGACATTAAAATTTTGTATCCTGCGAAACTCTTTTAGTACATTGGAAATTTACATAAAAACAAACACAGAAACTTCAAAGCATCAATAGTTAATTGTGAAAATTTTATTGAAATTGAACAGGAAATGACTGAAATATTTTTTTTTTTTTTTTAAATGTGGTTTTATATGAAATATAAAGAGAAAAATAAAAATTATACTCACTTTGGCATCCTATTGTATATGTAACACTGATTTAGATGTGTAACATTTTCATGTTCAATAGGCTTGACACTGGTTCTGTCCTCTTAACCCCCCCCCCCCCCTAAAAAAAAACCCCAAAAAACCTGAATAGATAAATGTAGATCACATGTTCATTGACCTCATGACTGATTTCCTGACCACACGCTAGTGGACCATCATCGCTGAATATTACCATTTCACATAATGGTGAAATTAAAGGCAATTCATTAGTAATATGCCTCTCGTCCCTTTGTCTGCTTCTCAATTATGCTTTTTTTTGTTCAAAGTTTTTTCTTACCAAATAATGTTTGAAAAACAATAACAGTCTTTCCTTTAAAACTCATGATTTGTAAAGATAGCTCTTTTATTTTACAGCCATTAGCAAGATTGGGGGCATTTGTTGTGGGCGTCGACATGGTGGAGGATAATATCAAGGTGGCACAGACTCACCTAGGGGATGATCCCACCATCCAAAATCAAGTGAAGTTTATCCAGGCCACAGTGGAGGATCTAGTGGGGACAGAGGAAGAATCCTTTGATGCTGTGGTGGCTTCAGAGGTGGTGGAGCATGTAGCAGATTTGGAGACATTCTTATCATCTTGTTCAAAGTTGGTCAAGGTAAAATGGAATAAACATTAATTCTTTTTTAGATAGCCTCTCTGGCCAGACAAAAAATAGATGCTAAAATCAGAGAACACCAAAAACGTTGGGGTACCATACAGAAACTAACTTCAGTGACAGACAGGGATGGAAAGGCTTTGTTGTGACACTACAAGCCAAAGGGCTATTGGGAAAACTTAAGAATATATATGTCTGAGAATGTTCTCAACTTGGCCTGCTCGGCTAATCAGATTTCAGGATTTGCACAAGTTGAGTTAAAATTTTTAGACTTAAATAATTCTTAAGTTTTATGGTGCCAGTCCCTGGTCAGGTGCCCTTTGATTAAATGGTTCATTTTATGAAAAATTCCTCTGCAATGTTTATGCATTCTTTTTATATTTTGTTATTTTGACCAAATTATTGTTTGTAGTAGGCCTACTGCTTATTGTTAGTGATAAGAAAAAAAAAATCATCATTCTCAATAAATACAAGATGTCAACTTGATAGTTTTCCAATCATAAAAGTTGTTGATGTACTGTTTTATTGGTGATAAGTTTATTTATGTCAAGTTTAGCAAGAACTTTTGCTCCTGAAATTTCAATTTTCTACATGTACTACGGAATATAAAACTGAAAGGCATATTGCAATGTTATTAGGTTTGATTTTAATCAGCGGGCATAAAACAGATTGACAGGTTTAACCTTATCACCCCTGAATATCTTAGTGGTATGCTCTTTTCTATTGTTCAAGACCAGTCTATTATGGTCTGTGGGGTTGAAAGGGTTAAGAAAACGGTTGATATCAAAACACAGGTGTATGAAAGACAACTTTTGTAATGAAATCAATAAAAATATGACAAAATAGACATTTGAAATTGTGAAAATATCATCTTGCGAATAAATTTAGAACTGGTGTTTAAAAAAAAAAAAAAATTCACGCGAAAATTTCCTGATTTACAGTATAAAGTCCCGTAGATCTCATAATTTGTATTTTTTTTTTTCTTGTTATTAGCCAGGAGGGTCAATATTTGTGACGACACTAAATAAAACCAACCTATCATATGGTCTCGCTGTATTTGCTGCAGAACAGTTGTTTAAACTTGTGCCACCAGGAACCCACGACTGGGACAAATTTGTCTCCCCTGATGACCTACAGTTTATGCTTGATAGTAGTAAGTATGGGTTATACACGTAATTGAATTACAGTGAGACCTGTCTGGAGACATCACCCTTTCTGCCGCTGAAATGTGGTCTTTCAAAACAGGTTTTATTCAAAGGATTACAGTAAAACCTGCTTTAACGACCACCTGCATATAAAGACCACCTAGTCACAAAGACCATGTTTTGCTGTCCTCATTAACAATAATTTTTGTGTACAAATCAACCTCTATGTAAAGACCACCGCCGTATAAACACTGGTTTTCTTATGTCCCTAAGGAGGTTGTTCTATACACAAGTTTCACTGTATTTCACAAAATTGTGTTCTGATTGTGGTCTCATTTGACAGGTGGTCGTTCATGAGAGTGATCTCTCAAGACAGGTTCCACTGTACTAATAATCATCAGAACATATAAACAGATAAAACTTGTTTTATATATAAAAGAAGTACATTGTACAGTAAGATAAGTGTCATTGGCCACCTCTTTGTGCCGGCCACCTGTAGTATATAACATCTTTTTTTTCAATCTCTAAATAACTTATCTTTGTTATTCCATTTGTTATGTAGCTACTTCCCATATAAAGTCACAATATTGCAATCATTTTATTTGTCGTGTATGAGTAATGACTCTCATGTCTGGTAATTAGAAACATCTAGTAATAAGACACAAGGTGTAATTGTAATAACTGCATACCTGGAAATTTTTGCCCTGACTATTTTTGCCCTTTCACGACAGAAAATATATTCATACTGTCGTGAATTAGCTATAAATCACCATAATCATATGGATGGCTTGCGCGTCTTTACTTCAAATATTTAGCTTTAAGATTTCACTTTTATTTTAATTTTGCCCTCTCGTCTACGGACGAAAATGTCAAAAATTTAAAAACAGGGGCAAAATTTTCCAGGCATACTGTAACACATACAACTGTTGCATTTCCATAGAAACTAATATTATTTTGTAAATGACCTCTGTGCATAAATAAGTGTATATTAGATGAAACTGGAAGTGTACTGAGGTGACCACAAATTTGCCTTCTGAAAAAGGCCGACAATTTATATTTGAAAATGGCTGGGGGATGGGTTCTGTTTATGTTGGAGTGAAGTAAGCAAGTAAACAACTGTCAGTGGTTAGGATTTAGTGAAGACTAGGAATTTAAAATGTGTAAACTGTATACCTTGAAAATTTTGCTCCCATTTAATTTTTTCGCCATTTTCGCCCTTAGATGAGAGGGCGAAATTAAAATGGAAGCAATATTTTCCAAGATAAATATTTCAAGCACGGACAAACATGCCATCCATGTGACTATAGTGATTTAAGGCAAATATAAGACAGCATGCATATGTTTTTTGTCATAAAAGGGCAAAAATAATCAGGGGCAAAACTGCACGAGATGTATTGTTATAACAGTATTTAACACTAACCATGACTCAGAACACTTAGCTGCATCTAAAATTGCATGAATAGGACAATGATTTACCCTGCGTTGGACAAGTAAATACATTACATTTATGATAAAGTTGATGCTTATCTCTTCCAGATGGTTTTATGACAAGACTTATACACGGCATGATGTACAATCCTTTGACCACCAGGTGGAGCTGGATAAAAGATACTAGTATTAATTATGCTATACATGCTGTCAAGTTAGAGAATTCCGTAGATCAAGCATCAGAAAAAGACTCTAGTTCAAGCTCTGATTCTAATTCTGAAAGTTCATCTTAATATTGTGATATCTCCTGTGTTAAAATAAATCTCTAGTGGATGCTAGATTTTTTATGAACCAATATCTGATCTTCATAGGATGTGGCATATTGGGTTCTCCCTGGCTGAGTGGTTAGAGCATAGTGCTATGAACCATGAAGTCTCTCACTTTTGGTCAGCGTAGGTTTGAGCCCTGAGGAGAAAATTTGCCAGCTTACTTGTGGAAGGTCGGTGGTCTTTTCCCAGATAACCGGTTCTCTCCTCCACCATTAAAAACTGGCTGCCACCATATAACTGAAAAATTGTTGAGTGTGGCATAAACCACTATTCAAAATCAAAGTCAAATGTGGCATACCGTATCTAAATTTCTGAACTTTCCAGAACGTTGATGTTACAATGTACTTAAATTACACCTTCATGGGATGTGGTACCGTCGAACCTGGGTATATTGAAACAGAAGGGCAATTAATTTTTCTTTGAAATACATGTAAATAGGGTTTTGAAAATAACCCTGTTATAATAGTGATAGAAAAATTTGGCCAGGGAATCAAAATAATTTCAAATAAATTGGAATTTCAATGTAACAGGGTTCAACATAAGTGGGTGTGACTGTATGTCTATACACATGTATTTCTATATCTTCCTGAATGTTCATTTTACAGTGTCCTTAAATTTCACCGTCACAGAAAGTAGTATATTCATATTTCAGAATCATTCAGAATGTTCATTTTACAGTGTCCTTAAATTTCACCTTCATAGAAAGTGGTATATCTATATTTCTGAATCTTTCAGAATGTTCATTTTACAGTGTCCTTAGATTACACCTTCACAGAAAGTGGTATCTCCATATTTCTGAATCTTTCAGAATGTTCTTGTTAGTGTCCTTTAACCCATTGACCCCTAAAGACACATTTGGACTGGTCTTAGTCATTGATTTACAGAAGAGTCCATTGTTTTTCAGGGGTTGATGAGTTCATTGTTTTCACCTTTATAGAATTCTCAAGGTCATCATTTCTTTCAATTAGACTTCATAAAGTTGAGCTCCAAATAAAACAAGAATATCATTAAAACTGTCAGACGGACACAAACGCAAAATAAAAAAAAAAGAGATATAGTTCCGAAAGAAAAACAAATCAAATACACAAATCTCTTGGACAGAAAGTGATTGGGCCTTTGTTTAACGTGTCCCAGAACCCTTGGCCCCTTTGTTTAACATGTCTTGGAACCCTCCCTGCATTGGTATAAGTCCATAGCACAGGTATATAGTTTTGGTACTTCACTTGTGAAGTCTCAATATACATTGTAAGAGACAAATTCAAGGCAGAACTCAAAAAACAAAAGGTCAAGTGTGATAAAGGGTCGAGTCAACAGTATTGAACTAACTTTTTGGAAGTAATTTCACTAAAGTTTGTAAGTGTAAAATTGTCGAAATTCATAAGTTAGCAAACTTGTAAATTTTATAAAATCAAGTTATTTTGTAAAATGTACAAAATGTTTTGTAAAATTTGGCTATATGTTTCACTCCTTAGATAGATAACTTCAAAATTGATAACATGCAATACCAAATTTTCCCGAAATCACATCCATGGACCCTTCTGAAAGTTTTGCAAACTTACAGCTTAAAACAAATTTATACTAACGGGCTCATCGTCCAGTGATAGTGTTAGAAATATCGTTTATGCCACACCTACGTTACAGTGTATCTTGGAAAATACCAACAGCCTTCTGCAAGTAAACTGCTTTATTTTTTTTAATTTTAAACTTATTTATTTTAATACAATGAACAAACAAGTTTAAGAAACTTACATAAATGTCTCTCATCGGCTCTGATGTTGGCATTATGGTGTGCTTGCCGTGGGAGGAAACTGAAGTACCAGAGAAAACCCACATGTCCGACTTGGCAAGCACCATACCATCTCACATACTCCCCAATCCGAGGATCAAACCTGAGTCGCATTGGTGAGAAGCGAGTGTGCTAACCACTGCACTACCCGGACATATATATATATATCATACACAGGTACAAAAATTCTTAGATTCCTATATAATTTGTGAAAATTACTTGAAAAACTGAGTCTGGCAATTTTGTTTGCAAATGATTAATTCCAACTACTGTTTGTATAATGCATATTTCACCTTCTGGACCTGATTTTATTTTCACAAAATATAAAGGAATATAAGAATTTTTTATATATATATATATTTTTTTTTTAGGAAAAACACAGCTAATTCATCAGCTGACAACCTTAGTCTCAGAAAAAAGGAAACAGAAAATGGTTTAATAAGTTAAAAAACTTTTTATTGAAATAAATTACATTGACAATAAAATCAACAGGTTAAATATATTAATGCTGATCTATTTATATTTGATTAATTTCCATAATCAACGTCTAATGTGACAAGACAACATCAAATAAATAACAAAGATCACACATATAGCACAACAACAATTAAAAATCTAATGCTGGAGAAGTTTCTAGATTATTTTTCTATCTCAACCAATCAAAACTGATGTTACATTTTTTTTATTGTAACATGTAACAATATTTCTGATTGGTCGAGCGTCAGGATAAAGCCGATTACAGAAATACAATATTTGAATCCAAAGGATTTGGTTTCTTTATTTCACTGTAATGGCAAAATAAAATAAACAAGTATAACATTTTTTGTTAAATCATTTGATTTGTAATGAAAGAGTGAAAACAAAGCAAAACTGATGGTAAAGTATAGCAAAACAGCTATGATTTATTACAATTTTTGAATTGATTTTAGAATAATAAAAAATAAAATTCAACTTAATATACTGTAAATCACTTAAATTTGACCAAAATTTTATTATTTCAAATTTCCTCTCTTTTTAAATATCTAGGCCTAATTGTGAAAACGCGACTTTGCAATTAGAAAGCTGCAAATGACATCGCAAGTTTCAAGTGGCGCTATTGTACATATGTATTTAAGCTAAGGCATACATGTATATCTTTTGAATGAATGTATTGTCAAACTAAATGAGTAGACTATATAGTTATTGTTCTTTTCAAATCTGTAAGCATTAAAAAAAAAATGAATACTATTTGCAATGTTGTGAATACCTAAACTTTTTTTTAGAAATACAGTAGAATTTCTGTTAGTCAAACCTCGATGAATCAAATTTTTCAAGGTATCAATCTTTTGAAAAAGTCCTGAATAACTTATGTTTTTTAACACTTCTTATAAACAATTCATAATTCAAACTTTTATGTCATGTTTGTTGATATTTTATATTTTCTGGAAACTTACCATAAAAAATTCCTACACATACATATACGTCAAAATTGACATGTGTAGGAAATTGATTTTTTCTTTTCCTCATAAACACTCAATGTTTTAATTTCATGAAAATTAAGTTATATTTAGAACTAATTATTATGTAACATAACCATATACATGTACATCATGTATGGTTTTAAAGCAGTTCTATACACCTTTACAGAACCTCTGAAAGTAAATATTGTATGATTCTCTAGTTACTTTTCATGTGTCATGTTCCGATGTTTCCCGTACTTGGATAATTAAACAGTAACAATATTAAGGGCTGCAATTACACAAGCTATAATGCAAATGATCATTAGATACATATATTTGAATTGGTGGACAAGCCATTTAGCAATATTATTATTAAGGAGAAAGCTAGTCTCTAGCAATATAAAAGTAATTTACAATATATTACTAATTCATGAATATAAAAATACTCTCGACCATTTAAATATAGACAAAAAGTTAAAGGAATAAACCCTAGTAATACGCTCTACATTAGATCAAAAGATTTGCTAATGCAACCAAATTTAAACATTTGATCAAAAGATATGCTAATTTTAAAATAAATCTAAATTTAAAATCATGTCTAAAACATCATATGATATTTAAACATATTTTAGATGCTGTATGAACCAGCAACTGAGAAACGTGTCCTTAGGACAAGAGTGCAAGCAAGAGCAATTCTTTTTGTTTCCAACCCCAAAAAATCTACAAAATTGGAAATATTACATCAGACGGAATTCCTAGATTTTTCTCACATTTCATTTCATGTCGTTGGGACCCTTTTCATAGCCAATGGCTTATATATAAAACCTGTCTTAATTTGAAAACAACTATGTCAAAATGACAAAGTGTTGAAACGCAGCTTTTAAAATGATATCATATTCAAGTGGTATCTAAAAAAAAAAGATATGTTAAAACAGTTTTAAGTTTGGGATAAAAATCTTTGGGGAAAAAATGCAATCACTACAAAAAAATTATATATTTTAAAATACATGATATAGAACAGGTCCCAAGACTGTAACACTATTTTACATTAATTGTACAAACATGAACCCAACATCTACCACCCAAAATACCGTATACCTGGAAATTTTCGCCCTTAGTTATTTTTGCCCTTAGTTATTTTTGCCCTTTTACCTCAGGAAACATTCACCCTCTTAGATTAGCTCTAAACCAAGATAGTTTCATGGATAGCATGTATGCATGCCCATGTGTCATTTCTTCAGTTTGAACATTTGGCTTTCATTTTAAATTTGCCTTCTCATCTAGAGTCGAAAATGGCGAAAATGAAACAACAGTGAAAATTTCCAGGCACACAGTAGATAGATTGTATAAATGGGGGTATACATTGTGTAATCTTGGTGGCAATTTAGCATCAAGATACAAAAATGGTTCCATTCTAAGACTTAGCACATATACACTCACCAGCAAAATCATTGTTACACTTTTGATTACACATGTTCATGTAAAAATATACGATAATGATCTTTGGTTTTTATACATTTTGCATATCTACCATGATACATGGCTACCCTCTATTCTGAGGTATGAAAATTGGCACATAATGAAAAATGAATTAAAGCACATACACTCTACATGGTGTATATAACTAAGGCACAACAGGTGTAAAATGGTAAATGCTATGTAAAAAAAATAACAATACTCTATATTAAAATACAAATGTAGAAAACTACAAAAAAAATACTTACAAAATACAAAAAAAAGTAGTTGGCACAAAATCTGAATCTGAAGTATTAAACCTTAAAAATCTCATTTATAAAATGTTTTAGGTCAACCCTGTACAAAGTGGAATTGTTGTATACCTGAAATTAATATTTGGTCAATTTTAAAAACATTCAACATTTAATTCATATAACCCTGCAGTGAGTTCTTACCATTCAACACTATGTCAACCTTGCATACTAGTGACATGTTGATTACAACAATATTAAACATCCAACTTTCAACAAAGGATAATGGTTAATTAACCAAAAATATTGTCAGCATTTTGTTTTTTAGTATTTACACATTCATTCATTGATAGATCAATCTAACATCAGTGACAGCTATATTTTCCCAGACAGCTTTAACTTTCAACTTTTTGTCAACCTTACATACTAGTGACATAATGTTGAATACAGCCATTTTCCCAGATTGTCAAAACATTCAACACT
The DNA here is from genome assembly GCA_030159075.1 of Atrina japonica. NCBI lineage: Eukaryota > Metazoa > Mollusca > Bivalvia > Pterioida > Pinnidae > Atrina > Atrina japonica. The sequence continues at coordinate 88,027 of BROG01000508.1, forward strand.
TTGTCAACCTTACATATCAGTGACAGCATGTTGAATACAGCCACATTCAACATTAAATATCTATACCATGATTGTAAACAATAAGACATTTATCCAGACAGCTTTAACATTCAACATTAAGTCAACTTTACATACTACTGACCTAATGTTGAAAACAGACAATAATTCAATGTTGATCAATTAAGCAAAACATTAATAGAAAGGTTCTATCTTGTCAAAATGACAGCATGTTTAAAGTTCAACATCAAAAGATTAATGATTAATGTCAAATACCTGACAATTTATACTGAATCAATCTAACAACACAACATGACATTATGTTGAATCTTACAGATTTTAAAATTGTTGATCTGCCATCCCATCACACAGCCCTGACAGCATATATGGAATATTCCTAAATACTGCCATCCCACCACACAGACCTGACAGCATATATGGAATATTCCTAAATACTGCCATCCCATCACACAGACCTGACAGCATATATGGAATATTCCTAAATACTGCCATCCCATCACACAGACCTGACAGCATATATGGAATATTCCTAAATACTGCCATCCCACCACACAGACCTGACAGCATATATGGAATATTCCTAAATACTGCCATCCCACCACACAGACCTGACAGCATATATGGAATATTCCTAAATACTGCCATCCCACCACACAGGCCTGACAGCATATATGGAATATTCCTAAATACTGCCATCCCATCACACAGACCTGACAGCATATATGGAATATTCCTAAATAGTGATTTGATCATCTATACACCCAACTTGTCCAACTTTCTGTCAATTTTGGCAAACTACTGATTAAACTTTCTGAAAATTTTTACGTAGTACATGATTCATGGTAAAATACTGTAAACAAACTACTGATTATAAACTTTCAATAATTATCATGCTGAATTATAATTTGATACGTAAATGGTGCTTTTTGTACAGTCAATGGCAACAGCCACCATGGTGGACAATCCAGAATGCCTACTTCACTGCCAACACAGCGAATCTCTTCTCCAAACTAAAACATGTCAAAATAATGATTATAATGGATTTTCCTAATTTAACCAACCAGACCACACTTAATTATCATGCTGAATTAATAATTTTTAATTGCTTCTTTAAATGGAGCTTTTTGTTACACACAACAAAATTTGTCTATGTTTTATTGGTTAAAGTGAGAACAGCCAGCTTTTGAGAAATGGTGGACAATCCAGTTATAAGAAATTAGTCAATGGTAAAATGTATATAAGCCAGTTACAAAATGTACCCAATGAAAGAGACCACCAGCAAATTCAGCTGAAAGTAAATTTTTGACAAACTTTCTCATAAATTTTCAACTCAGGTATTCCAGTTGACCCCTCCCTTTCAATTTTCATCCGTCAACCCACCATGACAAGTGATAAGATACTTCATAATTTGGCCACAGAGGCCTTGGGCATTTCAATAGAAGCAGACGACCAAGATCAACTGCCCGCCATTTTTTTTCCTGACTGCTAAAAGTCAGTGTAACTCGATGACTACTTTCACCTTTTACAACTTCTCTCCTAATCCAAAATCTACTGAAATGTCTGAGTCCCCCCTGAATTGATAAAAATGTGTATAATTTACAATAAAGAAAATGAATCACTTTACCCATCCAAATTGCTTACAGTGCACCCTTAATAAAAGTTCATGAGGGGATACCCTTACATACAACACATTTCAAAGATTGTGGTTATGAGAGAGTTTTGTTTCATTTTATTTACAGTATTTAATAATTTGGTACAGAAAACTTTAAAATATTAAAGTTGGCTCAAATATACAAATAATATAAGTTTTGAAAAAATGTCAAAAAATTATACTGAGGTTTTTTTCTGGTTTAATTTGTCTGGTATGGTTAAAATTTGCTGTATATTTGGTATTTAAACTTTGAAAAATATGAACATATTAGATACATACATGTACAAAATACATAGAGATACCCTATGAACCTTAATATTGTGTTAAAGTGAGACTAGGCAATTTAAGCAGTATTAAAAACAAAAGCAGAATAAACATAAACACTTAAGAAATGTCAGAGTGTAGCATTGCACAATTCAAAGTATGTTATAAGTACAAATTAGTACAAAAATGGTAAAAAATGTATGTAGATTTTGCCCTCAAAAGCCAGTTAGGTGAATTCAAAGAGGAAAACTCTTAAAAAAAAAAAAAAAAAAAATAATAATAATTTTAATTTAAATTTTAATTGATAAGCAAAGGTACTTTTAGTTACAGTCAAACTTGCATTAAAGGCCACCTCTGTTTAAAGGGCACCTGCCTATAAAAAAGGCCATGAATTCAAACAAAAGACTTATTTTACTGTTAACATGTGTCAAACTTTTTTTTACATAATAAACCTATTTATTTAGGCCATCTCAGGCACCTGTCTAAAACAGTTACTTTGGCCTGTTCTACCAAATTTTGAGTGGCCTCTAGTATTCCGACAAAGAAAATATCTATTCTCATGGACTGTAAATGATAAAATCTATCTTTTTTGTAATTTACTTATGAGTCATAAATTAATGGTTATTTGATAACAACAATATTTTGTTTTTCCAGATGAAGGCAAAAAAAAAAAAATGAAATAATGTCTATTCCATGATAAAAAGTTTTTTACTTTTTAAAGGCCACCTCTGTTTTTTTTAAAGGCCAAAACTAAATTTTTTTTTTTTTTTATAACTTTTTAGGGATCAGTTACTTTGGCCTTTTTTCTATATATGGACTGTATGTATAATTGTATAAATGAACATGATAATACAATATTTTGTAGATGAAGCAACAAGTGAAAAATGTCATTCCTAATCCTGGTAAAACTAAATATTTCAATTCTATATCTGGCTAAGTAAAAATATTTATTTTAACTATTTTATAATATCTATTTTAAAAAACGGCACTAAGGTTTAGTTGTACTTTTTCTATCAGCAGTTTGGACTTTAATCTTTAAATGGCTCCAAGTCGTTAAGCATTATGATGTGCTTGAGGGTGGCGGTAACTTTCCATATTTAGGGAACTCATCCTTGCTACAGGAAGAAATAAAATCGTTAATAGCATACAGTGGAACCTGTCTTGAGAGACCACCACGTTTGCCACTGAAATGTGGTCTATCAACACAGGTAGTCTCCCAAAAGAGGTTTTATTTCAAGAGTTATTTAACTAAGTGGTTTTTTAAATGTTGTCTCCCAAGACAGGTGGTCTCACAAGACAGGTGGTCTCCCAAGAATGGTTCCACTGTATATTCTACAACTGCATATTGATAGAATTATCAAAGTTAATCTTTGTGTAAAAAGAGGCAAGATGTGACTACATGTTTATAGATAAATATGTTAATTTTGATTGTATAAAGATTACTGTCAACCATTTTAAATATGATACAACATTTTTTTTTTTAATCAAATTCTTGAGATTCTTGTAATATACCGGTAGCAAAAATGTAAAAAATGACATAAGAATTTTTATGACAAAACAATTATCGATAATCCAGAAAAAAATGTCATGAACTAATTGAAAAGTAATATAACATTAATAAAAAATAAAAAATGAACTTCATAATAAGTATTAAATTTAAAAAGTTTCTTCTAGAATCCAATTGATGCTAACTATATCACTATATCTACAATATAATAAAATGGTAGGTCAAACTATAAGACATGATAATTAATGCTTACTCAGCAAAAATGTCAAATCATGATGCCATTAATAAAGTCAATGATAATGAAAATTGAATTCTATGACAGTGTATATCATCAATGATCACAAGGAAAAAGCAAATGAACTAAGCTCATGAATTTGTCACAATGATGTTTCATATCAAATTTAAATGTGATATTTGATACTCTTAGTATTATGATATTAAATCTAAGAATGAAATTAAATAATATTATTATGCATAAATAAACATTTTAATATTGTCAAATCATATATGAAAAGTTATGTATTTTTCTGAGTAAATGAATTTATGAAATCAATAATTTAATGTCAGAAACTGTATTGAACAAATGAAGAATTACATTGGTACTTGATACAATGTCGGACACTAACATGAATGTCCTGTGATGATATTAAGCTAACGTCATCAGGTTAGTCCTGCAACAAGGTAAGTCCTGGGCCTGGTAACTTAAAAACTTCAGAATTACTTCAGTCAAAATGTTTTACTCAAGCTTGGCTGATCCTGAAATTTGGGCCTTGCACCATAAAACTTGAGAAGTTACTCAAGTCTGAGAATATTCTCAACCTGGCCTGCTCAGCCAATCAGATTTCAGGATTAACCAAAGTTGAGTAAAACTTTTAAGACTTAAGTAATTCTTATGTTTCATGGTGCCAGGCCCTGGCTGAGTAAGCAAATTTGAGAATATTCTCAGACTTAGGTAAATTCTTAAGTTTTCTAGTGCTTGGCTCTGATAATGTCTGTAAAATGTCATTTCAAAAGACTCAATTTGTTAATGTCTATTGTAAAATGTCAATTGTATAATATATATATGGATGTAAATACATTATGATTATTGTCAGTGTCATAGAAAGTCATTTGATGATGTCAAGATAATGTCATATAGGACTTAGATAAAGCTAATATCAAAATATGATTCAACAATACATTAAAAATACTGTTCTGGTAATGTCTGTATGGTGTCATTTAGGATTTGAGAGTAGATTAGATAGAACTTGAAATTAACAGATAAACAGTGACATTTTCTCAATGTCTATATAATGTGACAGAGGCCTTGTTTTATACTACTTACATACATTATGATATATCAAATATACTGTTAGATAATGTCCATGGAATTTTTTATGAGAAGGTTTGACAAACTTGACATCAGATATATGTGTATGACTGTTGTCCTAGAACATTTGCTAATGTTCAATATAATGTCATGGGGGAATTATTTTCTAGAAACATTTGCTAATGTTCAATATAATGTCATGGGGAATTATTTGCTAGAAACATTTGCTAATGTCAATATAATGTCATGGGGGAATTATTTGCTAGAAACATTTGCTAATGTCAATATAATGTCATGGGGGAATTATTTGCTAGAAACATTTGCTAATGTCAATATAATGTCACGGGGGAATTATTTGCTAGAAACATTTGCTAATGTCAATATAATGTCATGGGGGAATTATTTGCTAATGTCAATATATCATGAGGGATTTATTTTCTGATAAATTTGACACTAGCAGATATACATGAATTATAAGTATAATGTCAGACAAAAATATTGTCTGAGTTTCCTAAAGCACTTGCTAATGTCATATAATGTCAAATTTATGTTAGATAAAGTTGACAGCTCATTAATGTACTAATGAAGGTCTTTCCAAATTTGCTCGTATTTTTCTCTTAATGTCATGTTGAGTTATGTCATAAAAAGTTGAAACCAACTAGAAAAGATGAATGTATATTGAATTTGTGATAAACTTTATCCTATTTTTTAAAATGTGAATTTTTTGCTTTTTTGTTTGTTCATTGTTGTTTAACGTCCACTCACTGTTACATGGGACCTCGGTTTTTACTGTCTCAAACGAAAAACAGGAAACCAACTTGCCGCCAGCTGGACTTAAACTCATGACTTCACAATCAAGAGTCGAGTGCGCTACCGACTGAGCCAGGCTGGCTCTTTAAGATGTCAATAGAATGTCACGTATGTCTAATGCAAGATAAAACAACAGGATATATTTATAGTGACTCTACATACAGTATCACTGATAATGTAACTGCTATCATGATTAAATGATAATGTCGTAATCAATATAATGTAATAGTCAATATCAATGTGTCGGAATAATGTCTACTAAAAATGACATCAAACAGACATTAGTATCAGTTCCTACATAAATGATACCTACGACATCTCATCCAATAGGACGATAAAAAACTTATGATGTCAAAATGACATCAAAATTTTCATGTGAGTGGTTCACAATTGTGATTCACCCTGGTGTGGGACTGTAAAAACACATTTACGATCGATTTTGTCATTTTACCAGTATTAATACAGATATGAGATAAAAATACACAAAATTCTACAGCACATGAATCGATATCAAGCATGAAAATATTATAGTAATACCAACAATCATAAGCGGAAGCAAAAAATTATATATATATATATATATATATATATATATATATATATATATATATTCTACAGCGAACCTCACTGTTAAGCCAGTCTAAATGATTGACTAAAGGGGGTTCGATAATTGAGGTGGTGTCTTTAGTTAGGGTCTGATCTTATTAAATATCTATTAAGAAATTTTCAAAAGACTGAATATTTGTCGTCTTACATGTGACGTGGTCTCCTAAGTAGGTGCTTTTTAAGTATGGTTCGACTGTATAATATATACATAGGCGTCGGAACCGGGGGTGCTAGGGGATATAGACGTTTCTGGCGTGTGTATGTGTTTTAAGTTGGTTTAGGCCCCCCACTTTCAATTTGCTTCCGACACTGATGATATATACAACCCTGCATCAGTAGCTGAGCTGTTATCTGTAATCAACGGCCACCTTTATTCAACAGCATTTACTGATCCTTAAGCTGGTGACTTTTGGTACAAAAGTATGGTGCTAAGGGAGGCTAAATTGTAATCTTACATCTTATGACTTTCGACATATACAAAGAGAACTTTATATATGGTAGTAATAGAAGTATGAATTAGTGGATGTCCTATTTACTTTTAGATGAAAACCAAAAAACCAGATTATTCATTGAAACTATAGGCACAAGACAAAAATAATGGAACGCTTTCATTTTTAACTATATATTTAATATAAAACCACATTTTTCAAAAAAAAAAAATATTGTGAAGCCATTTCTTATCACAATTCAGTGGAATTTAAACCATTCAACATAGAATATTTCCAAGTTACACTGATTATATAGGTGTAATTCTTTAAATTGTAATTTCAAACATCTGACAATTCAAACAGAAAATCAAAATTAAACATCACAATTATACTTACCCATATAGGGAGTTTTCATCACAAAACTTCAACTTTCTGTTTGACACACGTTTGAATAGATAAATCTTTTGATTTCTAATTTAGAAATTAAAAATCAAAATATATTAAATAAAACTAGATTTAATTCTTTGTTTAACAGTGAAAATTCTATTAAAATTCAATCAGAAAAGCTTTGTAATATCTTTTTGAAAAAAAAATGTAGTTTTATATGAATTGTAAAAAATGATAGCATTCCATTACTTTTGTCCTATGTCTGTATATTTATGCTTAACTCATCACCCCCTGAAAAACAATGGACTCTTTCGTAAATCAAAGACTTCTGGGGGAGAATGGGTTAATTTTAAATGAAATGCAAAATATGATTGATGTTTAAATCATATGACATTAACATGCAAGCTTTGAATGAAATAAGAGCAAACACAAATGTCAATTTCTTGTTACTGTTGTTAAAGAAATTCAGAATGTTAATTGTTAGTCCTAATCACTTGCCATTTTATATAATACAGTACTGCTGTTTCATATAATTCAGAAATACAGCAATGCTGTTAAAATTGGTTATAGTCAATAGAAATGCTACTTTAAATGGTCAAAAATTATAATGCTGTCATTTCCTGTCACCAAAATTACAGCCCACAGGGTTTTGATAATCATAGATACAGCTCCAAAGTACATGTAAATTAAACTTACAGCAATGCTGTTTTAAAACAGAAGTTCTGTAATCTTTACCCTAAAAGTACATCACCACTGATTAAATTTACTAAATAAAGCGGCAAAATTAAGTTTATTTAATGGTAAAAATGAAAATAAAACTTACAGCAATGCTGTTTTAAAACATCAATTATGCTATTATTTTAGATCGTAAAAATACAGCACTACTGTTTTACATAAATGATTAAGGGTTACTGTTATTGAATTAGTTTTATGAAAAAGAACATATCCACAGACTATTTTGTATTTTTAATCACAGATGGAGGATTTGTGAGGATAATGAGGTTATATGTTAAACTCAGGAGGCTCTCTTCGGCAGACAGATCAAGAGGTAAAATGGATGAGGTATTAGATAATAAATAAAAATTAGAATTTGGATTTAAAACCCACCTCACCAAAAATCTATATATATATATATATAGACTATAAATACTTTGCATCTCCTAAACTAAAAAACAAGAAACATTTCTAGCTGACTTGCTGCAAAACTGTCCAAAGTTAACAGATACATAATCTCACCGCCACCTACTTGCATAGTAGTCTAAGTGGCCAACAGGTTACTTTCTGAAAAAGAAATGAAATTTGTCTCTGATTTCTGATCTACTGTTTAAGTGTGCTTAACCTCATTGACCCCTGTAGTCACATTTGAACTCACCCATGTCAAAGAATGGTAAAGTCCACTGCCAGAATTCAGGAGTTGTTATTAGCATGCAAATTGTATAATAATTCAACATGTATTATTAACTTGTTCATTCCTGATTCATGACAGTAGATCATTCCTTTTACTGATTTGGGTGAGTCTAAATGTGATCATAGGGGTGGATGAGTTAACATTATTTTGCATGATTGACAAGTTGTGTGTATCAATTGTTGTTTAACTCTTGTAACATTACTATAATTATTTTTTTGTTTTTCATTTGAAATTGGAAATAAAAAAACAAAACAACGAGTCTATTTTCATGTGATAAACAAAGCTATAGACCTTCCTGCAAAATGCAATATGCAAATTTCTAAAATTTCCTGCAGAACAAAGATTTATGATAACATATTTTTTCTGTTGGAATATCTTGATGAAGGCAACTATCAAGTTTTGCTTTATCTAATTGTTGAAATTTTGCTTTAAAATTCCACTAAGGATTTTTTTTTACTTGTATGTAAACACCAGCTAAAGGCAGAAGTGCCATAAATTTGGACCTGTGAGATGGCCTGAGGTCAGTACAGTAGGCATTTATCACGTCACCAGATGTATCCGATATCATGAAGTCTTTTAAGGTCCAAAATCTAAATATACATTATACAAAACATGTTTTGACACAAACTCTGTTTTTATGATTATTCAAAAATCAAATATTTGCCTTTTCTTTAACATGTTCATGAATTACAGTAGTATCAATAATTGAAAAAAGCATAGATGTTAAATTTTAAACAATTCTAGCACTTCGATAATATTATTGCATGCATATCAAACATCTGTTACAAAGTCATTAAGACAAAATTTTCACAGATAATAGTTATTAGGTCAACACAATACCCACCATCCATAAATACAAACACAATTACAATATATTTACCAAAATTCAAGTTGAAAAAAAAAAAAAAAAAATTAGTGGATGCAAAAAATTTCATTCACATCAATATATAAAGCAATAATTAGAACATTAAGCTGATAGCACGTACAATTAAATAATATTGCATTAGTTATGCAAGGCACATTCGGCATTAGGAGACCAAACTGGACAATATATACACGGAATAATATCATATTGCCCACACGAGGCAAATCTGGCATTTAGAGACCAATCTGGACAATATTGCAGTACACGTGTACTAGTCCTTTGATTTTGTTTTCTTGTGAAGTTTTGAATAAATTAAGTCAATATTATAGAGATACTGTATATGTAATATTAGCTTAATTTGGCAGATAAATAGTTTTGTATAGATCAAAGAACAAATCATTAACAAAATTCTTCCCCCACTTTAAACAGGTTTGATTAATCTAAATTGTGTGCTTAAATGGCATAAAATGTAAAATTGATGCTCCTTAAAAAAAGAAAAAGAAATCCCTTCTTCTGCAAACATGTATTGCTCAATGTTAAGTACAAGAAGTATATAAATACATATTTATGTACATGTCCATTTTGGCCTTTAGTAAATAAAAAACGAAAAATATGTAGATAACTCATAATCCAATATCTCAAGACTTTTCTCTCTTAAATCAATTAGCAGCTCACTTTTTAATTACTTTTTAATTACTTCTCTGATCTTATTTAAAGGGGCACTATCTTTGTGGTTTTTTTTTTTTTTAAATTTATTTCCTGTTTTACTTCTTATACTGATATACATTAACAAAAACAAAAAAAGAAGAGATATGCTCAAGCGTAAAAATTTCAATATATTTTGAGAAAATACATGTAGCTTCAGAAACCCAGTTTGGCAATTATTCACAGGAATATACCAATTTTTTATGCCTATGTCAGAGTTTTTGAAATTCACCTGTCTTACTAGAAAAACCAGTAAATTTTACAAAAGTCCAGTGAAATCTATCTGATAACTGGTCCAAATGGCCAGTAATTTTCCATTTCTTTTCAATTGTGTATATATACAGACCAGTAAACAAATTTCTTTGACCAGTGGAATTCCTTTATTCACTGGTCCGGTTGACCAGTAATTCTTTTTTTATTTCAAAATGTCTGCTATGTATAGCTCTTATCTGTATAAGTGCATAAAGTTCAAGTAGTGAAAGTAGAATTTTTTTTTTTTTTTTATAAACACAGCTAATGCCCCTTTATAATTAAAAAAACCATGGACTAAGATCTGATTTATGAGTTATCTGATAATACGCACACATATTTAATATGTACCTTAATTTTGTACAGTCTGAAATAATTCTTACTGACTAATAATGTTAAAGTACTGTCTAAAAACAAATACAAGAAATAACAGAAATGACATCAAAATATAAACCTTCATTTAAAGCAATAAATCAAAACGATAACGAACTGCAATTTGTTTGATTTTTAGTGAGTAGTTAAAAAATATAACTATATCTAGTTTCAAATGCACAAGTTATTCATGTTTCATGATATATTATCTATATAATTTGTTGGAGGACATGACACCCTTAAAATAATAACAATAAAAGGTTGATAACTATAGGATGGGATAAAAATGATAGGACATGAAAAAGTTGAAAACAGTAGAACATAACAACTTTATAAAAACAATAGGATATGAAAAAGTTGAAATCAGTAGGATGTGAAAAAGTTAAGAACAATAGGACATGAACAAGTTTAAAACAACCGGAAAACAGTAGGACAAAACAATCTTATAAACAATAGGACCTGAAAATGGTGACAACAATTGGACATAAAAAAATTGAAATGATAGGCCATAAAAACTGAAAACAATAGCACAGGACAACCATGAAAACAACTGGATATGGCAACATGGAAAACAATAGGATTAAAAAAAATCCAACAATGATAGAAAACAAGAGGATATGGCAACCACGGAAACAATGAAACATGGCAACCACAGAGATAATGAACCATGACTACCACAGAATCAATGAAACATGGCAACCATAGAAACAGTGAAATATGGCAAAAATGGAAACAATGCAACATTGTAACCATAGAGATAATGAACCATGGCAACCATGAAAACAAATGGCATAGCAACTATTAGATTGAAACAACAGGACAAAGCAACATTGAAAAATATGGTATATGATAACCTTGAAAACAACATGATTTGGACATCCTTAAACCAACTGGACATGGCAACAATGAAAGCTTTTGACACTGCAACCCTAAACTTTTATCAAAACAACATAAACAAATATGATTTAACAAAGAACTTAAAACAAAGTTCAATTTCTGAAAGACTCGCTATGTTAAACAACTACCTGTCTTATATACAATATTATTAACAATACCAATATTATAGTTATAGAAATGAGGGCAAAAAATGCTCAAAACGATGGTTTCTGTCAATAAGACTTCATCAGCTGAGCTTGACTTTAATATAAATGTATATATTCGAAAGAAAATGTGGTATCATACAGGGCCAAATAATAAATCTAAATGTATTGCCAAATCTGTCTAAGAAGTACCCACTGTAAAAAAAAGGAGTAAACTTATTTTTCTGTAAAATCTTTGAAGGTTAAATATATTAGGTGGTCTGCAATAAGAAACCCACTTAAAACCATGTATGTTAGCTTTGAAACAACTTGCCTTACAGTACATGTAATTGTTTCTTAAAGTGTATGTGTCTGGAGTGTATAGTAGTCAAATGAAATTTCTTCAATGTCAAAATTATGAAAATCAGAAGAAAAAAAACCCACAGCAATGTATTGTCAAGGCAATCTGCTATGACAAAACGTGACAACCTGTAATATGATGAAATATTTAGCACTATAGATCAAATTACAGTGTAATCTTGCTATTAAAACCATATAAGTGACTAACTCAAAGTGGTCTGATTAGCATGGTGATCTTTCAGTGAGGTTCTGTACTTCTTAAATATTTATCAAGAGGCTGAAAACTTGTGGTCTGAAATGCGAGGTGGTCGTTAGGCAAGGATCAACTTTATCTTGATACCCAGTTAAAAATACAATTAAGATAATGAAGATTATCTGGACAAAATATCCATACTATATAACATATAGCTAGTAAAAATTAAATACATCACAACCCCCCAGTCCCTCAAATTTGAATATAGGAAACATGTACAGTCATGATATATAAAGTGTGGTTTCCTGGTAAATTTTCTACAAAAAGTTTATCAGAATCATTGTTTATACCAAACACATTTTATAAAAAAAAATAACATAATATACAATTAAAGCAGAGTAAACTGTAATCTGTGATTTAAAAATCAATATCACTGAAATTTATTTCAACAAAGTTTTGATTTGAAGAATGAACTATGTGATTGATTTTGACATTCAGTATATTAAAGATGAAAATTTACAAGAATTCTGATCAGAAATTAAAATTCTTGTAATTTATTAGATTCTTTTTCATGCATTCCCTTGAATTCTTAGCTCCCTTCCCCCCCCCCCCCAACTGCTAAAACCAAGAAATGTTGTAATAGTTTCACCATATATTGTGTGTTACACAGATTTATTACAACCCAGAAAAACTTTGTTTTCACGGTCTGTAATGTTGGAGTATAAATTACATTACAGTGTACTAAGAGACCGCCCATCTGCCACTGAAATGTGTTCTCTCAAGACAGGTGGTCTCTCATAAGAGGTTTTATTTAGAGAATTATATAACCACGTAGTTTTCAAAATGTGGTCTCTAAAAACACAGTAAGAGTGGTGATCTTTCGTGAGAGTGGTGATCGTCCGTGAGAGTGGTCTTTCAAGACAGGTTCCACTGTATAAACAATAAACAAATGAAAGACAACAAGATGACCATTTATTTGACCTTTTTGGACTAAGTATAGAGGAATCTGATCAAGAGACTTTGAATGACACCAAGAATCCACTTGACATCAGTTTCTTTCTTATATATCAGAGCCCCTGTGTCCATGAGGTTAGAAAATCGTGCTTTGAACCCTGAAGCCTCTTGCTTCTGGTCAGTGCAGGTTTGATTCCCACTGGAACCTAAGCTGATTTTTTGTGAGGAAGTTTGCCGGTTTACTTAGCAGAAGGCTGGTGGTCTCTTCCCGGGTACAATGTAAGTGGAGTGGTCTCTTCCAGTCCAAAACCACTAAAAACTGGCTGCCACCATATAACTGAAAAATTGTGTCACTGTGTGGCGTAAAATGCTATTCAAAATTCCAAGTCTTACAAATCAGAAAATTTCTTACAATTCCAACAGCATATTCATGTCAGGGGAGTAAAAGGTGTCTTTGGTACATGTATAATTGTTTTACAAAGTTTTGGTTCTAAATGACATATTTTTATCTTAACGTTTATGTTGAGACGTGCAAAAAATATTTCTTACTGTATATTTCATATAAAACCATTTAATTTTTCTATTAAAAATTAAAAGCCATTTCTTACTACTTTTAAATAGAATTTCCACCATTAAATAGAGAAGGTTTTCAAGTTTCATTGGGTTTTTTTAATGTAATTTTCTAATTTCTTATCAAAAAGATTTAACAATTTAAAAACAGAGAGTATAAATTAGACATCGCAATTATACTTACCCATTTAGGAAGTTTTCATCACAAAATTTAAACTTTCTGATTAAATAAATGAATCTTTTAATTTCTGATTCAGACAACTTAAAATCAAAGTAAATGATACTATCTTTTAAGGGTTGAAATTCTATTGAAATGCTATAAGAGATGGGATCACAGTTGATTTTTTAACAAATGTAGTTTTACATGAAATATATATATATATAAATGAATGGAATGACAACATAAATGGAAAATATATATAAAACATTCTCAACTATTTTCTAAAAAAGACTTCATTTAAAAACAAAAACAAAAAACGAGCCATTTAGAAATTTGAATAAACAAAATGCAAAAAAATATCGTCATTAAAATAAACTTGCTACAGATCAAGATATATATGTAGTCAATTCGAACATTTGAGAGAATGTTCATTTCAAGCCATATTCTGTCGTTATATTTCACAAACAATGCAAGTGGTTCAGATGTGGCATACATTTTGTTTGTTTATTGTTGTTTAACGTCCCACTCGAGAATATTTCACTCATATGGAGACGTCACCAAATGCCGGTGAAGGGCTTCAAAGTTTGGCCTATGCTCGGCAAGGCCATTGATAGTAGGGTTCTTTAACGTGCCAACACCTACTGTGACACGGGACCTCCAGCTTTTACTGTCTCATCCGAAAGACAGGAAACCAACCTGTCGCCGATGGGACTCGAACTCACGACCTCACGATCCAGAGTCGAGAGCGCTACCGACTGAGCCAGGCCGGCTCATGAGGCATACAAAAGCACACAAAATCTGACTTAAGTCAGAATTTGAACTGTGTTAAAATTCTTTGGCAGTAAATATGCTAATTTGTATGCTTTATAATGGGGTGTACTAACTCATTTACCCCTAAAGACACATTAGGACAGGTCTAAGTCATTGATTTACAGAAGAGTCCATTGTTTTTCAGGGGTTGATAAGTTATACACAAAAATAAGGATTTTATTGAAGTTCCATAAATTGATTTCGATCATCTGAATTTCTTGCAGTGAATTAATTAATATTCATATAATAAATTTTAAATCATTCATGTTACATGTAGAGAGGGATATCATTATTCGTCATCACCAAAAATGGCTATTGACGAACTTAAAATAAAGACAACATGAGAAATGCAGAAACAGACATCTGAATGTAATACTGTATACCTTGAATTTTCGTCCATAGTTAATTTTACTTGTCCCTGGTTATTTTCGATCTTTTTTGACAGAAAACTTATTCACCCCGTCTTAAATTTGCCCTTAATCACCATAAACTTATGGATGGCATGTCTGTCCGTGCCTCAATAATTTAGCATGAAAATTTCACCTTCATTTAGAATTCACCCTCTCATCTAACTAAGGATGAAAATAGTGTAAATTAAAAAGGGAAGCCAAAATTTCCAGGTATATACAGAATTTCGCCAAAACATTGAGTCAAGTGCAAATAATCTCCCAAGGCTGTTGAGGAAGTGTGGCATCAAGTTAAATATTTAAAGATACTGGAATATTTTTCAAGGCACACCAAAAAATAATGTATGAACTTAAAAACAACTTGAATAACCTTGATCACTGAAGTAATGTGACAATAGTTATCTCCCTTGACTATACACTTGTACAGATCTTCTGAACAATATTTCAAACACTCTAGAATGAAATTTATAGTTGCTCAGATTTCATCAGTACATCTTATTCAACAAAATTTACATCATAATCAAAACTTAATTATATTTAATAAACTATATCAATTAATTGCAAAAAAAAAACTAAGTAAGAAAAATTGGCACACTGGCTACATGTAAATTAAAAAATATTACCAAATGAGACACATTAAAAAAAGCTAACTTTAAAAACTGACATTATATGAAAGATTAAAATGCAATTCCTTAAAAAAAAAACATCAATTGAAATTCAAAATGCTTTAGAAAAATGTCCATTTCTTCATCCCTCCTTTGTTCTCAATTGAATGGATTTTAAAATCAACATAAAGGCCAGAACTAAAAGCTGAATTAAATTAAATAAAAATCAATTTCACTTTTACCAAGATCTGTAAAAATGTTAAGTATCATGTTCATGGAACATACACAATTTTCCTCAGCAATTGTCCAATAAAAACAATCAAACTGAGTCCGGTTTAAAATAATTTAAAAATGCTCATTTTCAAAATTGAATATGCTTACATTACATAAAACATATAAATACTGTACCTGATCTAATAACATCCCATGTCCCTATAAGGGCCCTCCCACTACTGTTCAGATTTACTCATCTGGTTGTCCAATCCGAGGGTTTCCCAAGGACTGGACTCTCAGATTCTTACCACAAGGGATGAGATTTCCCTTTGTACACATCACACCCATGTTTGATTATTTTTTCTCCCATGATTTAAACACATGTTTATGTACATAGATAAAACCTGACACAACTTTAATACAATGTATTCTCATGACATGGAAGTCCTACATTTTAAAATTATATTGTGACTTCATAGCGCATGAGCTTGTCTACACCCTAGGGTGGGGACAGAGAAACTCTGGCTTGGCAAAATGGCAGATGAGCCTGTCCAAATTGGGAGAAACCACAATCCACAAAAGATTCATTTCTTGAATAACAAAATTTCAGCATGGAATTTATACATTTTTTGTTGATGAATACAAACAAAGTTAAAAGAAATAACAATTTATTCTAATATGCATACAAAATCTAATGAAGTAAAAAATACATGACTAGAAAATGAAATTAACTGAATATTATAGAATTTAATCATAAAAATGCATGAAAATGGGTAAAAACTACAAAAACACATAAAAAAAAATAAACAATGCAAGTACAAAAGTCTTACAGAGATAAAACGCTGTAAAACAACAAAGTGGTCAAATTTAACAATTGTACCTTTTGATTCTTTTAACATTAGTTTGCAGAACAAATTCTATCCATTTGTGATGCTATAATAATTATTTAAAATTTTTTTTATCTAAAGCATTTTAAAATGTTTGCTGAAATAATTTTTTTTGAAAAAGAAAATAAAAAATGTGGTTAAGACACATGAATCTGAAAAAAAAATTTTCAACACTAAAAAGTAAAGTTGTTGACTTTTTGTTTTTCAGAAAAAAATTACATTGTCAATTTCAACTTTTTTTCAGTTTTTAAAGAAAGTTGCAGGCTACTTTGGTAAGCGATTTGCAGCAGACATAGCACGCTTCTCAAGTAATTTTGGCGTCTGATTTTGAGGCTTGCTATATTCGCTTTTGACTCTGGGTATATGGGTAGCTGAGGGCGGGGGAGTATTTTTACCGTCCATAACCATTTCACTCTCAAAGAGGTCCGACCTGTCGGGATAAATAAAGTTTTCAGGACCTGACTCACATACAGTTTTAACATTTGTACTCTTATCAGATTTCTGAGATTGCGCAGTGGAGACAGGAAGGAGGGGATTTTGAGTCATGGATCTGGACTTGAGCTGGGGCACCCTGAAATCCTGTAACAGTGACATACTAGAATAACGCTTTTCAAAATGAAAATTTCCAGGGAGCTGTGATTGGTCCATCCAGTCTAATGAACTGTCCTCTCTGATGATTGTTGTACATGCACTGTTACTGTTGCTGTAAACACCGGATCGAAGAAATCTGGAACCGTATCCGGATGATGCCAATCCAAGAGAAGCTTGGCTGAGTTCTGATGGTGCATACAGATCTACCTCAGGAACTAAAGTGTGAGAATTATTATTTTCATCATCATCAAAATAAGAAATTCCAGTCCTACCTGCACCTAACTTAAACTCAAAATGACTCTTTTTACTATACCTAGATTCTAAGTCTGATAAAATACTATTATCAACACTGGATTCCGTTAGAAACTTTTTCGGAATTTTTTCTGATCCATGATCTTTGCTTTCTAATTCTCCATTTGTATTTTCCTTTGAACCAAAAGAACTTTCATCATAATCACTTTCTGAGGATTCTAAGGATGTCACACTATCTGACCTATGAACTTTGTGACGACCTTTACCTGGGCCTCTAAATTTTTTCCTCACCTTTCTTGAATTTTCGGGTCCTATTCGACGACCTCTTCTTAAGCGTTGGACGTATGCCGGTGGTGGCTGTATTTTGGGATGTTGGACATTTAATCCATTCAATCCAGCAATAGCTTTTAAAGACTTTTTGTATTTGTTGACGTTCCTCATAAATGCTGGTATTCGTATACAATCCATTCGAGCAAGTCTCTTGCACCGAGCAATCTCGTCGATACATAATTTGCCACTCATCAGAATGTGGAAATCAATATTATCTATGTTTCGCAGAATCTCCACGGCACCTGAAAATGAATTCTGATTTATAACAGATATATCAACATAAAATATGCAAGAACAAGATGTATTTGTGAAACACAAATTTTTGCAATGTCCTACATTTAAAACCCCACCCCCACCCCCAGGGCATGTGATGTCAGCGAAGTGTGAGCAACCCTTAGATGAACTTACAGTCTAAGTTTGGTTACTGTATCACAATTCAAACTTGAAATATTGCACTTTATATGTAAGCAGAACGAAATTATGGACAGACCGACAGACACACAAACAGATAGACAAACACAGAAACAAACAGACAGAGAGATGATCCAAACACTAGATGCCCTCGGTGGACCTTTCAGGCTGGGGTTATAAAAATTTCTATCACAAATCCAGAGTTAGACCAAATGTCGTCATAAATAATTTTTGTTTCATAAGTACACAGAGCATTCATTTTCTGTTTGATAAAACTGGAGTGACTACAGCGTTCTTAGTAACGTATTACACCTTATCAAGGGATTGGTGCCAAGACAGTCACATGGAGAAAATTATAGTGCTATTTTCCTCAAACTGGGCAAATCACTGCTGATTTGAATATGCTTTAACTCATAAACCCCTGAAAAACAATGGACCCCTCTGTAAATCAATGACTAAGACCAGTCCAAATATGTCTTGAGGGGTGAATCAGGATTAAACATGATCAAGTCTCAATTCAGTTTTACACTATTGCATCTGGATGATATTTACAGCATGTATACATTAAAATTCAATGTATTTTTTACTTCCATTTTTGAAAAAGTTTTTCTGCAGCTGGTCTACCTACTGAAGCCATCTATAATGTGACATTTCATTTCTTGTACCTTAAAATTAAGCTGTTCTACCTATTGAGGTATGTGGGAAGGTTTACCTATAATGGACCGACATTTCATTTCTCTTACCTTCGAAATAACACTGGTCTTTACCGATTCCTCCCAAGTCATTTGGATCTAGCAGGCCACGTTTAATCCTCATACACAGGCGCCACCTATGATCCTCGTTTTTGCTGTATTTGCTGAGATGATCAAACAGTTGTTTAAATGTCATCTCTGCTGCTTTGCAAGCTGCATCTGTAATATCAAATAGAAGTAATTATCTCCCCTTAATAAACTATAATAAACTTTGAATGTAATCATTTAAAAGAATTTATTTTGATTTGATTTGATTTGATTTTTTGTTTTACGCCATACTCAACAATCTTTCAGTCATATGATGGCGTCCAGTTTTTATTGGTGGGGGAGAAACCTCGGTTATCCGGGTAAAGACCACTGACCTTCCGCAAGAAAACTGGCAAACTTTCCCACTTAATTCGAAATGACCCTAGCAGGAT
This sequence comes from Atrina japonica, assembly GCA_030159075.1. NCBI lineage: Eukaryota > Metazoa > Mollusca > Bivalvia > Pterioida > Pinnidae > Atrina > Atrina japonica. Next base: position 107,539 of record BROG01000508.1, read on the forward strand.
TCGAACCAGAGGTGAGAGGCCTTGTGATTTAAAGTGCAATGCTCTAACCACTCGGCCATGGAGGCCTCCTTTTAAAAGAATTTAACATGGAAGTAAAATTCAAGGAAATGTCTAGATCATTATTCACTGACATCAATGTGACATGAATTGTGAAACTGACATGGCAGTGGTTTAGTTATTTCAGTACAATGGAACCTGTGTTAAGAGACCACCTGTCACTAGAGGCTTAAATCGGTTTGTGTGACCACTTGTCAGGCTTGTGAGTCGAAACCATAGAAACCACTCCAGTAAACCAATCCTTTAAGTAATATCTCTTTTGATAGTCCTGGACTTGTTCTGTCTAGAAAGACCACATTTCAGTGGCAGATGGGGTGGTATCTCAAAAAAAGTACTGGGCACACCAGACTTCCTGTGCTAACTGCTGCGGAAAAGAGTTAAAAGTCATATGTCTTTCAGATCACACAAGGCCTTGTGTCAAAGTAGGTGTGGCACACTGACCGTGCCTTACAGGATCTGCATTTTTCCATAGCACAGGTCAAAATGTGTGACATTTTACCTACAGTTGGTGACATCTTTTCCAGATACAGTCAGACTGGCATTAAAAGCCACATCCGTATGAAGGGCACCTGTCTTTAAAGGCTATTCAAACATGACCATTGTTTATTTTATTTTTTTTATAATGAATAAACCTTTTAAAAAAGGCCACCTGTCTATAATGGCTACTTCTGCCTGTTCCCTTGAGTGGCCTTTACAGACAGGTATGATTGTATCTGGAGTCCGACAACAACTGATGATAGTTTTATGACAGTGACGAAATATTTAAAAATCTCAACAGAATTATTACACTATGTATTCTTACAGTACTGTAGAGCAGGTCCCCATAGATATTTGACTTTGGAATTCAGTATGGTGTGAATGGCGGCTAAACCTTCCTCCGTTCTCATTAAATCAAGTGAACCAAGTCCACGAATGCTGAATCTCTTACGATCTGTGTACCATGGCTGTAGACCATCATTGAAAGAACGAAACTGTTGTCATTAAGGAAAACTAGAAATGTGCAATTTATTTTTTATTTTTTTCTATTTTTCAACTACAGTAAAATTTGAATATAATGAACTCGGATTATACGAATTCAGGCACATAACGAATCAATAGATAATCCCCAACTGCACCTCAATATATTCTTAGTTGAAAAAGAATTTTATAACAAATTTTAAGTAACGAATTTTTGCCTATAGTATAACAAAGCAATTTCAATGTCCCTTGACATCCCAACCAACATCTTTTATAGTATTATAATGAAGTGATCAATATCATTAAAACAAAAGTGAATTGATGACTTTTCCCCCAAGCATAAGTAGGGCTAATCTCTGTTTGTTTGTTTGTTTATTGTTGTTTAACGTCCCACTCAAGCTGATTAAATAAGTTGTGTAAATTAAAAGTAAGAAAAAGTGTGTTTATTTTTTACTTTATAGGAAAACTCCTTTTTTTTCTTCCTAGGAAAGTTTCTGTTTAAGAATTTAGAGTGATTTTTGTTCTTAAATAATTGCATTGGAACCATTCAGCCCATTTCGCTATAACTATATAACAAACTGTCCTTACAACGAATTGAAAAATAAGGTCCTTTGAAATTCGTTATATGCAGGTATTACTGTATATGGCCAGTTTTGATGATGAAGGAGATAACACAGTTACTGTGTGCATTTGTATTCTGGAGGAGTAAAATCGGCAAACTTCTCACAAAAATCATCTTCGGTTCCAGCGGGGCTCGAACCTGTGCTGACTAGAAGTGAGAGACTTCATGGTTCAAAGAAATTAATTATCTAACCACTCAGCCACAGAGGCTCCGTTGAGCAATTTCATGTAGAGCCCTGCAGTCATTTAGCTCTTAGCTCATTTTGCTACTTTTGTTACTTGTATTTGATATACAATAACAAATAAGAGATATAGACAGGCATAAAAATCTTATATTCCTATAAATTTTGTGAAAGTGGGATCAGGTCCAGTGTAGTATTTACATACAAATACTGAAAGAAAGGTGAGTTAATCAACTGCAACTGAAAAAGTGCCAAACCTGGGTTTCTCAAGCAATTTAAAAAAAATATATATACAGGAATTTAAGAATTTGTATGCCTGTGTAAATCTCTTTTTTGTTATTGTATATCATAGGTTGTAAAAAAGGGAAAAAAACATTTTTAAAAAATCACAGCTAATGCCCTTTAACCATAAACTCTAAAAACAAAAATTAGGGTTTTTTGGGGGGCAATTTGTCATTAACCCTTTGTCCGACTTCTACTTTGAAATAAAAAGATTTAAAAATAACAAATCATGACGGCATTGTATTGATTATATCCTAGTAACCAAAGATTTTCCTACCTCCAGATTTCTGGATCCAGGTTCCATGAATCTGGGATAATAATAAATATATGAAATTTTAACTTAAACAAAACAGAGAAACTTTATTTGAGACATTTGTTTGCAAATAATTTGTTTTTTATTTTTAAATTCCAAATTGGGAATGTTTACATATATTGGGGAAAATACAAGCCAGATTCACATTGGGAATAGGTCCTGCAACCAAACCCCCAAACAGCCTAGGAAAATCCCTTTGCTCAAACACATCCCACAATTAATGATCTATGGCTCAAATAGGAAAAAAAAACAAAGAGAGAATAAAACTATTTTACAACTTAAGGAGTTACCGATTACATGTATAGTAAAACCTTGTTATACTGCCACCATTTATTTAGCCAAAATTTGGCATTATAAAGGAGTTTGGCAATAGGTTGAGGGAAACCTAAAATGAAATTACACAGGAAATTGGAAAAGTGGACTTTCCAAAATTGTGGCATTAAGTAAGATGGTGCAGAAAATGGGGGCATTATAAAGAGGTTTTACTGCACAACATGGAAAGAAAACAACTAGGTGATTACAATAAGTTTTTCTGACAAATAACCGATTTTCATTTAGACTTGACACTAAGTAATTGCAAGATTTTACATGTATTTTACATGTATTCTGAAAAAAGGATACAAAATGGGTCCCTATTTCATGGTCTGCTAAACATCGTATACCATTTTTACGGAGGTAATGGTTGTCAGAAGTGTTCCTAATCCAAAAAGAAAAGGAACGGGCCTCCGGCTTGTTGAATTTACAGTGAGGTCCTACCCACATCATTCGGGCTCTGAAATAAAAATTGTTTGGATTGCAATATTTCAATATAACATTAAACGATCTTTTTACATAAACTGTAAGTTAACTCCTCCCCTAAAAAAAAAACAACAAAAAAAAAAACCAAAACACAACTTAAAGCTTAAAGACCAAGGTAAAGATAAGATTTTGGATAAAGGACCGTATGTAACTATTAAGTAATCATTTTACGTCAAAACGAGAAATTTCATATCAAAAAGTAAAAATAAATCTTACGCGCAAATCAATTCATTACACCAAACTATGTTCATTGCACCAGTCAGATTATTTTCCTCTAAATATTTCGTAATGGATTCCGTAGCTTCCTCTTTGGTAATCTTCTCCCCATAGGTTTCATTGTAAAATTCTGCACTATCGCCATACTTTTCCTTTACTGTGTTGAGGATGAACTCTGCTTCTCCAAACAAATCAAATCGAATTTGACCCGTCGGTTTCTGGTATACATTTTCAATGTCCGATTCTGATCCTTTGAAAATAAACTTTGGCAGTTTGCCATGCTTCAGGAAGCGCTCTTTTTGTTCCTCGATATTTAGAGGACAAATTGCAGTGGCAAATTTGATTGGTTGCTGTTCTATCGTCTTGACGACAGTTTTGCTGGAACCTTTCTGCTGCCAACTTCTGCGAGTCATATCTGTAGGACCTCTCCCGTCCTTCCTACTACTCCTATTTCTCCTGAAAATTGAAAAAAAAATTAATAGTGTATAATTGCATAATACACATGTACAGTGAGAGTTGTATATAGAGACCCTCTTACAGACACAACAAAACCAGTCTTTATAGGAAGGTGGTCTTTATAAAGAGGTTGATTTGTACACAAATGGTGCTATTGGGGACAACAAAAACCAGTCTTTATGACCAGTTTGGTCTTTATACACAGGTGGTCGCTAAAGCAAGTTTTGCTGTACATATATTTATTCCATGGAATATTAAAATGATAATCATATTTAAATTAGGTTTAAACCATTCAAATTATATATACATGTATATATATATATATACCGGTATATATATATATATATATATATATATATTTATATACACACACACATATATAAACGTAAATAAATCATACATAGAGTACAAACTTTACAAAAATAACACGGCACCTACAAACTCACCATGCCCCTGTTGGGTTTGAACTCTTGACCTACAGCAGCAACCGATTGGTTCCCATGCTCGATGCCCTAACCTTGGCCATCTACGCATTCACAAAAATGAGTGTTTCGATAGCAGTGAGTAAAGTTCCCGAACATGAGAACTCGGTCGTAGGGATAGCGGTCTGGGCTTTTCTCTACCTTTTTTGGGAACATGGCCCATGGCGCTGGAATTGGGAATTTTGGTGCATTTTGGCTCAAAACTGGGAATTTTATACATACGGCATTTCATTCACTTTGCTATTTGCCATTTTTCTTTTTGTCTTTTTAATTGTCAACATTCAACATAAAAATGAGAAATAAAGAAAACATGTTACGTTCATGATCGGGAATTTTTGGAAAAAAAATTAGGAAAAAGAAATATGATTTGCGATTAGGAATATAGCCCAATATAGGCTATAAATTTATAGGAAAAAAAGCCCTGGAGGTGAAAGGTGTTTATACTTATGTAAATGACAATGAATGTGACAATGCACATAGAGAAATACATTAGTAGCACAAATATCGCTACAACATTGAACATTTACTGTGGACCATGGATAAATAAAATTAAACTATCTGCGTAAATAAATTTTACATAAAGCATAAATACAGAAAAAACATGGCACCTACAAAATCACCAAACTCAAAATGTTCAATGCTGTAGTGATAATTTTCAGGGGTCAACATTAACGAACATTTCCACTTGCCCTCTAGGACAAGGATTGAGTATTGAAATCTACTTGTCTGAATGTAAAAGTGACTTGTCCGAAAATCAAGTGATACTATTTTGTATTTAAACAAGAATAATCTTTATTGAATTAATTTTTGACTTTTTGACAATTTCACTTGTACAAATGCAAAATGAACTTGTCACGGACAATTGGACAAACCTTAATGTTGAACCGTGTATATATAATCAAGTGATACTATTTTGTATTTAAACAAGAATAATCTTTATTGAATTAATTTTTGACTTTTTGACAATTTCACTTGTACAAATGCAAAATGGACTTGTCACAGACAATTGGACAAACCTTAATGTTGAACCCTGTATATATTTGTTCTTTATATATATATATATATATATATATATATATATATGTGCATTATGCAGCATCATAACAGATCATTTACATAAATATTTTAGCTGCGATTTGATTGGCTAACCGAACTATTTCAGTACTTTATATGCAGACTTCATTCATCTGAAGGTTTGGCGATGATGTCACTTGGTGTTTGTGACGTCACTTGAATGTGAATGAACACAAATTAAAAATAGAATATAGAACATAAAAACGTGTAGATGATTTTAAAATTTTGTTGTATTCATGTTGGCAATTTTGCTAAATTCAACATCTGATAAAGCATGCTTAGATGTTTAAAATACTTTAAAATGAAGGTTAAATGTATGTATTAAAACATATATAATCAATATTTACAATATGTTTATGCACTTATTTTATTTTATGCACAAGTACATGTGTAATTGACCTAGCTGGGACCATTTGGTCATCTTGACAGAAAGGAGTCTGTAGAATATAGAATATCATCTCAAGTCATCAGAAAATACTGTTTTTAGAAAAATTGTATACATGTATATATGTTAGACCATATGATAAAAAAAAAATCACTCACAAGTTTCCGTTCATATCACATTTATGATACTCGTTATGAATTTTCCATATTTGTTCACCAGAGGCACGCAAAATGGAAAATTAAAAACTTGTATCATAAATGTGATATGAATGGAAACTTGTGACTGATCATTTATATATATACATACATATATATATATATATATATATATATATATATATATATAATATATATATATATATATATATATATATATATATATATATATATATAAAAACAATATATATATAATTATATAAATGGACATTGGAATATATATGCAGGGGATTCCTCCTAATTGCATAGTCAAAATGACTCAGAGAAAATTATGCAAGTTAGAGGAATATGCAATTAACAGAGGAATATGCAATTAACAGAATACATGTACTGTACATGTATTACAGTGAACTATGACAATTCATATTCATTTTGTCCTTTCATTTCTATATATGTGGTAATTCTCATTTAGCATTAGGATAAAAGCAAAATTTTCATATAACAAGACCACGAAATAACATTATATTGGAGCTATCGATCAGGTAACGACAAATACAAAGTTTGCCAGACGTTTTGGCCCTAAATGACCTATCGCCAAATGCCCGACACGGCACCTTTTGGCAAACTTTTCCATTATGACGTCACAATCAAATGGCCCGTCAAGCATATGTGTGATTATGACGTCACAATCAAATGATGTCAAAAAAGCACAAGGAGAGCCACGTGTCAAGACATTTGGCGATAGGTCAATTGTCAGTTCGGCCACCAGATGTTTAGGCTGGGGCCCTTTGCCATTTAGGCCCTTTGCCGTTTTGGCTCTTTATATCCCTATGTGCCTTTTCGGCCCCAACATAAAATGTCATATCAATTTAAACAGAATTCAACTTTTAAGAATTTTCGGAATTATCCCCTACCTTTACTATTAATTGCATTATAGGTCTATAATCAGCGATATATATAATTATCGCTGCTGTAATGAATATATTTGTTTAGGAATACTGGACATGACATACGAATATCAATATTGAAGAAAAAACATCTGAATCAATAGCTTTTCTTGCTTATATGCTTATTGTAATTTGTTTACTAAAGCAATCAAAATATTCAAAGTTGTTATCATTGACAAGTTACGGTGAGCATTTTTGTCAACGTGGTGTTGGACATGATGAATTACCGAACGAACCAATATGAAGTGTGTTTCAGATTCAGTTTGAGTTTCACCTGTTTTTGTATATATATTTTCAAGTTTACATGATATAATTGGAGTTAATTGATCTAAGTACAATTTGAACTTATTGTATTCAGTTGTAGTATCGAAACTCGTAATGACATTTTTGTAAGATATCTCACTGCAGTAACTGAAACAAAGTTTTTCATCGTACACACAGCAATCGCTGATACAGATCGAACTGAAACGTAGCTAAACATCAGTTCAAAAATATCAATTAAATTAAAGCTAGGTTTTCTAAAGTGTGAATGGCAAAGTAAGATATGATCTGAATAATTTTGATCCGTAATTTAATTTAGTTGAATTGCCTATTGTAACCGAAATGGTCAGTTTCTCTTCGTAAAACTTCAACCAAATTCATTAAAATAAATAAACACATGTATAAGCAAAGATTTGCTCATTAATTCAATATTTATAAGTGTTTAATTGAAACAAAGGGATGCTATATAATTTGACATGATCATCACTCTGGCCTCAGCAAGTTTACTCAAAATGAGGAATTACAGAAACAGCAGGATTTTCACCCTTTATACACACTGTGTACCAAAAAACTTTAATTTGGTAAATTTCAAATTCATATATTTTGCTTAAAATTATGGAGAAGTATGCATATGTGGATTAATAACATGCCAGCAAAATTTCCTTTTTCTTATAGGAATATGATGAAATTGGAGGGAAATATTGCCATAGACGAAAATTCTGTTTCAGTTGCACCACAGACAATACATATCAAAATAAGTTTAACTAAAAGTAAAACTGAATGACTTTTCACAGTTTGCATTTAGATTACATTTAATTATATCGTGCTGAAACACTTGAAAATCTGTTTAATGAAGGGTTGTGTACTGGTATTTAGCTATCATAAGTCCATTTCAGTTAGGGTAATGTCACTACAATCCCTGTGTGTATGATGGATATTTTTGTTTCGGTAATTCGTCATTTTGAGTAAAGTTACAGAAAACGGAGTTAAATTGCACCAAATTATGGCCTACCTTAGATACATGTACTTACTGGCATATAGATAGAAAAAAGGGAAAGAGCAATATTTTATTTTTAAACTACTCTGATCAGCGATATATAAAGCCTATTTAAGCCTAATGTATTAGGCTTTTCTATATTGCTGCTTTGATACAGAACAATGTTACATTTATACAACATCAATTAACTGATCATATTATGATTATCGATGTATTTAACAGAAATATCAAGAAAGTAAATAGGACTGGCAATTTTGGTATTGTGCCAATTTGGAAAAATAACACGAAAATAATAATATAAATTCTCGATGGCTGAATGGGCCCCAATTATGGGACGAAACATCCAAGGCTGAAACGACTGAAGGCCAAAGAGGGTCAGAACGTCTAGAGGCCAAACTGACAAAGGGCCCAAACGTCTGGGAAGCACGCAAATCATGTACCACCTTTCTGTTCTTAATATTTGTTGAAAATACATATACCATATAATTAATAAAATTATATATATTTTTGGTCTTTATAATTGTTATTGTAACCTGTAGATTATGGTCATTGACCTTTTAGTGTGACCACTAAATGGGTTACGATAATTTCTGTTATTACATGACTCTCTTATCATCTAGTTTCTGGTTGGCTCGTTCCATACATTCTATTTTCACTCAATCGTTATATTGACCCATAAATTGCTTTGTAGGTTGAATAATTAACAATCCAACACATCTTGGTCAAACCCCAAAATAGCACAAAGGAATTGCCGAACGTTGGTAATCTCTGCGTTCATTGTATAGCCAATCTTCAACGCAGTCTAGCTATATTTAGCGTCAAGGAAGTGCAATAAAGATGACAGACAATGAGAGTGCATGTAAACAAACATTTTCATGACGTTTTGCCACTGTTGATGATGATGGTGTCCAAACATTTTATATTAAAAGAGAAGGATTTTACAAATACTAGATGTGCAAAACTTTCAGCCGTTTAAAACTGTTGTATTTAATTTTAGTTGTTCATCCTGAATAAGATACAGTCGAGTCTGATGGAGTTGCGCAGCTCAAGTTTCGATGAGGTAGTTTCACTTTTGCTTTATCGGACTACGTCTCCATCTTATCCTGTGATTTTCAGAAAATTCATTCGAACAAAAGAAAACTAGTATGTACTAAAAGCATTTCCCCCAGTATAGGTTGTGATTTTTTATTTTCACTGAAAGAATTGAATATTACTCAAATCGGTCATGCCGTGACGTAATGTTTTGACTTAAAAGGTCAACTGCAGTATGAATATATTCAAGCAGCGGACACTAAGTCAAGCCACTCAAGGGAACCGTAATCGAAAACAAGTAGTTAAAAGTTAGAATAAGAAACTATCAAATGAGCATAAAAAGAACTTTAAGATGCTCTTTTTGTTGGTTTAAATGGTATGACCAGATTAATTATCCAAACGAAGCAGCCGTGATGATCGGCTACAAGCCTCTTGTGATTGTAAACTGATGCAATCGATATATATGCAAATGAGAATGGATCTCCATACATAGGCCTATTGGACCTTGTTATAAACTGTAAACAACCCAGTTGTTTTCACTGCGCAACTCCACCGGACATGGCGACAGCCTTTGAAAAAGGTTAGTTGGTATTTATTTGCAGTTACATTTGTATTAAAAACAGAATTTTAAAATAAATTTTATATTTCTTAAATGATTATAAGGCAATCTTTTGTTTTGATAAAATTGACTGTGGATGTGATTGTGGTTTTAACTGTATGTAGATCGACCAGTAAATGCTTAAGTACGCAACTCCACCGGACAGCATCGTATCACAATACGTGGCTGGACTCCCACGTCTTAGGCCTACTAACATCTGCAAGATTTACACATTGGTGTCAAACTATAATTAAATGTCATGTAATAAAATAATTAATGACCTGAAATGAGGTTGATAATTGTATATTATTTTGTGGCCTATATACCAACACAGGAACTGTGATGGGTACCCTCTGGCCTCTAATTCCTGTGATATCACTGGTATAAGTAATACTATAACATAGTTTGGAATGTTCGCATTTCTAATAAACTAGAATTTCCACATATAACTCTTCCACAAAATCAGGACATTTCCCCCATTTTGAGGAATTCTGGCCTTTTTTCTGTCAATTTTTGGGACAGTGCCATTAGTTATTTGGTGACACAATTGGTAATTTAATAAAATTAATGTGATTTTGTGTCGAATTGAGGTAAATTATTTGCACAAATGGAAATCTAAATGTAATGTCATCAGAATACATAAGTTGGTGTAGCTATACATTCTAAACGCCCTTAAATGGTTCAATAGAAAATCGTTCGAATTTATCTTTAGTTCGAAAATATCTGCTTGACCCTCACTATGCCCACATTCGCGCGCTTGACCAGTAGATCTTTCTAAACCCGCTTTTAATCTACTTCAAATTGGTATGGCAGTTTTGTTTAAGTGCATGATAATATATTCAATTAACAAAACTGTGCAATTTATATATTGTACCTTAATTATACATGCTGCCACCTTGTTGGTTCACTTTAATCCACAAATCGGAAGGCCAACGTAGCCGCCATTTCTAAACTATTCGCTGTCGCTATGTAAGCTCGTGACGCTACTTCCTGTTTCGGTGCAAATAGGTTACGGTTGAGCGTAAAAAGGTCTAAACACAACCCGTAACCAGCACACGCGGATTCACTTACAAGTACTTTACAAACTTTTTGTTTTGTTTTTTGTGGTTTTGTTTTTGTTTTTTGTTTTGCATTGTTTAACTAGTTGTTGTCATTTATTTTGGAAACTTTGATGTTTGTCTTTAAGGTGAACTGTTCAGTTTTCTTTTTTAACATATACCTCCACTTCCTGGAATTCCCAGGTCTTCTGGACGTAACCCATTTTGTGTCAACCGGGGGGGGGCTTAGCTCCCCCACACTTTTTTTGCAAAGATAGGCATAGGTGTTGAAAATTGGGGCTTAGCCCCCCCCCACCCCCCACGTTTCTGGCGTGTGTGTGTTTTAAGTTGGTTTAGCCCCTCCCCACACTTTCAATTTGCTTCCGACGCCTATGTATATATATATATATATATATATATATATATATATATATATATATATATATATATATATATATATATATATATATATATATATATATATATAATGGTAAATCAAGATGTCACAATTAAGAAATTAAGGTATATATATATCACTTTCGGTTATCGATTTAACAACTGATTTATCGATGTCAAGCTATTCAAAGAAATTTTACCGCTACGAGCGTTTTCCGCGTTTTGATCAAATATTCTAAATGATTAAATTATCTCAAATGTGTTTTAAAATTAGGGCCAACGTTTTATATAAATTATATTTCGATTAACTTATATTTCTTACTTCAAATTTTAGTAAATATTTTATTTAGAAAACATTATAAAAAAAATCGAAGTTTATATCTAATTAATAATTGACTTGCATATTATCAGCGATATATAAAGCTATATATATATATGACTCGGCGGTTTTATATAGAGCAACGCGCATATAGGCGATGTCACTAAGCGTCTCGGAGATCCTGCTTACTGTGTCAACTTATCGGGAAAATGCGCCATTTTCAATTTACGCTTGGAGTAGCATCACTTCAGAAATCATAGGACAATTAGCCATACAACAATCAGAACAGGTGAGCAGTTGTTATTGTGATAAAGTTTATATGTTTAGGTAACCAAATACACCGATTTAGCGATTTGAAGTAATTAAATATTTACATAATCAAGGCAGTTTAACTGAAGCAATAGGAGCTTGTTTTGAAGCGAATTACATCAGTCGCCGAGAACCATACCGTATTGAAGAGCTAAAAGCATTGAAATTATTGAATCACTTCGGATGAGATGCTAATTATTTAATTGCGAGAATATAACTATTATGAAGTGAGCTATTCTAAAGCAGAAAGTTCGATGATTTTTATTTAAAAACCTGGATAGAAAATCACCCATATTATAAGCCTCATATGGTACGCTACTTTAAAAAATATTGTCAAAAATGTGGAAAAATCAAATGCAAAGTTCACTTATTTCACACTTGATCTTATCAAAGTACTCAGTAATTGTGAAGTACATATGCTTTTTCTGTTTATTGATTTGAAATTTACTACGATGTACCGATTTTTAAGTGATTAATCGAACATTTATTTAGAGCTACGACGAAGACGAAATGGCGGAATTATCCGCATGATTTTTTTATTGATATCAGTTGTAACATGGATGTTTAAAAAACTTTTTTGTTTTTGAATAAAATAAACCTATTGCTTGTCATTTGTGAAGTTGAAATATTAATATTTTGAAGTACGCGTTTATTTTTTTTTATTAATATTTTTCTTTTTTCTCTTTTATATTTTAAAATTTAGGGATTTTAACGTCCATTTTGAATTATTAACACCTCTGATTTTCTCAATTACCCTGAAAAATGAATTTCTTACAATTTTAAGTGAAAAATTTGCTTGATTATTGTGACATTAACTTTGTAAATAGGCATATTCATATTTAATTGCAGTTTACAAGGTTTAAACTTTAAGGAATTAACAGAAAATTGAAATAGGACTGGCAATGTCTGAATGGCAGATTTTGCTGTAAAAATGTAGGTCTTAAAACTATTTTGTTTCTGCATAAAATAAAATTATTGATTGTCAGTCGTGAATTTGATATATTTAAATTTTTTAAGTACTCGGTTTAATTTTATAATCAATATTTTTATCCATTATTTTTTATATTTTAAAGTTAAAGTATTTTACCGTCCATTTAAATGATTTTGAGACCAAATACTGACACTTCTGATTTTCTCAATTACTCTGAAAAATAAAATTATTTACAATTCTAAGTGCAAAATGTAATTGCAATTAATCATGATTATTGGAACACTAACTTAGTATATAGGAATATTCATATTTGATTACAGTTTACAGGATTTTGAATTATTGAAAATAGTATTGTGAAAAAATCGGGATGGCAGAGTTTGCTGTAATGTTGTATTTTTATATAGTTGTAAATTGTTGGCCTAAATGTTTTTTTTTTTATTCATGAAGTTAAAATATCAAATTTTGCATTACATTTCTATTTGAATTTAATTTGTTTTTATTATTTTTTTTATTTTCAAATCAAGTAATTTTATTATCCAATCAGTGTGGAAGGCACTGAAAGAGACAAAAATTGTTGATTATGATTTTCTCAATTACTCTGAAGAATAAAATTATATACAATTTTTAGAGTGCAATGAAACGCTGACTTAGTTAGTTAGTATATAGGCATGTTCATATTTTATTGCAGTTTACAGGGTTTAAGCCTTAAAGGGATTAACAAAAAATTAAATAAGACTGAAAATTGCAGAGTTGGCTCCAATGTTATATTTTTATATAGTTGTAAAAAGGTTGGCCTAAAAACTATTTACTTTAATGTTTAGTTATAATCGAGAAAAACAGTTTTATGAGATTAGGGAATAAATGTGATGATACATTAAGTTAAAAAAAAAATGAATAGAAACCTGACATGTAAATTCAATAAATTCTCTTTATTTAAAATTGTCATTGAAATACATGTACACTGGGTGTATTTGTTGTGTGTTTTATTTTTCAGACAAGGGGAAAAAGTTATAATAAAAGGATAACTGGATGGCAGTGATGAATTGTTGAGTTACAGTGACTATGTAACAATATTGTGGAACTACATGTATGCAATTCATTGCAGAAATTCATGTATCTTAAATGAAATAAAATCCAAGAAATTGATAAATTGTCTTTTCTTTCATGTGTGTGTTCTTCCATGAGGTCACTTTTTAAAGTGCAGTTTTCTTTTACTCAACAGGATTTCAGTATGCAAACATGTTTCTTTCATCCAAGCTCTGCACATAATTATACCTTTATTTGCAGAATAGAAAAAATTTAATCCACTTGGAGTGACATCATAAATAAGTTTGCAAAATTTATTTTCAGTATATATTCTTAGTAAATTCATGTTTTTTCCTCTCGAATTCATTGTTTTTTCAATTTTAATAAAGTAAATTGATTCACATGAAGGTGAGGGTTTTGGTTCTTATGTGTTAGAAATCCCATTACAATCTGTGTTTTATTTTAGGGTGGAATACACTAATTTTCATGTGAGTAAAATTCTAGTGACTTCATATTGAAGTTTATTAATGGATAAATAATGTATTTGTAAGTAATTCATGGATGTAAACTAACAGAAATATCAAAATTAGGCCCACACTTCATGGGTTATACATGTATGTGTCATTTATTGATTTTCATTAATTTTGGGTATCTACCAAATTGGAGGACAAATCACAGGATTGCAGGATTACTATGATTATATTGTGAAATTCATTTTTGCGAACTAATTCATGTCCAAATACTGTACATATTCATCATTTGCAAACAGCAAAAATGTGACATGGTGATGCAAGAATAATCCTTACTATTCAGTATTATGCACTTAATCCACAAATATAACAATTTAATTTTATAGTAATGAATCAAATTCAACCAAACATACACAGATTTATACTTGGAAAAACCTATCAGAGTCTTCACTTGTACAATAATGTCCATACTTCTTCATATTTTAAAATTAAGAACCCAGGATAATCAAATATTTTGTTATTCTGTCTAAATGACAATAATTGTTGTTTAAATAGTGTAGAAATGTGTATAAATAATATTAACATCATATCAAAGTTACAATGATTTCATTTCAGATATAAGCTTAAGTATTTTTCATTTTTCAACTGTCTGAATTGTTTAAATATTTCCAATATCAACTTATTTCCCCCAAATTTAAAAGAAATTGATTAACCTCTAATTGTCTAATAGATCTATTTAAATACTCAATTTTCTATTCTTCCTGCATGTTTGGAAATTATTTACCAAAAATACTTACCTGTGTAGACTTATTGTAAAGTGGGAATTTTATTGTTTGCATAGAAGTATATACATGTAGTTATTATATCATGTGCTAAATTAACATATTTCAGAAATACCTTCTTTTGCACCCCACTCAAATGTTTATTTTTTAATCATGTGTAAGAAATGTGTAAATTTGAGTTTTTAGAAATAATAAATAAACATATTTATTATGATTTTATAAGTATCTGGTTGTGGTTTCAAAGGGGTGGAGAGCAAAAATATTCGAAAGATTGTTTATTACACCTACAAGGCTACATGCTTAACTCAGGAAGTGATCTGCAGTATTATTCCTCTGCGGGAGTTCAACACCCAAAACGAGTGTCCTTTATCAGTGTTTACTGCAAATACCATATACCATCGATTTTATCAGAACAGATAAAGCTAATCCCCTTGATGTTTAAATAAATATAGGTGCCAGGTATTTTCACACCTTAGTGCTGTAGGATTACGACATGTTCCTGATAGAACTGAAATTATACACAAACGTAAAAACAAGATATTTTGCCGATTTACATCTCCGGATATGTTATACATTACATCTTTTAATGTTCGGTTTGAAAATTCTTTTATTTGTTAATCTAATAAAATTGAGAGGGGATTACGTAATTATCAAAAAGATTTTGATTCTAGACTAGTATTTACTTTAGTAGATCAAGAATCTAAAAATTAAAATTTGCTGACACATTTCTGATGTAATTTCTAATATTTTTCTACATTATTCATTTATTTTGAGTTGTTAAAATGGTACCTTATTCGGTTATTTTTTTCAAACTCGTGATTTGTGAAACATTTAATGTTTTAAAGTAGTAAACCTTTCCTTGCTCTCAAATTACCGAGTAACATTTTCACGATACACATACGAACGATCAATCTAGTTGTCGGTCTTTGCTAGTGCCAGCAGCTTCTCAACAATTACACGACCGACAACTCTGTATAAGAGATTTGTCTCGATTACGTCCCTTCTCACTGTTTGCGTGTTACTATCTGGTTTGCGCCTGCGCGGTGAGTGTCGATTTAAACTGGGTCACTCATTTGCATATCAAAAGGATACATCCGCTCATAACTGGAAGAGCGCGAGTCACCAATCCCTATTAGCTTTATATATCGCTGATATTATCTAATTAATAATTGACTTGCATATTATCTAATTAATAATTGACTTGCATATCAGCAAATTTTATATCTGTACTGAATAATTGAGTCATAACATTTTCAGTGAAAATTTATTTTACCGATGATCATAAATGTTGACCAAACTGAAATGACAATAAACTCTAAACTCTGTGTATACATTTAGATTTTTCTCCCAAAATGAAATCAAGAAGAAAATATATAGAACTTCCAAAAACTTTTTCATATGTATACAGGTCGATTCGATTCGCACAAAAATGGGTAAACAATAAAATCAGAAACAGGTCAAATATGAGTGATGCCGAATTTTCTTCAAATAAAACCACATTTTTTTTTTCAAAAAACTATCAAAAAGTCATTTCCCATTCAATATTTCAATACAATTCTAACTATTAATCATTAATGTTTTAAAGTTCCTGTGTAAGTTTTGTTATGGATGTTCATTGTTTTGTTTTACAGTAATGACGAGTTCTGCAAGACACCAAGTTTTAATGTCTCCTTTTCATATTTGTAAATAGGGAAATGGGATATAAAGAATCCAATTTTATGTTTAAATTGCTGAATCTTGAAAACAGACGTAAACACACCCAATGAAACTAGCTATATTCTGAATTTTATGCTGTAAGTTCCATTAAAATTGATTTAGAAAGGAGTATGCTTCCCGGATTTTCTATTTTGATAAAACTTCAATGTCCTCCGAACGGAAGTATCGTTATGTGAAAAAAGACGGACTCAATATTCACAAATTTTCGGCCCCTTTGCCATTATCCCAGTGAAAGACGACAGTATCTTTATGAGTCACAAAGTATCAAGGCGGCATAATAAACAAACAGTTTTGTCAGAGACATGTCTCTGGATTTGTTTATTATACATCCTTGATACTATGGCATATAGATATATATTGTCCTCTTTGTCTTTCACTTGATAAAAGGCGAAGCGGCCGGAAATTTGAGTGTGTTTACTGTTTTTTTCTAATTTAATTTTAGAAGACATGTTTGTCTAATTATTTGTAACATTGCGATTAATTGAATAATTCAAGTTCGTCCCGTTTTCCGATTATCTCCATCTTTCGTCGATGAAGTGATCGTCGTTAACGGAATATATATACGTGTTTCGCGTTACTACCGTTTTTACACCATCCCCACGCCGCGTCATGTATGCGTTTTACTGTAATCGTGTTAGCCGAGACCTTCCAATGGCAAGCACATGGTACTCGGAAGGCTTCGGGGAAAAGGCCACCGAGCAACACATGCGATTTATTTTGGTGGACAGGTAATTTAATTTCTGTGTGCCAATCGGCGATGTATTTTTGTCAGTTTTAAATACTATAATCAATGTTATAGTAAGGCATTTTGATAACAAATGATGCAGTTTCGATACTCAAAACATTATCCGAACAAAGATCCAATGCCACTTTCGACAACAAACCGAATGTTAGATTGTCATATTTTCTATATTTTCATTGTTTGTTTTTTTGTTGGGGTGGGGTCTTAAGTTATTTTCACTTTGTGCATGGTGACCCTGCTTAGGCATTCCGATGAACAACTTAAAGGGGCATTAGCTTTGTGTTTAACATAAATTATTTCTTTTTTTCTTCTACTTTTACTAGATCTACTTGTAGGCCTACTTGAGTCTTGATGTACAATAACAAATAATATAAGAGCTATACACAGGCATAAAAATCTTATAGGACCTACTCTTGTTGCAGAGGCTCAAAGTTATGCAAATGTAACCCTTATCAACCCAAAGAGTGTAAATTTATATGACCTTCGCATGTAAACAAACTGACGAAATAGCCCAAATGTGGAAGTAGTATAAATCCACGTGGGGCTATTTCGTCATTTTGTTTACATGCGAAGGTCGCATATATTTACACATAGTGGGCCGATAAGGGATACATTTGCATAACTTTGAGTCTCTGTGACTCCTGTATATTTTTTGAAAATAAGGTCAGGTTCAGTGTAATATTCTTATACTACAAGAACCTGAAATTCTGTCAGTATATTGATAAATAAGTCATTTACATAGCCTGCCCTCTGTCTCTGTAATGATTTATATGCCCTCATTGTAGAGGGCAGGCTATGTCAGGGTTTTACCTGGGATTTTCAAATGAGGAGTCCATGGACTCCCACAACTACAAAATTAGGAGTCCATTGGTAAATTAGGAGTCCATTTGGTAAATTAGGAGTCCATTTGCAGTGCACTTCAATTCGACCAAAATTAAACTGAATGTCAAATGTGCACTTGTGTTGTTAATCACAGACATCCCTATAGGGAAAATATCAACAGTACATGTGGAGCATTTATTTTCTAATCATAGCTTAATCATGTCGGGAGAGTGAGTAGTTTTTCCTGCACTCATATGTGAAACAAAACATCAGCGCCATTTTTATGTTACTGTAACACCATCGTAATTTCCTGGTTTGTTTTTGAACACTCAAGATTTCCCTTAATTCAATATATAATTATTGTATAGATTAAAGGTTTATAAGAAATCAAATAAAATATAGTTGTTTTAACTACATTTGAAATCAGATGGAAAATTTATATTAAAAATCTATAAATTGTAATACAACTACATGTTTTTAGAAATATAGATGCAAAACTGAAAAGTTACTAAATACATGTAGCCTACATGATGCCTCAAATTTATTTATTTTAAAATTATATCTATTTTATCTTAAGTACTTTATCATATGTAAGATTTACATAAACATTTCTGTAAATAAATCATTTTATGTAACTATCATTAGTACTTTCATTATTATTTTTTAATTTCCATAATTCAAATGAAAGTCGGGTTTGGTATCCCTTCTATAATTTATTTTTCCAGAAGTACCCATAAAGTGAGGAACGATGTTGTCTTGTTGATTCTAGATCTACATTAGAATTTAGAGGTAAAGGTTTTCCTCTTTTATTATAAATAAAATGATGGATTCAGTTTCTTGTTTTTTTTTTCTTGTGAAATTGCACTAGAACATGAGAATTAAGAATGGACATAAAAAGGAAGGAAACTGGTAGAAATAGGTCGCAGACATCAAGTATTTAACACATCCACTAGGACGCAATAGATCTTATTTTAGGTGTCATTTAGGATTTTTACGCGTAAATACGCAGAATTTTTGCGTCAGGGAAAACACTGTATGTAAATGACTTATTTATCAATATATGAACAGAATTTCAGACTCCCGTGTATATACAAATACCGTACAATGTAGTAAGGTTGAGTTAATCAGTAACTATAGGGAGCTTTCTAGTTAGCACGGATTATCATTATGATCCTGCATTTATTCGCGCCTTCTCATATTTGTTCCTCATATGTTCTTCCGGTTTTCATATTTACGTTCGTAATGTATGTAAAGTAAATGGAAATATTTTTGCTTTTTAGCACATTAATTTTATTTTGTATAAAGAAACCCAAGAAACTCTTAAAACATACCACAGTGGGTTATTTAGTTGAATGCCAAATTACTGAAATGTATCAGGCAGAGAAAAATGTGCAGACAGACTGGGAATCCAACCCAGGACCTTCCGAACACTTGCAGAGCACTTTTACCAATTGTGCTATGAGGCTATCTATGTATTATCGAAACTGGAAATACCATTGAGGAACATTTTTCTAGAATCACGCAACTGACGATAATAAAAGCAGGATTATAATGGTAATCCGGGCTAACTCAAAAGCTCCCTATTGATACAGTTAACTGACGGACGACAATGACAGATGATGTCATTGATGGACATTGACAGTTATTAAAGCGTACATTTCTTGCTTTGTTTGATTTCCCTTTTTTGCGTACCTTCCTACCGATACCTGGAAGATATGGACAGTCAACATTCTACAAACAATTTTTTTTTACCAGTGTCCTTTGGTAAATTTTTGTCAGTGTTCAGGTCTTGTATATGTCCTTTTTAAGCAAAGCAAAATTTACAAATACAGTGAAACCTGTATATAGGTGCCACCTGAGGGACCAGAAAATATTGACCTTTATGTGCAGGTGACCCTTATAAGTTATATACAGGTTCAATTTAGTTGACGTATGCAGTCAAGGGACTTGAAAAAACTGGCCTTTATAAACAGATAATCCTTATATAGAGGTGGCTGCTATATCAGGTTTTACTGTACTATTTATTTTTTTACAGTTAATTTTTCCATTTTATTGAAGTAAGCCAGGATTTTTTCCTATGACTTAAAATGTCAGATAGTAGTGACGATGAACAGCCTCAGTTGTCTGCCCATGCAATGGCGGCACTTCAAGAGTTTTTATCAGACCGTTGGAAGGAAGAAAAGCAATTAGAGTCATTGAAAGATGGTAAAGGGAATGTAGATAAAGCAGAGCTGACAGAGGACTGGGTAAGTATGTTATACATTGAAGAAAATGTTCATGTCATGACTACTTATCAGAATCATGTTGTAATTTTATCAATCTGTCGCACTTTGTCATTGTCTGGAGCAGGAGTGTCAACTTTGTCATTGTCTGTCATACTTTGTCATTGTCTGCCACACTTTGTCAATGCCCATCACACTTTGTCATTGTCTGGCATACCTTGTCATTGTCACAATTTGTCATTGTCTGTCATACTTTGACATTATCTGTCACACTGCCAATGTCGATCACACTTTGACATGATCTGTCACACTTTGCCATTGTCAGGGTTTTTCCCATCACATTTTGTCATTATGTGTCACACTTTGTCATTGTCTGTCACATTTTCCAATCACACTGTCATTGTCTATCACATTTTGTCATTATCTGTCACACTTTGCTCATAACACTTTTGCATTATCTGTCACACTTTGCCAATGTCCATCACACTCTGTATTTGTCATTGTCTATCATATTTTGTCAAATTCTGTCACATTTTGTCATCACACTTGGTCAGTGTCTGTCCCATTTTGCCAAACTGCAACTGTATCACAATTTGCCAATGTCCATCAAACTTTGTCATTGTCCATCACACTTTGTCATTGTCCGTCACACTTTGTAGTTGTATGTCACGTTTTCCCATCACACTCTGTGATTGTCTGTCAAGCATTGTCGATTATACTTTTCCATTGTCTATCACATTTTGTCATTGTCTCTCACACTTTGCCCATGACACTTTGGCAATGTATGTCACACTTTGGCAATGTATGTCACACTTTGTAGTTGTATGTCATGTTTTCCCATCACACTTTGTGATTGTCTGTCAAGCATTGTCGATTATACTTTTTCATTGTTTGTGTACAATTTGTCACTGACTGTCACTTTTCCTGGCATACTTTGTCACTGGTCTGTCATACTTTGCCAATCACATTTGTTAAAAAAATTCATTTGTCTGTAATCCTTTGTCACTGTTTGTCATATGATACCTGTGACACTTTGTCAGTGTTTGTCATACGATACCTGTGACACTTTGTCACTGTTTGTCATATGATACCTGTGACACTTTGTCACTGTTTGTCATACGATACCTGTGACACTTTGTCTCTGTTTGCCACTTTGCTTATCACACTTTGTCACTTTCTGTCATACTGGGTCTGTCATACTCTGCTTGTCACTGTCCGCCACATTTTTTGTCATACTGTATCACTCATCATCTGTTACACTTTGCCTGTTAATGTTTTACTTTGCATGTCACACTTTATCACTGTCTGAAGTGTCTGTCATACCTTTAATGTCATACTTTGCCTGTCATCCTCATGATATTCTCTGTTATACTTTATCACAATTTGCCACTTTCTATCACACTCAGCCAATGTCTGTTACACTTTTCCAATCATATTTTGCTGCTCGTCGCACCTATTCACTGTCTGCTACTCTGCCTGTCACGGTCTGTCATACTGTACCTGTCACCCTCTGCCTGTTGCACATTGTCACTGTCTTCCATTTTGCCTGTCACACTTTGCCACTGACTCTCTTTGCTTGTTTACACTTTGTCACTGTCTTCCATTTTGCCTGTAACACTTTGCCACTGACTCTCTTTGCTTGTTTACATTTTGTCACTGTCTGCAACTTTCTAGTCACTATCTGTCTCTGTCACACTTTGCCTGTCACACTCTGCTCATCACACTTTGCCTGTCATACTCTGCTTGCCACACTTTGCCTGTCACACTCTGCTTGTCACTCCTTGCCTGTCACACTTTGCCATTCACACTTTGTCACTGTCTGCAACTTTCCTGTCACACTTTGTCATTATCTTTCTCTGTCATTTTCTGCTTGTCACACTTTGCCTGTCATACTCTGCTTGTCACACTTTGCTTGTCATTCCTTGCTTGTCACTGTCTGCCACTTTGCCTGTTACATTGGCTTTTGCTGTCCTTTGGATGAGACACTAAAAACCAAGGTCCTTTGTCACAGTAGGTGTCGGCACGTTAAAGAACCCTCACTGCACAATGACCATAAGTGCCGAGCATAGGCTAAAAAGGCCTTCAGTGGCATATGGTGACATCTCCATATGATTGAAAGATTCTTGAGTGGGAAATTAAACAACAATACAACAACAACAACAACAAAAACAAGCCTGTTACACTTTGTCACTTACTGTCTTTCACCCTATGCCTGTCACACTTTGTCATTCTCTGGCTGTCACTCTGTCACACTTTGTATATGTCTGCTATGCTTTGTCACTGCCTATCACACTCTGTCACTGGTCTGTCATACTTTGCCAATCACATTTTGCCCATCACACTTTGTCACTGCCTATCACACTCTGTCACTGGTCTGTCATACTTTGCCAATCACATTTTGCCCATCACACTTTGTCACTGCCTATCACACTCTGTCACTGGTCTGTCATACTTTGCCAATCACATTTTGCCCATCATACTTTGTCACTGCCTATCACACTCTGTCACTGGTCTGTCATACTTTGCCAATCACATTTTGTCCACCACACTTTGTCACTACCTGTCACACTCTGTCACTGGTCTGTCATACTATGCCAATCACATTTTGCCCATCACACTTTGTCACTGCCTATCACACTTTGTCACTGTATTTCACACTTTGACACTGTCTGCCATTTTGCCTGTCACATTTTGTCACTCACTGTCTGTTACACTTCATCATGCTTGTCCATCACACTTGAGTTGTTTTGTCTTTGGGAGGTCAGTTTTCATCCAGTTTGTATGTACAGTTCAGTCCCCCCGATATATTGCCCCAATTATAACGCCAAACCCACATAAGGACACTATTTCTTGAAGAACAAGTTTTCTTCAATAAAATTCCCCTGTTATAACATCATACTGCCATCTGCCATTGATTCTCTGGCACAAATGGCCATTTATGCATGTTAAAGCCCTCAACCATAATGGCAGACCAGGTGAATAAACAGTTAGCCGACAGTTGAATGTTTACTGCATATTACAACTGCAAAAGGAGATAACTTAAACATTGAGTGTCACAATTTTCAAATCTCAGTAACGTGAGAGTTGGAAAAAATCGTCACATTGTGTGTTTACACAGCCCAGTTATCACACCTCAAGAAATAATTATGAGTAAATGGGGATATAATGAAACCTAAAACCTCTGTATCATCAGCCTGTCAAAGATTTATTTCAAACAGAAAGAATGAAAGTTGACATTAGGAATCTTTCCTGGTTAATGTTAGAAACAGATCTAGATTTTCCGGCCATTGAACATGTGTACATATTTTAGAAGGATTTATTTTGGCCATTTTAAAACGGTGGCCAAATTGTCCAAATTTAAACATTGGCCAAAATATCCCAATTTAAGGTAGTGAGTTGTAAACAGTATATGATATACATGTACTACAGGGATTAAAAACATGAAAATGACCACACCTCGGTCGAAAAATTGTAAACCTCAGTATATTACCAAACCCATTATACCACCAAAATTAAGGAAAACAAAAGATGGCTGTATAACAGGGGTGAACTGTGTATTGTCTAAGTCAGGTGTGTATGATTCAAGTGTGTGTTTTTGTAGAAATTGGATAATAAGGTTTTGAGGTCTTTTCAGACTTTGTCATGTTATTTCATTTTTGTATGATTTCTTGGATTATCTCCCCTTGTATTCACACTGCAGCATCCATTCTATGTGTTTTACCTTTAATTAGTTGATAAAAATGCTTTTATGAAAGAATTTAGCTGAAATGTTTATGAATTTCTTAATTCTGCAAGAAGGAAGGGGGGGAGGGAATTTTTCACATGGTCATCTTGTTCTTGGAAAACACTGAAGGGATTTTTAGGAAACTTTTTTGGAATAGAGAACTCACAGTCTTCTATATGTTCCATGTATTTGTGTTTTTGGCCAGATCAGCCTACATAAAATTCTTGGTCTTCTTTCCACATTTGTAGATGGTATTCAGGTGAGCAAATTAGGCCCACTTGGGCCTCTTTGTTTTTTTCATCCTATACATGACGTACGACACAAAATACTTTGAAAACATGCCTTAAAAATTGACAAAAACAAATGGTCCCATTCTTTCACTGTCATTTTTACAAGTGAAAAAAAAAAATGGCTCCCACACAGAATGTGATTTCTCATCATTATTTATTCAATTGAATGAGCAAAAGTTGTTCAGTCAGAGTAGGTAATGGTCTTTCTCAATGTTAAAAATGATGCCATTAACTGTAGTCATTTTTTTTGACTCAATGTTTTTATCTTTCCTTCTAAAGCAACTGAGTCAATTTTGGTATACTGAGAAGACAGCAGAGGTGCTAGCAAGGGAAGCTCTGAATATTGCTGGTGAAAAAGGAAGGTGAGTTTAAGGAATTTACAAGCCATGATTAGCCCTCCAATCTGTTGTTTGTCTTAATAAAAAGCTATTGAAAAATGACCCTTGAACCAATATAAGATGCCACAATGAAGAAAATTCCTGGAAAATCCCTTTAATCGAATCAAACAATAATGTCATGAGACCAAGTGATTCTATGAGAATTGACAAGCTGATAGTGACATTAGCAAGGCATTTGCTTGAGCTTGGCACACATGTAATTGCATACTATACAAATTAGGAGAGAATTAAATACATATTATAACTGGAGAGCACCTGCACCTGTCATTCTCACATCTCTGAAATACATGTACCCTCTAAAGCATGGAAAAATGTGGGTACTCAGATGAAATTAGAATTCAAACTTGACAGAAAATCTTTTGAAATTATGTTTATCTTTCCTTGGCCTGGCCTGTTTACTTCTTTCTTTTTTTTTTTTTTTTTTGGTTTTTTTTTTTTTTTTTTTTTTTTTTTTTTTTTTTTTTTTTTTTTTTTTTGTTTTTTGGTATTTTTTTGTTTTTATTTTTGTTCTTTTGTTTTTTTTTTTTCTTTTTTTTTTTTTTTTTTTTTTTTTTTTTTTTTTTTTGTTTTATTTGTTTTTTTGTTTATTTTTTGTTTTTTTTTTTTTTTTTTTAATATACAGACAATAGGATACATTGTAATTATTGTAATAATTATGAAATGGAAGATATACGACCCTCTGGCTTGATATGGGACATGATATGAAAATGGTCATATAATAATCTATAAAGGAATATGGGCCTTTTCCTATAGTTTCCAAGGGGGCCGAAATTCGGGCCCCATTCCCAATGCAAAATTCCAAATTTGGTGTATAGACAAATGGGTGTGATGAAAAGTAAATTAATGTAAAGGAAAATGCATTTATGAAAGAGATCCCTTTCCATAAAGAATTTCATCTGTGCAAACAATTTTTCCCACATCGACTGGATTTTCAGTTTTTTTGTTACAGGAAATGAAATATTAGACTTTTTTTTTCAAATTTGCCTAGGATTGCTTGCCTCAGTTCACCCACAGCATATAAGAAGATCCGGGAGTTGAAGAAACCGACATGTACAGCCAAATGCATGGAATTTGATGAAAGATTTAAAATCTACGGAGAAGACTTTGTGTTCTATGATTACAAAAATCCTGTAAATTTTCCCAGTGATTGGAAGAACAGTTTTGATATAGTTATTGCAGATCCGCCTTTCCTGTCAGAGGAGTGTTTATGCAAAGTGGCAGAGTCAATAAAGTTTCTGGCAAAGCAGAAGATAATATTATGCACTGGTAAGAGAATTGATATACCTTGATTTTTCAAAGTATGATTAAGTCCACTGTCAGAATTCAGGGATGTATGATTTAAAATCCAAAATTTGTACTACTTTTACATGCAATATTAACTTGCTCACTCCTCAGTTATGACATTGGACCATGCTTTTCATTGATTTGGGTGAGTCTAAATATGACCATAGGGGTTGAAGAGTTGAGGAGGAAACAGCTAACATGTTTAAGTAAACAAAAACATTAGATCAGTATACAGCTTTTTGTTACAATTTTTTTTTTCAATGGTACAACAACAGTGAAACCTGCTTTAGTGACCACCTGTGTATAAAAGCCGCCTGGTCATTAATTTTTTTTGCTGTCCTCAATAGTACCATTTGTGTAAAATTCAACCTCTATACAAAGATTACCTCTCTATAAAGACAGGTTTTGTTGTGCCCCAAAGGTGGTCTTTATATACAAGTTTCACTGCCATGATTTTGAAAATATAGGGGTGAAAAACGCAGTTGTTGTTTAAAAGGGTTAAATTGGAAAAGATGAATTCTATAGAAAAACAACTCGTCATATTCTTTTTAGTTACCATTTGAAATATTCGAACCTTGTTAAAAATAAAAGTTAACGAATGAATTTCAAAGTGGCATGCCGTTCCATTGGGTAACATAGTTTCATTATATGACTCATGGACTGTCTGTCCGCTGATTGGTTGTAACTATTGCAGTTTGTATCGATAAATCCAATTCTAATTCATAGAAACGCTACTTTTATTCATATGACAGTCCAGAGAGCCGCAGATTGTTATGTCACCCTCTCATGCTTTCGGTCATTTCCGATTCGAATCTAATGCATAAATCCATGAAAAACCAGCTCCTATTTAACCGTCGCTCTTAGTCATTCATTAGATTTTAATTGAGATTGTTTTTTGTTTTGACATTATGTAATAGATATGTAATAAGACAATTACTGACTTTAGTTCCTCAGCTTTCCCTTTATCATGCTTCTTTGGACTGATAAATCCTTATGTCACCCTCGACCAAAGTCAGTAATTGTAATAATCTTTTTGCGACATTGGCCGATATTAATGTAAAGCATTATGAAGTTGTGGAAATCATTATCCGTCATATTAAAATCGCAAACTCAGGGTTCAGATAAAATTTTCAAAACCACTCAACACTGTGCCAAGTGACATATTAAAAGCACTCGGCACCAGATGAAAGGTACTCGGCACCAATTTGGATTTTTCATCATAATTGTAGTTAAGACCCTATCTTACATATGTACATGTACATGATTTAATTACATGTATTTTATATGATATAAGAGTCCATTATATAATGATGCAATACAAAGAACATGACAAGAGAAATTTTTGTCATTTAGCTTTAATTTCACATTTCCACATCATTTTGAGGTTATTTGACTGTTAAATTTACATTCTCCAACTACATGTAAGAATAAAAATGTTCAAATGTTATCTTTGTCCATCAAATTATCATCTGACTCCGAGTCACTTGTACAGTACAGTTCAAGTACATCTGGCGTATTGATAATATCTGCAGTCACTTCAGGTTCTGGTTCTGAGGGGAGTGCCCGTGAAGTACTAGCAGCACTAACAGTGTGTTGCTTAATGTGCCGTGTTGTTTTTGCCATACTTAGCCAAGTATCAACTGAAGGTATAGGATCAAAATCTGTGAGAGAAGAATCCATATTTGAAATTCTCATTAGATTACACAGATTTGCTTGATTTAGCGAGCTTCTGAAGCCAGTTTTAATTCGCTTCATAGCTGAAAAACTCCTCTCACAATTGGCAGTGCTTGGTGATATAGATACATGATCTCAACAAGGAGCAATATGGAGGACAAATCTGCTGGTCTAGCCTGAAGCATGAGGTGTAGGTATCAAATGGAGCAACCTCCCTTTGCCTGTTAAGTCTCACTTTCAACTCTAGCCATTGCTCAAGCATAGTTTTGAATTCATTTTCAGACAACAAAGATTTAAAAAAATCAGTCAAACTTTGAATCTGTTGAATACCAAACTGAGAGAGACTTGGAAATTTTGGCCAGGTAGTATAGTCAAAAACAGAAAACAGGCTGATGGGTGGACATTGGAAATTCTGGACTCTTTTGTCAACATAAGAAATAATATTGTCTAAGAATGAAACAAATACATTTTCAAAATTCATTGTAGATTTTGTAATCTTCACATTCTGAGACCCATTTTTTCCACAGGCAAAGTCATATGTGGGGTTAAGATTTGCTTTCATCTTGGAAATAAACTCCCCCCTACCATTTTTCAGTTCAACAAGCCTTAACATCCCTACCTCCAGTTTAACTGACACATCCGAGATCATCAAATGATCATTTTGGAATTGTCTGCTGATGTCACTTATGACCTTAGTCACATCCAACATAAAGTAAAGAAATCTCATAAACCTTTCATTACAAAGTTCTGTCACTATGCCCTTTGCCCTAGCCTTATCATCCCCTTTGCCCACACTTGCTGCATGATTTATATGACAAATAACAGTTGGTAAACTTTTTTCAAGGGCAAGTAATGCCCTATACCTACTAGCAACCCATCTATTTTTTTGTAAACCAGTTTGATGGATACTGTCTTCATCCAGAACAGAGGCAATTTCAACTAATTCCCTCCTTCTTTTGGGGGAATAATAATAGAACTTAAACACTTGTTGGACAGTAGACTGAAAAGTTGCCAAATATGAAATACCCTTCACAGCATCTAACACCGCAAGCTCTAGATTATGGGCAACACAGTGGATAATCATAATTTTCCTACCCTCTAGTCTCTCCTGAATTTTGACAGAAACACCACCTTTACTACCCATCATAACAGATGCCCCATCAAAATTACATCCAATAATTTTTTCGTTCAGTTTTTGTACATCAAGTCCAACACCTTCTAAGCCTTTATCTATACTTTTCAATACACCATCTGCAGTAGCAGAGGACAAAGGGACAATATCAACAAACTGGGGTAACAGGTAAATCATTGTTGCCTACAAAACGCACAAAAATTGTCTCCTGTTCAATAACCGAGGAATCAGTTGAACCATCAGCCAAAACTGAAATGAATCTAGCTTTGTTCAATTCATCAGATATTTTTGCCTTCTCAGTTAAAGAAATTGCATCAATAAAATTTTTACATGCATCATCATTATGATACATTGTTCCCAAGTCAGCCCCATTTTTCATCTGTAACTCACAGAGGCTTTTAAACTTAATAAAGGGGATATTTTCTGTGGCAATAAAATATGATGAACTGAACAAAGCTGACATTCTTTGTCTTGTTGCAGCATCCATTTTTTTAATTTGAGTTGAAGAGGCTTAGCATTATGTTTTATCACATTCCATTTCCCTTCACAGGCCAGGTGTTTTAATGATTTCTGATGGAAGTGTAATGTGTCCTCATGACAATTCCCCCCAGAACCAGTACCTTTAAACAGCGTAGACTTAGTATCGTCAATAGTTGGGTACTCCCTACAAAACTTGCAGTACATGACATCTTGATCGTCATCGTAAACCACCCACGGGTATTTTTTAACCCAATCTTTATTAAATTTTTTCGCTTTTTCTTTGCCGGACCTTTGTCACTGGATTCATTACGATCTTTTTCATGTTCACGCTGTTGTTTATCTGTGTCACTCGCGCTTGTTTTAAAAAAGCTTAAGATTGATTTCTGTGATCCGCTTGCCATATTTTGATACCGATAACTTCAGCTTTCTGTTGTGAAGGAAGCAGCAACGAAACGTCAACATGCGCACTTGTTTGTTACCACATCCCTTTAACGTTTTGTTATTGACTTGTATGTCTCTTTAATGACAAGCGTTTGAAGAACCCCGATTCTGGCAAGCGAGGTTAGTTGTAAACAGTAATGTAGGCTTACGTCATGTTAAGGTAAGACCTTCGCGTATGTTTTACGGCTGATTAAGTATAACCATACGATTAAAATTACACAGACCATAATTAAATCTTGTTTAATTGTTTTTTTTTTCCAAATGAACAAACAACTGAAGAAAATCTTACTCGGCACACGGACGAGTCGGACTGAACAATTCATTCGGCACTCGACTATTTTAACTCGGGCAGGACGAGTGGCCGAGTGCTTTATCGGAGCCCTGAAACTAATGAAGGCAGTTCTAGAGTTCAGAAGAGTGTATTTGTCTATTTTGTCTATTATATGTTTTCAACAGGTTTAACAATGGAAGAAATGGCCAAGAAGTTTCTGGATGTGGACATTTGTAAATTTCGGCCACAACACCAGAAACAGCTACAGAATGATTTCCGTTGCTATATCAACTATCAGAGTGACAGATTGAATAGCTGA
The DNA here is from genome assembly GCA_030159075.1 of Atrina japonica. NCBI lineage: Eukaryota > Metazoa > Mollusca > Bivalvia > Pterioida > Pinnidae > Atrina > Atrina japonica. The sequence goes on from BROG01000508.1 coordinate 138,137, forward strand.
CTTTCATAACAGTCGGTCGCCAATGGCTACTATGTCAAAGAAGAAAAGTACCATTATTGTATCCACATCTTTAGCCAGTGCTGTAGCCCAATTTTGGTCTCTTGATACATTATCCTTTACTTTTTAAAAAGTTGATATTTTTACCCGAAAATTGTTAGAGAGAGAGAATGTTATATTTTCAACAGATGGCGTGCAGTAAATTTATGTACAGGTAAATTTAGTACTCTTTTTCTGAGATGTGTTCATTGGTTTCCTATGTATGTACTTCTTTGTATTAACGCAGGCACAAAACTGTGAAAAGTTGCTATCAAAATATTCAAATTGGGTGTGAGTAGTCCAGTTAAAAACAAGTGAACAAATGAATATATATATTTCCATGTTGACCTTGGTCCGACTTGTCCTTGATTCATTATTTTGGAAGTGAGGACATTCATATCATAACAGTCTGGTGATCTGAGGTCCATTTGTGTATAATTTAACAATGATGTTTTCATGGGATATTGGAATTATGTTTGAAATTCTCGTGTTTAAACTGATTATATATATATATATATATATATATATATATATATATATATATATATATATATATATATATATATATGCCTGTGACTGTATATTAGCTGGCAAAATGTCCAGTCAGAGTAAATGGACTTCGTTGATATCGATATTTATTTTCGATATACAAGAGAGTTACACCCAAGAGAGTTACACTCCAATTTCATTACTTCACACATTTTTTCTCTGCGACTGTACGTAGTTTGATAATGACAACTGATTTGGCAAATTCGCCAATTATATCGGTTGTTGGGGATTGTTTCTATTCTGAAAACAGAACATCTATGGCTACCAATGGAAGTATAACACTGGGGATATTTTTTTTATTCAATTTAATTGGTTTAAAAGTTGAGACGACATATTTTATACCTTTTTTCTGTAACTGATAAATGAAATAAATATGCATATGCCAAAATTGTTCGATTGCTTTGTCTTGGTTTTTGTATCATTGACTTACTTGATAAAAATGAAGCATAGGAGGAGGCCTCCACATTTGAGAGCATAAAACCATGAAATCGCTGACCTGTAGATGGCGTGGGTTCAAGCCCCGAAGAAACCTAAACTGATTTGGTGAGAAAGTTTGCCAGTTTACTTGTGGAAGGCAGGTGGTCTTGTCTGGTGTACAGTTTAACTGTGTTCTCTTTTCCACCATTAAAAACTGACCACCATCACATCGCAGAAAAATTGTTGGAGTTTGGCGTAAAACGCCTTTACAATAAAAGCAAAGGAACAGATGTGCCAGTTGGGCATTACTATTTACAAAGTCTCTTTTTTTTCTCTCTCTCTCTCTCTCTCTCTCTCTCTCTCTCTCTCTCTCTCTCTCTCTCTCTCTCTCTCTCACACTCTACATACAAAATGATACAATATTTTAAATTCTACCATGACCTGTGTTGTTATACAGTATTTACAGTCTCTCTCTCTCCCTCTCCCTCTCTCTCTCTCTCTCTCTCTCTCTCTCTCTCTCACACACACACACACACACTCTACATACAAAATGATACAATATTTTAAATTCTACCATGACCTGTGTTGTTATAACACTCAAACTGTTGTATAAACGAGGCTGCAGTTGATTTATCGGGGAAATTAACTACAGTGTCTTCCAAGATGCATATGACCTGTTGGCAGCAGTCAGAGATGGTGATGTTTTGAAATTAATTGGGGGAAAAAAGGGGTTCTGTTATTGAAATCTGTAACAATGTATGGGTTTCCAACCATTGACATACTGATGAAATTTGGAGAAATTGTGACTGTAGCAAGATAACAGGGTGACGTGATCAGGAGAGTGTGAGTGTGTCTAGACGTGATGTATTCAAAATAGTGTTGGGAATCGGATGGAATTTGACAATCGACTAATCGGATGTGTTCTTCCGATCGATTATCGATTATAATCGGCTTGTTATTAACTTATTTATAAAATATTTAAGACGCAATGTTGTATCTGACATGGACTTTTGAGCCTAAAGTCAGGTACTTGACACCATCCAGTCTAAATAAATGATTCAGAGATACACTTGCAGGGATTTATTTATCTTAGTATCTCAATTAATGAGTTCCTATGACTGTCACTTATAACTTTTAGAGGGTCCAAAATCCAAGTCTTTTTACACATCGTTTGATCATGGTATTTTGTTTATTTATTTGTATATAAAATGTGTTAGCTGTTATTAAAATTCTAGAATGACACACAGAAATGTTACAATATAGATTTTATAAAATTCAATGTTCTTTTATTGTAAGTATATTTTGAAGTTACATATGCATAATAAGTTTATTAATCTTTCTAAATATACACATTTTGTGTCTAAAGCAGTGTATGTATGTCACTGAATTTATTCATTTGAAAAAATGGTACCTATCAAATTCTTTCTGTATTTTATCATAACTTTCATTTTACTATATATTGACTTCCAATTCATTTTGTTATTCATATTTACCATTATTACTACTTGTATAAAATAAAATATTCCCAAAATTGAAATGCCAGTCTGGTCCGGTACAATTTCGTTTATTACTCTACTTCCGGAAGTATGTTTCCAGGCCATACAATGTGTTCTATTGCAATTTAGAACTAGGGATAAAAGCCTTACATAATAATTTATAGATGAAATAAGAGTTTTAGTTTGTAATTGTTTTATTCAAAAGTATTATGAGTTCCTTTTAAACCCATAAAATATTATAGTGGTCCGACAAGAACGAAGTAAATCAACTGAATTGTGCAATCAACTAGATGCAGTCTTAGTTAATTTGAGAGTCAAAACGTAATTTTGGGAGTAATATATGAAAGATTCTGCACCCCGTAAATCCCTCTCTAGCTTTAATTATAATTACTACATCTCGTACTTCATTTCCACTGGCTTTCAGCCATTTGTTTGGATCTGGAATATCAATGATTGAACTAAACGAAACGGACTAGGCAGAAATTCCAGAATTGATTATACCAGCGATATATAAAGCTAATTTAGCTTTATATATCGCTGATTATACCAATCTTGTAATCGATGTTCTCCAGAATTTTTGGAATCGATCGATTTTAGATTATAATCGATCATCGGCACACGACTCGTTCAAAACTACGAATGTTTTCAGTAATGGTAGAAACAGATTCAGCAACTTGTGTAAATTAATTATCAAGTTTATCTTAAACCCGTTTGTTGATAAAAAAATTACTAACTTGAGTTAGCTAAACATGATATAACACTTGTTGGACCTCTGTCTCGTACTTGACAAATTAAATTTGAAAGTACATGTACACTTTTATTAATGCACGTATTTAATCAGTTCTAAGAGGACATTAAAGGAGCATTGGCTATGTTTACCAAGAGTATTATTTCGATTTTTTCTAGGTCTACTGCTTGTTCTTGATGTACAATTATAGCAAATGAAAGGCATATAAAATCTTGTATTCCTATATATTTTTTTAAGATTTAAGGTAAGGTCCAGTCAAATACTTGAAATAGTAAAGTTGAGTTAAGCAATTGCAATTGAATTTTTTTAAAAAAACCTTTGGCATTTGAAGCAATTTTCACAAAATATATATGAATTTCAGAATTTTTTATGCAGCCTGTATATATTTTTTGTTATTGTATATCAATCTTTAGTAAAAAAAATAAGGGGGGATTTTTTTTATTTCGAAAAGAAACCGTAGCTAATGCCTCTTTAAATGTTTTAGTATTTCCTTTTCTAGTTTGTTTTGTCATTGTGGAATATAATTAGAGCTTGAGTGCTTTACACACTTGACATCTGTCGTTGTGGCGAGGAAATTGTTGATATGTGTGTGGGAAATATCATGTGTTACAGATAGGCATTTGATACGGAAATACAGTCATAACACTTTGTCTTCATATATAAGACAACTTTGAAATCGTGACAATATTCTGACCGAGATATGCGTGTCCACTGTGACTGTGATGTTTACGGTCATATGTAAGGACAGTTTAACCTCTCCTGGGAAAATGGTAACTTAACTCTCTTTTGTTAAATTAAAACAACTTTCGCTCCAGCCCCCCCCCCCCTATGAAATATCTCCGTTGATCAAATTGCAAGCCGAAGGTTCAGAGTGTTAGAACCACGGTACTGGATCATGACTTAAAATGTAAAAGCTAATAACTGTTCTTTCTCCAAGTGCTTGGCCAAAAAGGGGAAAATATCACAACGGGGTTTCGATGTCGGGATGAGACGTTGTCGTATGTGACGTAATCGTATCGTTGATGTTGTCGCTGGACCGTATCCATTGTTGCGTTGTTAACGGACGGGGTGAGGGAATGTTGGCAAGAAGAAGAGTCAGAGTCGATGTGTGTGGCGCTGTGGGCCGTAAAGTAAACGTGGTGCTGTAGGCCGTAAATAGATAGAGAGTGCCGTATTCCCTGTGTTCCACCAAAATACAACTCCAGGAAGAGCACTGTAAAAGTTGATCCGTTTTTATTGTCAAGCCACAACGATGGATTAGTAAATCACAACAAATAACAATAAATGCGAATAGTCCGAAATGTAAGTAATAAATAATAAGTCCAAAATATTGAATAAAAAATAATAAGTCCTGGATGAAAAAAAGAAGGCAAGTTGGATATATGTGGTCTCCAAAACAAAGTAACGAGTCGGTGTTATCAGTAATGTGTCTGATTTCCGAACTGAGGAAATGAAATTTTACATCAATATTTAAGAGAAACTTAAACAATAGCTTTACAACTAGAAATTGTTGACATGTGTCAACAAGTGTTAAAGTAATTGCAAAGTAAATACAAAATTAATCTATGGTAGATGTACATCAAGATAGAACCTGAAACAATTATCTAAATGCCTTGCAGACAATTATACTTAGAGTCATTTTACCCGGGAAGTGGGTCCATTGTGTAATTAAACCTATTGTTCAAAGTGTCACTAAATCTTTGTACAGGTAACTAGAATTTGTGTAAACAAGCTGTCAGTTTGAATTAAATAATGCATGTGAAAAATAGAAACATAATTTTGTTTTCAAAAGTCCAGAAATGATGAAAATAAAAATGTCTGAATTCAGCTTGGTGATAAAAATCTCATGTCTTTTGGATTGGAGCCAGGGTCCCGTGTAAATATGTCAAATATTTCAACATTCATTAAATGAAGAAAGATACAAACATTCCAGTTATGTGATCAGAATCATAGTTCTTGTGTAACAACTTGTAACAATAAATGCAATCTGCTTTGATTCAGTAAAATTTAATGGTAAATTGAAAAGTTTTGAAAACGGCGATATGTCATTTCTGTGGTTAGAAATTAGATCTAATTTTTCTCTCATGACAAACAGTTGTAATCTTTAACGTAAAAAAAAAATCAAAAATGGAAAATAAATCACGTGTGTTTTATATTGGAATGCATGTTCATTTAAATAAACAACGATAGTATTGAAATAACCGATTTCGAAAAAAATGTTCTTAAAGCGATATAAGCTGTCACAATGATTAATTTTGTCCCCTGACATATAGTCGAGAATATGATAAAATGTGTGTTCAAATACATTATCAAACAAGTGAAACGTTGCAAGAGAACTTTCGAAGTTTTTTGTTTTATTAGAGTTTAAGTTTTCCCGTTCTTTAAAAAATCTAGTTGTATTTCAGTATGCAATGACCTTTCAGATAAACTCTTTCGCCATATCAAATGTACTTCGTAATTCGGTCAGGGGATCTCGGTCCTTTATGCTATCGGACTATGTTAAAGTCGGACGATTTTTATGTGCTTTATATTTACTTTTAAAATACAGGACGTGATTTTTATTGGAAAGTGCATGTATTATGTAAAATATATGCTTTTCAACGCTATTCTAAATACCTCAAGAAAATCGGATGAATATATGAATTAATATATCAGGTCACTAAAAGAAAATTGTCCAATTTTTAATGTTACCCTGAATGCTGACATTGACAAAATCAAAACAACATAACTGTGAAAAGTATGCGTACCTCATGTTTTACAATCGTGCCGCCATGTCCAACGGAGTTGGACAGTTCATGATCATGTGTCACGAGTGATAAAGCCGAGAATGCAATGCAACGAGTTAAAAACGGGTCGAGATCACCCGATATACCCGGCACGAGGACAATTTCAGAAACGAATGTTTTGAAACGACGAAAAAAGACCAACTTTGCCTGACTTAGGTATGAAATGATGATGTACGAAAATAAACGCAAATGGTAACAAGAATAGAATGTGTATTAACTGCAAATAGCACGTGTTTATTGGACACTCAGTAATCTTTCTAAAAATTTACCGAAAGTTAATTTACAATGCTCAAAGTAATGGCGGACAAAGAATAACTGATATTACGGGTTACGTTTGGCAAGACTGTTGCAATTTTACACATGCATTTGTTATTCTAACCACCAGATGGTCTCTTTGGAATATATATGAGATAAAACATTACATAAAATGGGCATGTAAAATTTTTCACCTTCGACAGCTCATATCACTTTAATGTGAATGTGTTTGTCACCGTTTTCTGACGCTAACATTAGTTTTCAGCATAAGAATTTCAAGACCATAATGCCATTATCTGTTCCCACCCAAACATTTTGATCATCGCTGACAGCTAGAGTCTCTATATTCAGTATGTCCGATATGCAATACATCTGCAAACATGTTCCATTTAAATCCATAATTATGAGCGAATTGCCACTTCCGCCTATAATGTACTCTGTACCACCGAATGCAATGTTTCCTACCTCTGTGAGTGAACCGGCGCGTTTGACATATTTTGCTATTGTCCCAAATCTATCTAGGTACACCATATTGTCGGCATCGTCCAGTACACAGTGTAAATCACCTTGTGCTGTGATAATATGAAGAAATCGGGAATTGGGGAATACGTCTGAATTGATTTCTAACATGATGTTTCCGTCGTTGCCTAGTTTGACAATCTTACATCTTCCTCTGTCATTATTCACGCATGCGAACACTTCCTTTTGTTTTGTGTATACAATTCCCCACACGGCACGACACGGAGCGAGGTCTGAAAAATCGGAGATTTTCCCCATTTTGTTCACACATTTTACTTTAGTGCCTACTGACACTAACAAATCTCCGTTTTCTTTCACCGTTGTGTACCAAGGTATTTCTGTCAGTTTGACTTTAAGATGAAGTTTTCCATTAAAGTCAACAAGATATAAGGATTTACTATCATTCCCTATCCATGCTTTCTTGTCGTCTGCAACAGCAATACTTCTTATGTTACCCTTTACTTTGAATTTACTCATTATCTTGATATCGTTCCTTAGTTTTGTCGACAGCTGTGAATGCTGCTTATCAGTCGTTTGGGTTTCCTGTCCAATTCCTACAAACGTAGGTCGTCTATACACTAAACATCCAAATGTTTTACTAGGTGCAAAGCTAGTAATTCCTGGGACAAACTTTGGAGTATTTGGCAGTTGAATAATGCTATTTACCACCACGGAATCTAGCTTTGGTTCTGCATCAGCTACGAAATGAAGAAATTCTTGATCAGAAATGTCCTTTTCTAGTTGTTCAGTCATGGCGTCGTGCATTTCTTTAATACAAATCTCCATATCTTTTAAAGAGGACTGTTGAGAGTCTATTTTTTCGCAGTTCTGACGTTTTTCTTTTTCCAGTTCCTTAAGTGTCTTTGCCTCATTTTCTGCTATCTCCTGTCGTTTGCCGTTTGCATTCTGCCTAATTTCTGTCTCCCGCTCACACATCTGTTGCACATATTCAATCCTGCAAGAGTCTAAATCTTTAATTTGCTGCTGTATATTTTGCAGCTCCGTTTGCTTTTTCTGCAGTTTGGAGGCAAAGACATCTTTCACACTACGCACGTGTTCGGAGAGGCCTATGAAGTCATGCAGTTTATGGATGTTTGTTAAACAGTTTATGCAGATACTTTTGTTGCAAGTTTTACAGAAACACTGGAAAGGTTTGCGGTGTTCAGTGCAAATTAATTTAAGAACTAGTGATGATATATCTTCCCTCACAGAGACGACGCTATGATCGAGACAGTTCGGTATTCGTGTGTGAGCTTGCTGACAAGTTCTACACAAATATACAAGACAATCTTTACAGTACCAGTACACTGTCTCCAATGATTCGCACAGATTACACGGAATTTCCAAAGCATACTGTGCAAAACGTTTAGATTCACGTATCTCTATATGTGCCATACTGTAAACCTCTTCACATCAAAATGGTGCCCACTTTTGGATTGAAGTCTAACAAAATAGATCAATTTGATTATAGTTATTAATTTTACAATTATAATTGAGATGAAAAACAAGAAAAGTAAACAAAAACGAAAAAATTGTCTTCTTGCCATTATAACGTTATAACATGCGCCCTTCAAAAACTAATATTATCACGTTTGTCGGGGCTTCTGTGACCCCTAGTGGTTAGAGCATTGCGCTTTAAACCATGAAGTCTGTCACGTCTGGTAAGAGCAGATTCGAACCCCGCTGGAACTGAGTTGGATTTTGTGAGAAAGTTTGCCAGCTTGTATGCGGAAGGCCGATGGTCTCTTCCCGGGTACATTGTAACCGGGCTCTCTCCTCCAACAATACAAACTGGAAGCCACCCTATAACTGAAAAATTGTTGAGTGTGACACTTTTCAAAATCAAATGAAAAATCCATTTAGTCCTGTTGACGTTATCTGATAGATATTTCATGTAAAGCTAGTTTATGTGGTCTGACTACTCCGTGCTGATACATAATTGACTTTTAGATGATGATGATGATGATGATGATGATGATGATGATGATGAACAAATTTAAACTTCTGATCAGTTCCAATTCTTTATCACTTTGTTTACCAGTCACCATATACTCGTCTCGTTGACTCTTTTTGTTATAAGTCATCACCTACTGAGATACCTTCAAGTCGTCCAGTCCCCTCTTTTTGTTATAAGTCACCATGTACTAAGGGTACCTGTCGACAAGTACACTCCTCTTTTTGTTACAAGTCACCATATACTAAAGTGCCTTCAAGTCGTCTCGTTTACTCTTTTTGTTACAAGTCACCATATACTAAGGTACCTTAAGGACGTCTGGTCCACTCTGTTTGTTACAAGTCACCATATACTAAGGTACCTTAAAGACGTCTGGTCCACTCTGTTTGTTACAAGTCGCCATATACTAAGGTACCTTAAAGACGTCTGGTCCACTCTGTTTGTTACAAGTCGCCATATACTAAGGTACCTTAAAGACGTCTGGTCCACTCTGTTTGTGTCACCATATACTAAGGTACCTTAAAGACGTCTGGTCCACTCTGTTTGTGTCACCATATACTAAGGTACCTTAAAGACGTCTGGTCCACTCTGTTTGCTACAAGTCGCCATATACTAACGTACCTTCAAGTCGTCAAGTCCACTCTTCTTGTTACAAGTCACCATATACTTAGGTACCTTAAATATGTCTGGTCCACTCTTTTTGTTACAAGTCACCATATACTAAGGTACCTTAAAGACGTCTGGTCTACTCTTTTTGTTACAAGTCACCATATACTAAAGGTACCTTGAAGTTGCCCTGTCCACTCTTTTTGTTACAAGTCTTCATATACTAAGGTACCTGAGCCGGCCTGGCTCAGTCGGTGGCGCGCTCGACTCTTGATTGTGAGGCTAATTGCAAAGATAGATATAGGTGTTGAAAATTGGGGCTTAGCCCCCAGACGTTTCTGGTGTGTGTGTGTTTTTAAGTTGGTTTAGCCCCCCACTTTCAATTTGCTTCCGACGCCTATGCAAGGTGAAAAAATAACCAAAATGTATTCCTGAATCCGTCGATGAAAAACAACTGTAAAACGATGACCAAAGTAATATATACGTACATGTCTCTCTCTCTCTCTCTCTCTCTCTCTCTCTCTCTCTCTCTCTCTCTCTCTCTCTCTCTCTCTCTCTCTCTCTCTCTCTCTCTCTCTCTCTCTCTCTCTCTCTCTCTCATGCACAAAAGTGTTATAAAAGCAAATGAAATATATATATATATATAAAACTCACCAGCAGGCCACCATTACGTCGACCAAAGGTAAATGTAAAAAAAAAAATCATTTAGCTCAATACAGGAAGGAACTACAATTGATTAAAACAATATTGAATAAACTCGTCATACTTATAAAATAAATATTTCTACTTAATCCAGGATAAAGCTCTAGAGCTCATTTCAACTATGGTACTTCGATATATTAAAGTCACGATTTTAGGATATTTAAGTAACGGTGATATTTTGTTTGTGTTTTCCCCAATGAATTTTTGAAAAGTTAAAAGATCACACTAAGTTTATGAACTTTTCCCTCCTTCTTTACATTAACATGTAAAAATCACAGATGCCAAAGAATTGATATTTAGAATATTCGGCGACAATATACAAATCTCGTAAACATTTGACAAACACGGACCTCTTGAGAGCCGACCTGGCTCAGTCGGTGGCGCGCTCGACTCTTGATTGTGAGGTCGTGAGTTCAATTCTAGAAAAATCCTTGTCATAATGGGTACAGGCCCTATGACACACTTCCTGGTACATCGTATCATTTGCGAGATATAAACAACATATGCTGGTAATACCGGGATATTACTACTTAATGTGGATAATTGATGATGGGAAAGCTGAAATTATCGCGTCTACAAAAAAGTTTCCCCGTATTTTAATCTCGCTGATAATTTTGGCGTGTTGACGCATTGTTCTCTAGGTTAGTCAAATATTGTAGCAGTAATTATTTATCTGTTTATGAATAAATGACACAAAATAATTCAAAGCATAATTTACTCAGTTTATAAATATCAAGTTTTCTGTCTCTTATTGACGCCTTTATGTACTATCATATTTCTAAAGTTAAAACTGCTCCGTTAATGTGGAAAACTATAGACACTCACTCTGAAAGTATTACACCTCATATCCAAATCACAACTTACTTTTTTTATTGTTGTTTAACGTCCCACATAAGAATCTTTCACTCATATGGAGATGTCACCAAATGCAGGTGGAGGGCTTCAAATTTTTGGCCTATGCTCGGCACTTGCGGCCATTGAGCAGTGAGGGTTCTTAAACTCGAACTCACGATCAAGAGTCGAGCGCGCTGCCGACTGAGCCAGGTCGGCTCTCCAAATCACAACTCATTTTGATGTCGTTTTATCTGATTTAAATGACGATCATACAAAGTGTCTAAGATTGTAAGACCTTATTATCACCACACAACTTAAAATGACATTAGCTGTGTTTACCCAAAAATATTTCATTTTTTTCTACTTTTTCTTATTGTACTTGATGTACAATAACGAGTAAGAGCTATACATAGGTATATAACAAACATATAGTCCTATATACAGGTATTTTGTGAAAATAAGATCAGGCCCCTTGTGGTATTCATATACAAATAGTAAGATTGAGTTAATCAATTGCAATTGACAAAGTGTCTAACGTGGGTTTCTGAAGAAATTTTCACAAAATATATAGGAATAATTTAAGGCAGTTTTTGCCTGTGTAAATTCCTTTTTGGTTATTGTATTTTAATATATGTAGTAGAAAACAATATAATAATAATAATAATAATAATAATAATATATATATATACTGTTTAAAAAATACAGCTAACGAACGGCCATTTATATACTATCGTCCAATATTTGTTTAATTGAAATTGTATGTACCTGTATGTGGTTTTTGTAATTATATTGTGCCTCTTTTTTGTTTTCAAAAATAATATGACCGATCACATGTTGTTTAGGTATCAATATAATATACTGATAAATGCTGTTTTATCAGTATTAACTGGTTATCTATAAATCTATTTTAATATACATTTATTGCCCTTGTATGAGGAAGATATGAAGATTTGTTCACCCTAAGCCAATTATATTTATCCCGAGGACAACGCCCATTATACCGGTATGAAAAAACCCCCAAATTAAACAACTACCATTTAAGTTTCAAGAATATTTAAAACAACATTCCCCCCCCCCCCAAAAAAAAAAAATTATTAAAAAACTTCACTTTGTTGATCCATAGGTGTTTCTTATCAAGAACGATAACTCTAGTGGGGCTTCCGAATGAGAGGAAATATGGCAGGGAAAATGGAGCGCGTGAGGGACACCTGATGTTTGTTTTCCTGGTCACGTGGAACGCCTTTGTCCAATAAGGATTAAGAATCTAACATAGAGGTGTAATAATATAAAAAATCGTTCCACATTAAGAGGATAATTGAAATAAAACTTCAACATGACTCAATGGATGACCCAATGCGTTCATGGTAACATTCTATTTTAATACAAACACATTTCTATGTCAGCGAACGACTTTCAATTTGTTTTAGAACGAAGCGACAACAAATACAGTCAATCCCACATATAATGAACCATGTTACACTGTCCTGCTTTATTTGAAATCATTGGATAGATTTCAGTTTAGTTATGAATTCTGTCGAAGATTATGCCAGACGATGGGCCAAACATGAAGACGTAGAACCAGACACTTTGTCTGAATGGCTAAAAGCCATACGATGGTTGATAAAGTCTCGTATTCGAAAACTTAAAGGGACTATGAAAACACGTTATCCCTCTGTATTTAGTGATACAGAAGTGGTAACCGAGCTGGATAGATTACATGACCAATATGTACTGGTACCAGAAACCAAAGCCTCAAATAATATAGTTTTTATTTGTAAGGCACATTACTATAATTAATTATTAGAAGAACTTGGGTTTAATACGAATTCTGGAAATCCTACATACACACGTAGCTCACTTTCAAAGGACGAAATCCTTCAAAATCACGTGTCCGTATTACGCTCATTTGATATACCTACAATGGATACCGATTTTGAGCTACCATATTTATATTGGATATCTAAACTTCATAAAACCCCATATAAGCAAAGATACATAGCAGGATCCAGCAAATGTTCAACCAAACCTTTATCTTTACTCCTTACTAAGATATTGACAGCCGTTAAGGAGAAACTTCAACAATACTGTACAGTTGCTTATTCCAGAAGCGGTGTAAATCAGATGTGGATACTAAAAAATTCTAAACAGCTTTTAGAAAATTTAAAGGTACACAATTTTTCTCGAATTCACAGTATCAAAACATATGACTTCTCTACTCTTTACACAAATATTCCACATACAAAATTAAAAGAAAGACTTTTTAGCATCATAGACAACTGTTTTTTTCACTAAAGGTGGTACCCGAAAATTTAAATATCTAGTGACATTCTATTGATTTATACTTTGGTATCTGAGATTTTTTATATTTGTTTCCCTGACAATTTCTTTATTTCCATTATAACGGGGTTATTTTGAAAACCCCGTTTATTTGAAAGAAAATCAATATATTATTCATTACGGTTTTTTTTATCTTCTTTCTCTTATAAATTGCAAAACTATTTTCCCACTGAATGATCAATCAGATTAACATTTTGAATCATTTTCAAAAATCAACAAATAACAGGTCATCTTGACACCGCTAGGTCAGGCACATATCCACCAGTCACCATGTATATGAATGTTGAAATAATCATTTTAAACTCAATACATGTATTCATAGATAAGTGTTTCGTGTCAGGTGGAAAAGTATTTCGTCTCAGGTGGAAAAGTATTTCGTCTCAGGTGGATAAATATTTCATTTCAGGTGTACAAGTATTTCGTCTCAGGTAGATAAGTTTCAGGTAAATAAGTATTTCGTATCAGGTGGAGAAATATTTCGTATCAGGAAATAGCTAACATTCCTATAAGTGTGTTCCTGTTCCTATATTTACAAGAAGCAAACTTCATTCAGAGACTTACGAATCAAAAGAAGAAAAAGCTGGCTGCTGCCTTTAATATTACACATAGCTGTATGTAGTATCGACATTTTTTCAGTTGATAATAACAAATGTCATACATATGTGATATGTGAATATTTCAACAAAATAGAAATTAGAGCCGCCACAGAATAAAACATATACGTTTCTTACGTGTACATTTGACTTACTATTGGCACACATGACAAAGTAACAACCAAACTTTACGGCAATCGTGATGATTTTGGCTTATCGTCAACCTTAGTCATATCCCTTTTCGCCTACATATGGTGTTTATATCTCCCAGATGATCAGATATGCAGAGCATGTTCCACATATGAACATTTCATATACAGAAGGAAACTACTTACTGATAAATTGTTGTCAAAGATATCAGGAATCGGATTTAATGTCAACAATTCGAAATTTTTAAGGTCGGTATAGTGATCTTGTTTGCTAATAGTTTCACAAAAGGAAACATTGCCTATTCATTAATGACTGTTGAATCGTCTTTTCTGATTTTGACGAGGATTAATCTCTCCTGATTCATTTTAATTTGACAGGACTCGTAGCAGGTGTAACCGGTCGACAGGAGATGGCATACTCCTCCGTGGCACCTGATCCCACGGATTCTCAGAGATGCGTGTATTAGTCCAATATTTACCAGGGGCCAGTTTCACCAATGTCAATAAAGTCGTAACTTTATGTGTAGACGTAAACCTAGACTTGTGTCTAAAATGAGTTTCACTAAAGGTCGTATCTTTCTTCCCACGTATAAAACTACGTCTTCTCCAAACTACTACTGATTTCACACGTAACTTAGTATAGGCTAACGAGTAAGCATATGTTCGCGAGCTTCTGTGAAACTGAAACTACACACACGTTAATAAAATCGTAACTCGAGTAACGTCTGATGTTACGTCTACGTTTGGCGGGCAAAGTTACGAACTTTAGCGAAAGTGACCTCTCATTTGCATATTGTCTCCTGGACATCTAATCGGTTAATACTTTTGTATCTGTGTTTTTTGTATATTATTCTCGCAAAAATCACAAAACTCATTGACTAATGCATGGTTACTCAAGAAGAATATAGATGTTTCATATGCATCTTTTAAGATCTGAAATATATGGATAAACGATTTTCATACAATGCTCCAACCTTTCTAGAAAAAAAACAACAACAAAGAGTAATTTCTACAGTATTTTTATTTAGGCGATTTTGAGCTCTTTTTAAATATCACGATGTTCAGAACAAATACCAATGGATATTATTGATTCCTTTCTATTTAGCTCATATCATTGCCACCGAATAACGTATATGCTTTCAGGCAGATAACGTCCTTTTTATTACCATTCACAATCTCAAGCAAGAATAGTCTTCTAAAATATTATGACAACAAACATATTAATTTAACTTCAATCCTTTAATTAATTTCGTTTTAACTTTGGAACTTGTTGAATTGCACTTTACATCAATAAAAATAGCACCAGTTTTCTAAACCTCAACAGTTCTGTTCACAATCTGGCAACGTTTCACACGATTTCACGTTTAAAAATAAAAAAAAGTATTTTGATGACTAAATGAGTCTCTTTCAATTAATGTTTTTATTTCTCCGCACGAGTTCGGTTGACCAAATTTGACTTATTGTAAGTTCATATGTAACGCCGAACCCGATGCACAATACATAAATGCCTTTGATTAAGTTCGGCAGTTCAAATTGATAGTTATTTCATCGAACCAGACCCACAACATTTAATTCAGACGAGTTCTGTTGTTCACAGTGACTGCTCTATTAAGTTTGTTAGTGTTCATCATACCCAGCACCGAACCGGACATACCTACATAACACTTTTGTAGAAATCCCTCGCTCTTATATCTGTCAGATACATAGATAGGAGTTTTCGTATTGATATCTCTAAGTTAAGTTAATTTTTTTTATCTTTCATGTACTGAAACCCCATGATTCTTAAATGTCATGGATGACTTTCAAATAAACTAGTTTGATAAACAAACAACCAGAAAAGGCGCTAGAATGTTAACCTAACCGTTAGAATAAGTGTGATAAACATTTATAAAGAGCTTAAATCCAATATTTAATTGTAATGACGACAAATTCATATGTACCTCAAGTCCCGAAATTATATCTTGATTGTACGGCTGCTTTACATATGCCTCGAGATATTAAAGTAATTTCAAAAATCTAATGAATCAAAAAATGTAAAGACCTCAAAATGTGTAAAAAATAATTTTTATATTTCTAAAAAAATACAAAATTGAATTATGCATCCAGGTATATCACTTAGATGCAATTAGTTTTTCAATTCATGCAGTGGATCTGATAAAAAAGAATTTCAAACCAATTTCGCTTACTCTGGATCCACCCCTGAGCCAATCTGACTGAACAACAAAACTTTGGTAGAGGACCTTGAGTACTTGCTATCTGTAAAGTCTCGTCAAAATTCCTTCAGTAGTTTTAGAGAAGAAGTCGAAATATGAAACTAAAGTTAATGGACAGACGGACGACGGATGTAGAGTGATCACTCCAGCTTAACTAGCATTCCAGTTCAGATGAGCAAAAGGTAAAAAAAACAATTTTGTATCTTAAAACAACTACTAGTACTTATTTTTTAAAAAAAATGCAAACTAAAATATAGTTAAATTCATAATACAGAGATATCAAGACGAAATTCTCAGTACTTCTTTTAATTGACCTAAGAATTTAACCATTTTTCAATAAAGAGATAAATGCAATTTTTATATCTCTGTCATCTGCACAAACCTACTATGCTTTGTGGCTGGAATATTTCGCTCTACTGTGTTTTTGGTATCACACACATACCTCACATCAAAGTCGCCATAAATTTGTTTCTAACGGTATTTTACACAAATTACAAATTTTCACTTTCATTTTGAATTCGCTTTCAAGTTGTATTATTGAGTGAAAAAGACGAGCATTAGGCGCATAAGAAATAATAATTCCTGTCAACACCACTTTATGTAGCATACATGTACTTTAAAATTTATAAATATATACTGATATGATATGAAATAATTCTGTCAAAGGCACAATTTTCTTAACTGAATTATCAGACAAAAAAACCAAAACAATTATTACACAAAACTGCAACCTTACATAAGATTTTTCACCAGTGAATTACACAAAAAATTGAAAAAGCATACAAATAACAAAAACAATGTAATTTTGGTAAAATACAAATTGCCTTCTCGAATATATTAAGGCATGAATTACTTACACTCCTAACAGAAAGGTAAGAATATCTGAAAATAAATTTAATTTTGACATTTAAAACTAGTGAAGCTGACATGTCTTATGGAAGGCTTACAGTGCCTTAAGCATAGGTCAAAAATTAAGAAAAGTCGTAAGATATCAAAAAGATAAACGAAATATCTGACTAATTGCAGTTATGATAAGATATGATGGCAGTATAGTAAAACATTTGAATTACACGAGAAAAATATGGAAAAATAAGAATTTGAAATCTTTTCCAGCACTTTGATCATTTTCGAATTATAATTCTGCCTTTCTCATCCATTCTGAATGTCAGATATCAAATATCAAAAGGTTTCAACTTTCTTTAAGTTTATATCTAAAAAGTATCACCATCTAATTGATTGAAAAAAAACAAGAAAAACGAAAACTAATAGTTCTTCAAAATTACTATAGTATCGAGGGTAGGTGGTGATGGACTCGTTTGCGCCGACATGAGCGACTGGATGGTTGATAACTTCAGGCCCTACTAAAGCTTCAACAATATATACATTCTGGATGTCCGTATACATATCAAAAACACGTGCACCTTTACACGACTGCTTTTAAGCTAGTATTTCTAAATGCAATAAAATTTGTCTCAAAATATACGTGCGTTACATCAATACAGTGTAGATTTAACAGTTATCTCCCTTTGTTTGTAGATCTTACGTGTGTACTTATTGAAATAATTTCATATGTTTAGGCAACATAAAATCCGGTACAACAAATGGAAAGAATCAGTATTATTTCATCGAAATGGCAAAATGCGACATATCTCGATCTGTTACTTGTCAGAATGTAACACCAACTTAAAACAAAGAAATGTTTTTTTTCCGAATAATTGCAGTGGACAAAATGAATCTATGTATGAACAAAGCCATACAGTGTAAAGAACAATAATAATACGATCTTATAAATACTAAGCCGTACTTACAAAAATTTATTTACAAAAAATTACGAAATTCGAATTAGCTCTCAAGTTTAGCAAACAAAAGCATTCACAACGAAGTACAAGTAACAATATAAACGAAAAGGATTAAGGCTGGTACGAGATAATATATATATATATATATATATATATATATATATATATATATATATATATATATATATATATATATATATATATATATATATATATATATATATATATATATTCGTATCCACAAATCCCTAATTTATGACTTGGAATTAAAAACAAGGATTAATCAGTCACAACATTACAAGAACACAGTCTCTAAATATAAATAAAAATCCACTGTATGCAGACTGAAAAAAAAATCATGTCACTCTCCCTCTCTGGCCTCGGCCATTATCTGACGTCGCTTGGCTTTTGCGGTCATCCTCTGGCGTCGCGGATCACGTGTTAATCCAGTAGGTGGTAATGCCGCGTTTCCAGTTGGCTTTGCGGAGGAAACTGTCGTCTGTTTATCGATATTTTCTTTATTCTGCTCTTCCGTGTTGTTGTTTTCTTGTAATCTAGATTCTGATGATTCAGTTAATTCTTTCCCTTTCCCTTCATTTTTGTCCGTTAATTTTGGTATAAGTCCATCCATAGATCTGGAAAATGCCTGGAATTGTCGGATACCCTCTAGGTTGTTTTCCTCTGATGGGATGTTTTCCTCGTCCACTTCTTGAATTTCATCAAACGTTACAGGCTGTGTTTTATAGCGGACATCTTGACGAGATGATCGAGTCCGTCTGTTCCGACGATGTGGAGATTGTGGCCCAAGATCTGGAGTTAGGTGTAATCTGGACAATCGCTCAGGAAAATGGGTTTCATAGTGGAAAAGTGGATCATGGATACGCGATCCCATTTCCTGAAAAAACAAAAATCAAAAATGTATTATGACGGTAGACCAGGATAGTTTAACCAACTATATGTATAATGATTTTAACGTCACGCAACGTTACTAAAATACCAGGTACTAGGTTTATGTATACCCTCGGGGACTCAAACGGTCCACTAGCAGTGGCAACGACCTAGTGGTTATAAATATTATAAACATAATACCAAAGTTATAACGCGAGAGAGAGAGAGAGAGAGAGAGAGAGAGAGAGAGAGAGAGAGAGAGAGAGAGAGAGAATGAGAGAGAGAGAGAGAGAGAGAGAGAGACTCGTCATATGTAGCGATGTGCTTCTTTATACGCGCATTTCTTAACGGCACATTGCGTCAAATATTGTTACATCAAATCGAAAAGAACAATACAACGACTGCTTCAAAATCTATTTCACATTGTGTGCCATAGATATCAGAAGATAAAGTCACTAATATATACAGAGTACGTGTTAAACATCGCTAACAACATAGGTGAGTGACCTTTATTCATTCTGAAACTCGTTGTGTAATTTGGTACATAATGTAGAACGTACATGTGATCTTTGTTTCAAACTAACTCATATAAAGCATTTGGAAATGACTCTCAAATTTCTACACAAAGAACTGGTGTACTAACTACAGATTCGAAATTCTGCACATACACCCGGTGTATTAGCTACAGATTCGAAATTCTACAGACTGACCCGATGTTCTAACTAAAGATTCGAAATTCTACACAAAGACAAAATGTTCTAGCTAAAGGTTCGAAATTCTACGCAAAGACCGAATGTTCTAACTAAAGATTCGAAATTCTACACAAAACCCGAGGTTCTAACTGAAGATTCAAAGTTCTACACAAAGTCCCGAGGTTCTAACTAAAGATTCGAAATTCTACAGAAAAACCCGAGATTCTAACTAAAGATTAAAAATTCTACACAAAGTCCCGAGGTTCTACCTAAAGATTAAAAATTCTACAAGAAACCCCGTGGTTCTGACTAAAGAATCGAAATTCTACACAAAGACCCGAGGTTCTGACTAAAGATCCGGAACCCAAAGATTCAAAATTCTACACAAAAACCCGAAATTCTTCCGAAAGATCCCAAGTTTTATTAGTATTTTAACAGCTAAATAAAACGTGGTAAAATCAGAATAATTAACAGAATGCAGTAACTTAGATGTTATAAACTTTGAATACTTTATGGTGCAAACATCGTACAAACTTCAAAGTATATACACACCCACGTGGCTAACGTCCAAAGTATTATCTCTTAGAGTACATAACATATAAAACATCCATCTAGATGTCGAAACTGCATACCAATATTTTTGTTATTTAATATGTTTACGTTTTACACAACACACAAATGTAAAATAAAAACAAGAGATAAAAAAGAAGAACAGATAAAGTAGACCAGGTTTCTGATTGCTCGATATTTTCATCATCAACATCCAGTATTGCGAAACGTATATTTCACCCACATAGTGACATACTAATTGATGGAACAGTTGCTATTTGGTATACATAACAGCATCCATTGTACTTAAACGCCGTGCTGCGGGTTTGCCGTGTCAAACCTGAAATCAGCATTTAGTTACGTATTTCATATGAAAGGAAAAAAAAATAACAATAAACAAAAAACATCAGCTAATATAATACCATGTATGATTTGACTGTTATTTAAGCCATTGGAAATGAGAGAGTGTTTATAGAAATGTACATGCCATAAGGTCCCTCTGTCTACCTTTCTATCTCCTATCTAATTATGTTTGTATGTACGTGTGTATTCGCATATTATCAAAATATCTTTGTCTTCCTATCTGTCTGTCTATCTATCTTCCTATCTATCTGTTTGTCCGTCTGTGTATCTGTCTTACAATCTATCTATTTATCTATCTATCTATCTATCTATATATAAATATCTATCCGTCTGATCAGGAAATTTCAGCAAACACATTTTGGTTGAATGTGGAATTGTATCAGTATATGCTATGTATGCTTCATCCTGAGAATACAGAGGGTAAAGACTTGGAGATGGAGTTTTGTAATCATTTAGATACATAACGCAGACATTATTTAAACTATTTGTACAGCCGACTCCTGTATATATAAATACGAGAGAGGTAAAAAGGTTTTATATGAGAACATAAAATCCAATGTATACAATACCGATCTGTACATGCAAAACCCATTTTGTATGTCAAATGCCTTTCAGCTATAACCCGCACAGTACTGTTACATCTCCAAACACACCCTTCTGTTTCATTTCATGCTAAGTTTTTATTTTGTTGTTGTTTAAAGATGTGGATGAAAGACTTCAAGGTTTGGATTGTAACATGTATTTACTGACCTAATTAAGTTTAGTAGCCTCGGTTTCGAGAATCACGAAATAAGTGAATTCATGTCCATTTATTTATTATTCACCTCTTGGTGAAAGGACAGTAAGATAAGCTAAGATAGCCATTTCTTTGCAGTGGTTACTCTTTGACGGATTTTGGCTATATGTTTAGATTTATTATTTGGCCTTGTCTGACAAAACTTTGTCTTTAGAAAATGTTTAAAAACTGGAGCTCAACTGATGAAGTCTAAATGACCACAACGATCATCTTGAGCATTATAACTTTGGTATTATGTTTTAATTATAACATTTCTAACCACTAGGTCGTTGCCATTGCTGGTGGACCGTTTGACTCACCGAGGGTATACATAAACCTAGTACCTGGTATTTCGGTACCAGCTGATAATCTTATACTAAAGTAATATTTCGCATTGATAGCACCATTTAAAATTCGTAATTTTTCTAAAGCTAAGACAGCCATCTTTTTACAGTGGTTACTATTTGCCGTATTTTGGCTTTACGTTTAGATTTATTATTTGGCCATGTCTGACACCACTTTCTCTTTAGAAATTCTGGTTAAAATTGGAGCTCAACTGATGAAGTCTAATGGATAGAAATGATCGTCTTGAGCATTATATCTTTGGCATTATGTTTATAATATCGCTACCTATATAATATTAAGTATGAATATTTGGCTTGTATTAGATTTTATACCAATGGAACTCCATCTCCGTAAAACCACGGTCTGGAAGCGCTATGCTCTTTCCTACCCGTTCGTATATTTATGTTTCATGAAACCTCAGCAATGTGAGTAAACGATGCTCGCATTGGTCAACTAATCAGATCAAGGCTTTTAAACAATTTTAGAGTTTAGTCGAGGATCCTGGCTTACTGATGCTATCGACGATGTATGATTGGGCCAGGATCCCACGCTATTTAAAAGTTGTATTGAATCAATAGACTATGCGACAACTTCCGTTACCGATCAAAGCTACTGTGATTGGACAACACCTACACCTTATAAATATTCATTGGCTACGAGAGATTTCGGTCGCACGAGACTACGAGTAGGAAAGGGCATAGCGATTCCGGACGGTGATTTTACGACGATGATGGAACTCGGAAGCAGCGACACCTCTAACACTTACGAGTTTCCCATGCTTTCATCAAAATATTTGATTTAAACTACAGCATGGCAAATGTAATGTCACGTGATGATAACATCACATGGTTAAGACTGTGAAAACATATCTCCGGCAACGTACCATACATACGTTACCAACACAGCACTCTGTCAGCTACAAACACAATGAACAGCTGGACGTCTAGCCAAATTACGTAAAATATAAGTTATATAACAGTTTAATAACCTATACTGAAAACATCACTGCACTCGATAATGTAGCATACATTGAAACACAACAGAACAACATTAACCTGCGTCATAACAATGAAACATATAACTAAAGTTGTTCTTATATATACCGTAAAATTTTAGCGAGACGCAAATTAAGTGTTTTGTCCTAAATTCGGTATTTAAATTTAGCGAGAAGTAATTTTAGGGATTGTATGATCACTGGGTGATATGTTGAGTTGCCTTTTCGTTAACGGTTGTACCAATTGTGACAAGGATTCGTTCCTCAGGTATTTCATTTGAATTTGACTGTGGACTCACGGTGATCGGTCCACAGGGGATGCTTACTCCTCCATGGTGCCTGATCACACCTCTTGGTTTCCAGAGGTCCGTGTTTGTCTATTTTTGCCGGATTTGTATCTGTGTCCTGGACATCCTTAAGATTTATACTTTGGTATCTGAGATGTTTTATAACTTACCTACGATAATGAATGAATTGTTAGCGATATTCAATTTTAGCGATCTCAACAACCACGCTAATAATACCAAAATTGAATCCAAGCTAATTTTTCTGCTAATACGATATGTATAATTAGTTTGACGATCATTTTATTTCAAATATGCAAAATACACATGATTTTAAAATTATGTCCGAGTAACCAGTACTGATTATTTTAGTATTCGATAATTGGACCATCCGACGAGTATTCGGTTAACCGGTTACTCGTTGACAACATATATGACAATAGTTATAATGCAGCGACATCTATGAAAATGTAAATTAGCAAATCTATTGGCTGAGCCGTATTCATAAGTAATGCTAGCAAAACAAAGTAAAAACAAAACCAACAACAAAAACACAATGCTGACCTTGACTCCAAAGAAAAACCGAAATCCAGACATAATTATATCCCTTAGCCACAATCAGTAGTATAAGAGGTTCAGCGGCTACTATCTACCAACTACTTCAACATTCCAGGCGGTGAGGCATGGTAATATTACAGATCGGATAATTATAAAGACTGACCATTAGAATCGTAAATGTTATCTTCGGTCTAGAAAAGATATTGAGGGTACATAATTTTACAATTATAGTTAATACTATCATACTCGATATAAGTAAATGAGGAGTTAATTGTGCAATTTATTTTTCAATTTAAAATTTTCAGCGTTAATTTGTGGAATCATGAAAAATGACATTTCCATATTAGGATATAGGCATATATATATATTAGGGTTGTCAAATTGGTCTATTTCTATTAGCCGGTTAACCATTTTTTTTCGATCGAGTACAGTTGCAGACCCAAATACTATTCAAAGTGTAAGGTGTAAGGAGATATTTATTAGCCCGAGGAGATATATTATCTTATCCGGAAAAAAACATTTAATCTTAAAAAGCTCTTTGGGTCATTGATTCTATAGTTTTCGGACACTACATAAGGAAGGACCTTTTTGTTTTACATAGAATTGGTAGCTTTATCAATATTAAAAATGAAAAATTCAGCGGACGTAAGTAGATTAAGAGCCAATTCTAGAAGATTCGATAATATACTCCCCTACAATATTTCAATGTGATTTTTAACTCAATTAAGCCAAATCAAAATGGGGTTGGAACCCCAGTATCCTAAATGAATTCAGCAATGTACCGTTTTACTCAGTGAAATGTTTTAATATAACTATATGTGTATGAAGTTGTTTTCTTAATTCCAGGTTTGGCAGCATTTTCTTAGTTTAACCAGCGATTAATCTTAACATATAACTTAACGGCATTTAGGACAAAATTATCTTAAAACTAAATTATTGTACTGAAAAGAATTCATTACATGTATATAACTCTCAGAAATAAATACAAACAACTTCCGCTGGATTTAGCAAACGACGTGACACGTATAAGGACACGAATTGTTGTATAAATACGTATCTAACGAGGATAGACGGTGGATCAAGTCAGTTAGACGATCATTTTATTTCTAAATATTTCAAATATGCAAAATACTTATGATTTTAAAATTATGTTCGAGTAACCGAATATATATAGTTCGCGTTCTGGTTAAGTTTGTGAGTTATAGTTATATCTCATCACTTAATGGGGCATTAGCTGTGTGTTTCAAAATTTCAAAATTTTTGCTTCCCTTTTTTACTACTTAGATTGATATACAATAACAAAAAGAGATACACACAGGCATAAAAATTCTTAAAACCCCTATATATATATATATTATATATAATATATATATATATTATAAATATATAATATATATATATATATAGTGAACATTGCTTGATAAACCCAGGTTTGACTTTTTCAAATACAATTGATTAACCCAACCTCACTATTTTCATATGAATACTATACTGGACCTGACCTTATTTTCGCAAAATATTGGAATATGGGATTCCCAACCCCTGTGTATTGCTCTTATTTGTTTTTGTACATCAGGTACAAGTAGTAAAAATAAAAAGAAGAAATAATGATTTTGGTAAACACAGCTAATGCCGTTTAACTGAAAAAGGTTACCCCACGTGAACACTTCCGTGTATACAGGTAGAAATTAACGGCAAATTATTTAACCCCCAAGAGTAAGAGTAATTGGTTCTTACAGTATATTTCGAAACTCACTGATCCTTTTGGATTGTTTTAGATGCTTCAAAAAATCTTCGTCACATTTTGATTAACTCATCACCCCTATGGTCACATTTAGACTCAACCAGATCAATAAATAGTATGGTCTACTGTCATAATTCAGGAGTAAACAAGTTCATATCACATATCAATTTTTTTATTCTAGCGGATGCATCCCTGAATTCTGACAGTGGACTTAACCATTCTTTGAAATCGGTCAGTTCCAAATGTGACTTCATTGGATGATGAGTTAAAAAAAAACCCCAAAACATTAAAATCATTCTGTATCATTTCCTTATCATCATTATAGAAACATCTGATTCTGGCTTAAGTAATTGGAATACTCGAACATTGTAAACATAAGATCAATCGTAAACATTTTGACTTCACGTAGAGTTGCAAAGTGTCTTAACACTGTCTAGTATAATATGCAAATCATTACATATAACTCACAATTTCAACTGAGTGCATCGTATATAAGTTTGTTTTGTAATTAACATCATATAATGCTGCTTATGTTTGGTTGGTATTGCATGGCGATCCCAAACTTCAGTATACACATGTACTAGTATTTATACAAGATGGCCGAAAACGTCTATGAGTAAGAACCATTTTAACAACATTAAGCACAGTACTAAATTTCGTCCATTTTAATTTCTATAAGTCAATAATGAATTATGTAACTGTCATTCTTCCTGTCAAATATTAAACAAAGTAAGCATGATAAAGAAAGAGATTTACGAGTATCGAGAAAGCATCACTATATGGTTTCCTTTTACGATGTACCCGAAGAAACACCGATGGATGATCGGAACTCAGTGTCCATTAGAATACGACAAATAAAACATACAAATGGTCTCAAAATGAAGATCAATTTCGAATCCCAAACGGGATAGGACTAGGTGTGATGTCTGGACGGAGTCAGCGTCCCCTGTAAGCATGTGTGCGGAATTAAATTCAGATTTGTAACATCATGTTTAACTTCATTTTGATGATTTAAGCACATATATGTTTTCCCTTAGCACATATGAATTTCAATTTGACAATATATCTTTGTAAAGTTTTAGTGATACAACATGGAATTTTCTTGTCTTGAGACTTGGTAGGAGACAATAATTCTATTATTCAGTCTCCATCATATTGTAAATCGAGTACGAAGTACTGTAGCGATGTATATAGAGAAGTTGATCGAGGAAAATGATAGAAAAGCAAGTGTTCTGTTAACAGTTATATGTGGTATCATATGACGTGAACTGTAGGTTTTGATAATTAGTTTACAGTGATGCGGGTCAGGTCAAAATATATCATGAACCTGTAAAATACCAGTTTGTGAAAGCTGGGGTGAAGTTTCCAGACAGAAGAATACAAAAGAATTTCTGAGTCTTGAAATGGCAAATATCTATTTAAAAACAATACTTTTTCAACATGTCGTTGGTATTTATGCATTAATGTACGGAAACACGTGATGTTCAATCTACATATTAAGTCAAACTGATTTAATTGCTAAAATTTTTAGGTTAACATTCTTTTATTGTTCAGTCTTCCATTTTTCTTTCATGTATATAAATGTCACTAACTACAGACGGAGAGACACAGATTTTAACTCGTGCAAATAGGCTTAAGGCAATGTTGTGAGTGTTTGTAATTGTGTTGTGCTTGCCGAAACATTAGATTGAGGGGTCATTACTGTACCATGCTTGCCACAGCACGGGGGTGAGGGTTCATTGCTGTGCAATGCAATGCTTGCCACAACACTTGAGTGTGGGTTCGTTAGTGGGTCGTGCTTGCCACAACACGTGAGTATGAGTTCGTTACTGTATCATGCTTGCCACAACACGTGAGTGTGGGTTTGTTACTTTGCCATACTTGCCACAACACGTGAGTGTGGGTTCGTTACTTCGTTATGCTTGCCACAACACGTGAGTATGGATTCGTTACTGCATCATGCTTGCCACAACACGTGAGTGTGGGTTCGTTACTGCATCATGCTTGTCACAACACGTGAGTGTGGGTTCGTTACTGCATCATGCTTGCCACAACACGTGAGTGTGGGTTCATTACTGTATCATTCTTGCGACAACACGCGAGTGTGGGTTCGGTATTGTGCCATGCTTACCACAACGCATGAGTGACGTACGTTACTATGTTATGCTTGCCACATCACTGTTAATACTTTTCAGATTTTATGATACATAAATTATAAATGTACAAATTATAAATAAACAGATTATTTCTAAGAGGATAATTTGGAATCTAAGACATTCAAAACCAGTACTAGACTTACAGTGAAAATCATAAACAAAACAACACGATAGGTAAGTTATACTGAAGTACGTGATGCGTAAAGCATTCGTCGTCTCTAGTACTTATAACAGGTAACGATGTTGGCATGTTTCTGTTATGCGGCACCAGTCAATAAGACATTATTCTGACAAAAACCAAGTGTCTGTGCATACTGCGATAAGACGAAGGAAGAACTTTCCTTAACAATATGAATCTTCATGGAGGTTCTAATTATATAGTTAATGAAAGAAATGAATAGGCATCTTATAAAAAGAGTAGGCGAGTATCTAGAAGGATTAAGAAGGCAACATATTGTTTAATGTGAAGTTGAAAGGAGAAACCTAGATATCAGAATATCAATAATGTTAGTAACTTTTTTATTTCGAAAAAACTGAGTTATGATAAAACAAATAGCAAATAATTTAAAGCAAAATGTCAACAGTATGAAAGTGCATCTGAGACTACACAAATACACTGGCTATTGGACAAATACGGAAAATCAGCGATGGGATCAGGCGTCATGGAGGCGTGACATCCTCTTCCGATCGATCAAACCAGCTAGGGGTCCACAGTCAAATAAAGATAAGATCATGAATAACCAGTGGTCATAATCGGTAAAGACGATTTTACCTTGACTAATTTAAAATTTAGGAAAAAGAGTCATCGTTCTTACTTGACATCATACGCATGGTTATTCAGTTGACAATAAAACATTTTTTTCGTTTTTTTTTTTCGTGAAGTCTGTTATAACAGGAAAGTGAGTAAAATAGACCGTAACTATGATAAACAAAAACTTACTCCGCCCCGCCAAGTGATGTGAATCGGACAATATCTTTGTGATCTTAAATAAAACGGTTTAGAATAATAACCAAGGAACAGCAATTCGCAAATCGTGTTTTCTGTGTCGATTACTTGTACCAAACTATGACAATGTGACATCGGTGTCAAGTTTCGTATGACGTAATATCATAAATTGAAGGGGGTATGCCACGTGTTAAACAAGTATCATATCAAATTATATGTCATTCTGAACTAAGAAAATAAAACATAAAGTATAAATCTTTAGGATGTCCAGGACACAGATACAAATCCTGCAAAAATGGACAAACACGGACCTCTGGAAACCAAGAGGTGGGATCAGGTGTCATGGAGTAGTAAGCATCCCCTGTCGACCGGTCACACCAGCCGTGACAGTCAAGTCCAAATGAAATACGTGAGGAACGAATCCTCGTCACAATTGGTACAGACGTCACAACATCTGCCAACGAAAAGGCAATTCAACATTTCACCCAGTGAAACAGAACTGACAGTTTACTCTAAAAAACTCAAATCTGGACGGAAATCCCAAATTCCAAAGAAGCATCAAAGAAGAAATTGAACATGCAATTTATTTCTTTTTAAAAAACCAGCCTTTACATTTCAATTTGATTAATGACGGTAAGTTTATTTACATGTTATATCACACTGACAAGAAAAGTACCAAAGCATCACATGATTTATTCAAGTTTTATGTTTAAAAGCTTAGGAACTTGAAAGTTATATGAAATCATAAAAAAGTGAATGAAGCCAAGGTAAAAGAAACAGTAGACGGAACTAGTCGAAACATCAAAGACACCGAATCAAATCAAATAATAAACAGCAAATAAAGTACAGATAGTTGAAAGACCAGGAAAGAGTCGTGATTTGTTACAGATCGCTCGTGTACTCTAAAAGATGTAGTACATACGGTAAAGGTCAGACAGACATAAACACTAATGGACGGCAGATCAAGTGTGTGTCAAATCATTATCACGTTTTACAATGCCAACGATGTATTTCTGACATTAAGATCTGAGAAAAGTCTTCGAGGATAAGTAATATAATGCACTTGAAAAGTTTAAAAATGTCCGTTAATATGATTCAATAAAATTCCTAATTATTTAAAAAAAATGGTATTAAGAGAAAAACAATGTCATCGAATTAAGACGTATTAGAATGAATAAAGAAAGGCATAGAAATTTTTTGATAATAAATGCAGGAAAAATGTTAAATCATATGTTTTAAGTTATTTATATTGTCGTAGGTCGATGCATTTATACATGTTTTCAGCCCATGAATTACTTACAAATTAGAAAATGGAAGTTTAGATGAAAAAAGGTTTGTTCTTACTACAGACAGTTTGTGAAGAAACATCTGTTTACCATTGGTGGAGAATCAGCTCAAGACACAGAAATAGATAGTAACCATTGCCAAGCCCTTCACAAACAGTAAAACACACAGACGTTTATTTGAATACAGTCATTCGAAAAACTGAATTTTTTTAGAATGTTATGTAACAACATACTAAAAAGGAATATAATTTGCATAATATAATAATTAATCTAGTAATCCTGTAAAATACAGACGTTAGGACAATGGACTAATTATTAAAATTTAATTACTCGCAATTTCTGCTACCTGGTAAAGAAATAATAATCATGCAATCCCAACAAATACACGTAGATGATTTGTCCACAAGTCTAGAAGCAATTTAGATACTTTTCAAATGACAGAGCTTACGAACTTATCAAACAATTTCAGAATATTTTTGTTCTAAACCGCGGTCATATGATAAGAAATTTACGTACTGTTTGTATTCTTTAATTGGTCATCGCTTGCAATTGCTTTGTCACGGGACACTCTCTTGTCAAGCTAGGAGTAAAAGGTTGGTTGGAATCTCGGGCCCGGGCCTTCAACTTGCAAGGCGAACGGTGTGACCACTGAATAAACACAAACAGTCATGGATGATCATGGGAATCAAAAAGGATAAAAGGAGGAATAAAAGATACATGACGGATCAATAGTATCACAAAGGAATAAAAGAAACGTAACGGATCATAAGTATCACAGAAGTATAAAAGAAGCACGGCGAATCACAGTGGAATAAAAGGAACATGGCGGATCACAAGAATCACGGAGGAATAAAAGAAACATAGCGGATCATAAATGTTACAGGGGAATAAAAGAAACATGGCGAATCACAAGAATCAACGAAGGATATAAGAGACATTGCGGATCACAAGAATCGCGGAGAAATAAAAGAAACATGGCGGATCACAAGAATCACGGAGTAATAAAAGAAACATGGCGGGTCATAAATGTTGCAGAGGAATAAAAGAAACATGGCGGATCACAAGAATCACGGAGGAATAAAAGAAACGTGGCGGAACACAAGGATCACGGCGGAATAAAGGAAACATGGCGGATCATAAGTGTTGCAGAGGAAGAAAAGAAACGTGGCGGAACACAAGAACCACGGTGGAATAGAAGAAACATGGCGGATCACAAGAATCACGAAGGAATAAAAGAAACAAGGCGGAACACAAGAATCACAGAGGAATAAAAGAAAGCTGACATAAAATAATAATCAAACAATAATAAATAGCAAGATAAATATATTTTAAGAATAATCCGAAACAACAGTTTGATCAAAATAAAGGAAAGCAAAGAAAATTGCCGCATATAACCAATGTTACTTATATTATTTCTATGATTATTCTATAAAATTCAAGGTTTAGTCTATGAAAAAGCATATAAATATGTTGTTTGTAGTGAATATAATGATTATATGTAAATTCAGCTTAATACCACCCACTAAATCCCATAGACTCTAGGGTTCTTTAGAGTTATTTAGGGTTCACCCATATTTAAATAATCAAGTAATCTTAATCTGGGCCCGAAGTCACCAAATTTACTCAGTATTGAACTTCAACTAAGTTTTCATGATTTTTAATTAAAAACACGCAAAATGTATTCTGTAACTGGACATATTTGTATATTGACGGTATGTTGTTATAAATAATGATCAAAATTATTGCTCGTTTGAAGAAATATTGTTTGATTGACTCAAATCCTCAGTACCTAACTCAACATATTTTATTCATTTTTACAGGATAGTCATGAGTATGACGCAAAAATTTATATGTGAATGTTGTCAAATAATCACTCAAACCAAAAAGTTTTACAAACGTTTATATTGACAAAATAATAAATTAAAGTTGAGCTTGAGTATTGAGTAAATTTTGATGACGTGAACCCTTCTAGCCCCGATAACCCAAACTTAACTAATTCCTGTAGGTCAATTTGTTAGGCCAATTAAAGGGTTCTGTTTCATTGCTCATGCTAGACCTCTGTGATTAAGGCATCAATTTTGATCCGGGGCCGCGTTGACTTGAAACTAGTTTTTATGTGATATCTGTTTTGGGATCAGAAAGAAAATAAATAAATACGATGGCCATTACTTTCTTTGCTCCACACTACATGTGTATTTGACAAAATGTTGTGTTATTAATCGAATTGGTACCGTGTTTGGTTAATAAGGTCATTTTCGATGTCAGACAGAGAGGAGGAATCGATTTTGATTTATAATATCCGTGACAACAATGTACTATGTAGTAAAATAACGACAGACTATCTTTTAATGCGTACATTTGAGTTGCATCCATCACTATATACATCGGAAGTAGTCATACCACTTTCTCTCTCGCAGTGAAAAAAAATAACACTGCACACCTCTTCAATAACAACATGTATAGATTCACATGCAATTGTTCCGATATCAAATATATCTTGATTAAGTCTTACTGACACGAAGATGTAAATAATATTATACATTTGCTAGAATTAAGATACACATGTCAAAATAAACATAAATAACAAGCATATATCTACATGAGTATATCAAAGAGACAAACGATATAATACCCCATCAGAATGCCCCCAAATAACTCTTCGTACATGTGTTACTCTTTAATCCATTTCACATTCTTGTCTTAACGTAGGCTATATTGTGATACTCTGCTAATTCAATCAGGTCTGTTTGTTTTTTATGAAAGCAAACTGGAAATAAGAAATAGCTGTCGAAAGAAAATAAAATAAAGACATAACCGGACGAGGAAGTCATAGATCTAGTATATATGTAAAATATGCACTCTCATAAAGGATACTCACGCGGGTTACGAAACAGACATTTTAAAAGAGATAGTGATAATTTAATTTGTGACATAGCTTTGTTGCTATCTTGGATGGAATGGTTTTGTAGTATATGGTTGATAGACGAGTATGGTTTAACCCTTTCACCCCTGAATATCTGAGTGGTATGCTCTTTTCTATTGTTTAAGACCAGTCTATTATTGTTGGGTTGAAAGGGTTAAAGACGTCACATGGTCAATTTCATATCAAACCAAATGTTTCTGATGTTGTAATTTCTTTGCACAGACAAAACAAAACAGCCGAAAATTAAAACAAACGCAAAATTATATCATTAAGTTAGATCAGAATTAACATAATGCCACTTGTTCTTCAACTGAAGAAAAATAGGGCAAGAAGAATGCAAAACAACGCACTTAACACATAAATAAAGGTTTGTGGTTTCACAAACTTGAAGAGCGACGCATATCAATATACAGACACGAATCGTATAGAAAGATGCACTTCAAGGCGACCTTTAACTAATAAAACTGGAGTGTTTGCGAACCTAAAACCATTACATGCATAATCAGAAATTTAAGTAAACAAGGTCATGGAGTATGAGTGTTTGCTCGTTAATATTTTGCAGGATTTATTTGTTTTATCTATAATCTCCGTAAACAATTTTTTTTTAAAAAAAATTGCATTGGGTGAAATATTGCAACATGTTGATAATACTTTTTCTGGGTCAAGTAAGACAAAGGAGGTAGCGACTTTAGCGCCCTCTTTCATTAGTAAAGGAACATGTTTGAGAGTAGGCCTACTGGATATGTTCAGTCTACTGTTTGGTAATATTCATGAACTAAATTGTAAGAGAGAGTTGTGCACACAAATTTTGTGTAATAGTTTCAAGATATTCTTGAAGGATTTTAAACAATTTAATTACCCAACACTTGCAGATATTACAAAATTCCGATAATTCCATCACAGACCACAGAAGCTACAAGTATCAAGATAAATAGCAAACAGACACATATTCTTGAGGGTATATCAGCATCATTATTCATATACACATATAAAAGATCACGTTCTCTTTGATATGAACAGTGCGTTCTCTTGGCACGTAGTGTCGTCTGCTGCAGTCTACGATTCTGGAAGGTTAACAGAAATAATAGGATTGTATTGTTGTTTTATTTGTACAGAATGTTACATTCTAGGCTCCCTGTCTATGCAGTGTCATACCGCGAAGGGAAACAGAGTGTGTGCTATTGAACAGTAAATTTTTCTCAGATATATCTAGGTATGATAAATAATTCTCCTTAGACGTGGGTACATCCGAGTGGTTGGTATATAATAAAAATGTCTTTGTAGATAGGGGCATCCGAGTTGGTTAGTTGATAGCAGAGGTTTAAAGTAATCGCAGTGAGGACATTCGACCTATGCAAGGATACTTCGTGCCAAAGCGTTTAGAGCTTAGCGTTAAACCACGACCTTTCCTCTCTCTATTCACCGCGGATTCTAGTGCCACTGGCACCTAAGCTGAACGTGCTATGGGGATAACTCGTGGGCTTTTCCCCGGGTACATTGCAATTGGTTCCCCTCTCCCCCTTCATTAAAAACTAGCCGCCACCGTGTAAGTTTCGACAAGCAGTTGAGTATACAGCATTAACAATAAATAAACTTTTTTTTATTCAAGCCGCCGTTAAGTACTGAAGTTTCACAAATTTAGACTAGTGTCATGATGAAAATACGAGACATAGAACCTCGTTTTCAGTATAGAACCGCGTTTACATTTGATCTGAAAATTTCGCGACAATAATTTTTATTGCCAAGCAATTGACGAAGAATCAATTACGTATATATATGGTCTCGAAAGACGCACTGTAAATGGAGATTTTTATCATTCAGGGATTAACTTAGCGATTTTCCTATACAAAATATTTCCCTAGGGCTTTACATATGCCGAATAAGGGAACGATTACGACAGCTATCTTTGTATTTACGTTGAGTGCCTAGTTCGCGTAGTGTATATTCAACGAATTTTCTTTCATCGCGTAATTCGCAAAAGTCATACATATATTACATCGATGTAGTAAAATTAGTTGACGCAGTATGTTTCCTTGATTTTCAAAATAACATTTTCCTCAAACATATTTTTATAAATATCTCGCAAGAAGTAATTTCACCTTTAAAGTGCAACATAAATGGACTTATTCTTTTCAGAGGAAAATGTTATCACTAATAATTCATATTTATTCCATTAACCTATGTATATTGCATGTCTATACCGATACCTCCATATTAATAGAAACAATAAAATGAGTTTAGTTTGACATTTACGTTCTTTTCATAGTTACATAAAATTTATTTATTCACTATCAATTTTGTCTAGCCTCGTAAGATTTCTGAATCCTATTTTATGAAATATGATCATTTGACATGTCTTATACTACGTGCTCACGTGCAGAATTGATTTCACTCTACCGTAAAAACTCAAAAGATATTTCAATTTTTATTCCATCTGTAATTTTCTGAAGTATATCTTGTGTGCAGATTTGCATGAAACACGAGTATTCCATATCAGTTCAAATTTCAACCAGCAATCGGCACTAACCAACCTTTCCTATCTGAATCATGGCGTGTGCAAAACGGACGTCGTTAATGATCAATGACTTTTTGAAAGAAAACATATTGCTAATTCCGTTTTTCGTCGTCGAAGTGACTGTCGTCATAGCGACATAGTATATCAGATCAACATCATCATCTTCTCCATCCTCATTGTCTTCCTCAAAGCCGATTAATACATTATGCAGCAATTCGAACAATAATCGGAGACAAAATACGTTTCTAGATCTATATTAATGGATTGAATACTATTATCACTTAACTAAACCTAGAAACTCAGTGACAACAAAACTACCTTAAAAAGTAAAATGAACTAGGACAAGTCAACATGAAGACTGACATATCAAATATTAAATAACTTTTCAAACCGTATTTGCCGGCGTAACATTATCGTGATCTTTGAATTAGAGAAGGACATCCGGTAACTTGACGTCAGGCAAACCAAACGAAGCTGACGTTATACACTATTTTCCAGTTGTTCCGTTCCGTAACGGTTCGTTATAATAGTATTTCAAGTTTCAAGACAAAAAAGTAGGGCAACATCACTTCCGGTAAAGCAGATTATCGTACATATGACCTGGGATACGGATATCAGGCAGTGATGTGTGGCAGATTTAAAAAAAATAAGCCTACAGTAAAGTGATGAAATTTTGTCATCTTTAGAAGAAGAGAGAAAAAACATTTATCTAAACTTAATTCCTCGCCGACGAACCAAAACATGAATGCCTTCACTGTATGCAAACAAGTTCCTATTTATGACATAGCATACCATGCAAAGATTAATGTCAGAATTGTTCGAAAAAAAAAAATGTCTGCTTAAAACCAGAATTTTGTTTGATATTCTTTTCAGTTTCTTAATAAGATAATTTCTTTTTTCTTTTTTCAGGAAAAAATTCTGTACGTTTTTTGTTTTATTTTGTGTGTTTCATGGGTATTTTGGGCGCTTTTAACTACTACAAGTGTACGTTATTTATAGTTAGTGTATCTGGTTGTACATTTAGATGATATTAATCTGACGAATAATCATAATTTCTTTTTCTTTCTGTGTACGAACGAACATATTAGCTAGTGCTATATGCACGTGTTAATATACATGTACTACCTTACGTCACTGTAATTAGTAAAAAGAAGGTAAAGTGAACAAGTCAGGGTAGCAAAGGTTGCCAGGACAATCTTTTAATTTTGCGATATGGAGTTCTTGTCATACAGCAAGGATTTTCATGTCCGCGGGATTAACTCGTCAAACCCAGAAAAACAATAGAGCCATCTGTAGATCAATGACACAGACCAGCCCAAATGTGTCTTTAGGGGTAAATGAGTCAAAAAGGATTGTCGCCAGATGCATAGGATTCCATGAAGACGGTACACGAAAAACTTTGCATTGCCGAGTGCACGCCACGAATAATTTTGGATCACGTGCATGTGTATATATATATATATATATATATATATATATATGCACACGCGAAACTACATGATTGTAAACTTGCGGTTACGCAAAAAGATGGAAAATGTAAACATTTATACAAACAATCAAAACGGTATTTAAGAGTAAAAAGAACGTAAACATGGAATATTGAAGTAAAATATTCACAGCAGGTTCCCTATATGCTGTCGGCCTTTTTACAAGAAACCGATAAAGACTCCAAACTGCAATTCCTTCAAGGACAGCCTTGCAACTAGTAAGTGGTACTTAAATCATTAAGAGTGTGTGGAAATTTCTTGCGCGTTGTGTAACATAATAATTACGACTAATACGACAGAAAGGTGATATATATATATATATATATATATATATATATATATATATATATATATATATATATATATATATATATATATATATATATTCGAGAATGAGAGGGCGAATTTAACATGAAAGGAAATGTTCAAGCCAAATAAATGAAGCATGGACTTACCATGCCATCCTTGGGACTATAGTGAATTTGGGCGAATTTAAAGGGGTATCAACTTCAAGGATTTCAGATCCACGTCGTTCCTCAAATACCTTGACAGATTACAATTCATATTTGGATGTCACTGGTGGTGACATCTAGCGCCAATCTAAAAAATATTCACCGACCCCTGACTTTAGCCAATGAAAAGACTCGTGGCATAGCCTGCACGTTACCATTATTCTGTGTTTACTTACTTTCTCTTACATCATGCGGTCGATGCGTGATAATTTTATTCTTTATTCTTTATATATATATATATATATATATATATATATATATATATATATATATATATATATATATATATATATATATATATTGTATAGCTTGAAGCTAGCAACATTTAATAATGTTTGTCACTGTTTTGACAGTTTTTAATCTGAACATAATACTTCTCACTGTGGTTAAGCCTGTGAAGGTGAAACCAGCATTTGTATATCTAATTACAAGTTAATTTACAATTAGTTGATCATTTTGTCTGATTTTATTAAAATGACATATCGTGAGCGCAAGCCGAAGCAAGCTTTTTATGGTAATATGGTAATGCATGGCGGTAGGTGCAAATAAGTCAAATGTAATACACAAACTTTGAGCAAATTCGGCACTTCAGTTTTCTGTTTATAAATTATGAACAGGGTATAGTCAATATATATAACTTATCAATAAGTATCAAGACTGAAACACAGATGTATGTCTTGCAAAGCGCATAAAAACGGCCACAAAAAAAAGAAACAACCTGTAGCAAAATATTAGTTAGTTCGTCATTGGGTAATATCGTCTCAGAGTTATTTCGGTACTGGTGCAAGAAACATCCGCTCCAGATATTTTTCGGGCGCTTGAACTAGTAATTTCGGGAGAGTATAGATTAAAATATTCAATTTATAGTTCACGATGAATGTCTTAAAATATTTTAAAATCTAGTTCTGCCTGTGTTTATGAAAGTTTTATATTTAATAAAAACACATTGGTTCAGAATAATTTCCTCAATATTTTACAGTTTTAGACATATATTTTATCTAAAATATGCTTACTTACCGAAGTGTGTCGAAAATATCTTTAAAGTTGTCGATTCCAAATTTACTTTCAATGAAGTGCCGAAAATATTCATTTACAAGTGCCGAAATTACCTGACACATACGTGACCTAACAAACTGTCAATCATTATTGTTTGGGGTTTTAAATACGTGTAGAACAGCAAATAAAATCAGAAACATATAAATGTATAACACAATTTCATTGCAAATGGCTCTGAAAAGCCATATTACGTCAATTACACCGCTGTCCATGCGTATTTCAAACATTATTGGATGAAAACTATTTAACACCCCCCCCCCCCACCAAAAAAAAAATAATGATTAAGCTGCGTTCAGTGATTTCAAGCTTTGACTTATTTCATATAATTCAGTTTGAAGATCAGATAAAAAACAAGTATATGAAGAATAAAATTACTACCTGACAGTGCATCT
Organism: Atrina japonica; assembly: GCA_030159075.1. Taxonomy (NCBI): domain Eukaryota; kingdom Metazoa; phylum Mollusca; class Bivalvia; order Pterioida; family Pinnidae; genus Atrina; species Atrina japonica. The sequence goes on from BROG01000508.1 coordinate 176,595, forward strand.
GGATCCACTCAATAAATATATATGCACTTGGTAGTAAGGACAATCAATGCCGGATCCGTATATAACAGTGTTTTGAATTCTGACTACTTCCGCCAGATATGATCGCCGTAATAATGGTTGTCAGACACCAGACAAACAATAAATTCAGTTTTTGTTCATTCACTGTTAATTACAGCGTTGGATATCAGAATTATTTGGTCACCATTGCTGTCCATTACTTCATTCTACAAAGACAAGGACGGAAATAATCTAGATACATGACAGACCATGATTACGACATCAAAATTAAATTTTCCATTTAATCATACCAAGTGTGTTCATATACAGGTGCATACGATAAATGTCATTTTGAAATACCTGCCGGGCAAATGTCAGATATATTAAATAACATTTTACCTGTTCTTTTCTAACAAGAATTATCAGAACAATTCGTATTTGTAATGGAGTCAAACTAGCCTATACAGGCCACTCAAGGGAACAGGAAAAAGTAACCGTTATAGACAGGTGGCTTTTATAAAGAGGTTTATTCATCATTAAATGTTAACCAAGGTTATATTTGACCAGCGATTTATAAAGCCTTTATATATCGCCGATTTGACTGGCCTTTTTAGGCAGGTGTCCTTTATACAGAGGTGGTCCTTGTTGCAAGTTTGATTGTATTGCAGTTCAATTTAGGGATTCGCTTAAAAAGTACACAATAATTACGACCTTCCAAAAAGGGTGCTGTTCTGTCGTGCTGTTGAAAAATATAAAATAAGTTATTTCATGAGAAGGCACACATGACAAAAATACAAGTAATTATTCCGAAAAAAAAAACCCAAGAAAATAGTTAATACATAATTCAGGTTTTTATCTTCTGGGAACAAGAAAGAAACTCGGTGGAGCGAGACAATTAGTTTATGTAAACTAGGTAAAAAGCCAAGGCCGCACTTTTGTGAAATGTTCATATTCATCCTTCGTTTTAATTCGTTTGATATATAACGTACAAACTTATTAATAATCACCAATTTTTCTGTCACGTGTCCCATATTGCGCGTTCTGTCAAGAGTTAGGTACAAGGAGACGCACGGTGATTTAATTAAAATATGACGACAGAACTAGAAAGACGGACAAAGAATGGGCTTTACGGTCACACAGTTCAAAATACAAAAACAACAACTGTCAAATTCCGTTCAGAAATGTATTGACATTGAAGCATTTCTTTGTTTGAGGTTAGCAAAACTACGCCGATTGCAGAACGTACGTCGAGTATGTAAAATGATTCCACAATGTTAATGACCTCACAAATGTTTGGAAACTATTTTTCAGTAATTAGTTCCTATCTGACTGCAATTTTCTTTGTAATAAGTTTTTTTTTTCTCTAGCAATCTCTTTCTTCACAGACCACCTGCGAGAGTGCGCGAAATTTCTAAGCTGCGCTGTCCTCCATAACTGACTTTATAGGTGCGTGTAGTAATTTCAGTTTACACCCAGAAGAGTGCAATCTGTATGACTCGAAAAGAAAACACGACAAACTAGAAATACATACACATCCGTGTATTGTTTTTGTACATTCCATGAGGTACCGCTAAATGAGGCATTTATGTTCTTTTGCTTTCTTTGCAGACTGCAAAACTCCGTAGAATATTGCACCAGAAGAACCTTGCAAACATTAACCAAAAGAAAATGAAAGCTCCAATGACCTACTTCACGAGGTCCCCCGTAAAGTTCACGTGTTCTGTGCCAAGTTGGATATGCACACAAGTACAGTATTTTTGAATGTTTAGCATCTACCTCATCATAACACACGTGTGTATTGTTTAACCCCTGGAGGTAGAGTACTCAATTTAGTTCGAAGATTCTATTATAAGATTCGGCGATACTATAGGGTGGGGTATAATTTGGGTGTGAGAGAAATTCTGCATTATAGAGATTATTCGGCGATACTATAGGGCTCAATATCAGACCGAGGGCTTTAGCCCGGGTCTGTATAATTTGGGTGTGACTATGTTGATTAATTTCGGACTTGAGTAAATGAAATTATCTGCTGACATAGCTATGTAAAAAATAATCGTTATGTTAAATTCCAGTATCTTCACCTTGCTTCAATTTGCTTTCTTTCCTCTAATTCGTCCAGCTCCAAGCTAAACTCTCCAATATCGGCCTTCTGGCATCAGTTTGTAGCGCGCAGTTGTCACTCTTGAAGCGGATAAATCCCAATCCGCGTGAGGTCGTGAGTTCGAGTCTGATACGGATACGGATTTTTTGCCGCCGGTCGATACAGTTGATTTTGGTTTATCATGTGCTACGTTCGGATGAGAAAGTAAAAAACTCACCGGATTCTCTAACAGACAAGAGCCGGCCTGGCTCAGTCGGTAGCGCGCTCACTGGTAGGTCGTGGTTGTCGGCACGTTAAAGACAGTAAAAACCCTCACAGTAGGTGCTCACCCTCATGGCCGTAAGTGCCGAGCATAGGCCAAAATTTGAAGACCTGACATTAATTGCCCTATTGACTTCTTTGTAGAACATTTTTGCTACATTCACTTTCTATCAATCAACTATACTTTTCGAGACATGGGCAAAAACTTTCCTGTCAAGTTTAGTTAAATTTAATCCACTGGTTCTTGAAAAGAAGTCGAAGATGTCTAAAATTTGATAAAAAAAACCCCCATATTTTCTGTTAATTTAGGTCCCTGAACCTTGACCTTTGATCCCATGACCTTGAGATTTTGATAAAATGATCCGTATATAATTCCTGACAACTTTATCATTTAATTTCCATCAGTTTTGAGTTGTTATGTCATTTGCATACAACTGTGGACCGTGTTTATCAACAGATTTCAATTTTGTTTGCAAACTTTGTTGATATAGACTGTACAATCATGTATACAAAATTTAAACATCTGATCATTGGTTCACGAGAAGAAGATTGTAAAAGATCTATCAACTTTGGTCCTTTTTGGACCCATTTAGGACCCTTATGGGTCTTAGCTCCTTTTCATTCACAAATTACGTGCGGCTTCACATGGGGTTGCTATATGCCAAGTTTGGTTAAGATTGGCCCACTGGTTCTTGAGAAGTCGAAAAGTGTAAATGTTCACGACGGATGACTGACGACGACAGACAATAGACGATCGCAATAGGTCACCATGAGCCTTTGGCTCAGGTGACCTAAAAACTGAAACTTTTATTTTTGTTTTAAGTCCAACCAAGAGATTTTTCTCTTAGATTGATACGTTACCAGCTTTGGGTGAAAAGTCACACCTTTCCTAAATGCGCTTGAGAAAATAAATCCCGACTATTACACAGAGTTGTCGGCCCTTACCAGCTCTCAATTTCGTCTCAAAAGGGCTTCCGAATTAATCTATCAACATGATCAATGAAATATTTTAACGATAAAGAGGTAATAATTCAATGTCTAGAGGATACTAGGCAGAACTTCTGTCCCGATTTTAAGTACTATTTTTTGCTGATTCAACTTTCTTTTGAGAAGGATAATCATTGTGATTATATAATAATATAAGCGGATTACTAGGCGTATTTTCGCGTCTGGACGCAGAAAATGCGTCTACGGGTTTCCAAATTTCAAAAATTATCTGAAAGATGCGTAAAATCCGACCCCCTAATGAAATATTGCCTTTGAATTAATCCAACAGTTAGAAATATCTGCAGTGACCAGGGAGAGCGTGGCCTCTAAAGTTGATAAAATAAGTGTAAAACCATTAATTTTTCTATAAAAAGTCGGAAAATCAAAAACAAATTTCCAAAACTTTTCACGCCTTGCTCCGCTGGGCAAATATATTTTAAATTTGCACCCCTTGAACCTTTAATTCCTCACTCTGCTTTTGATGAGGCATGCATTGCATAACAGTTTTAAAAAGTATAATTTCATGTCAGCAGCCTCAACTACACTCCTTTCAATTTTTTTTAGATCCACCACTGTTGTATATGTTTATTGCATATTATATCAAAACGCGTATGAAATTTTTTTTTTATTACCGAGAAAACTTTTTCATGTATAATGCTGAATTTTAACATAAATATGCATATATATTTAGATTTAATGAAATACGTCGATTGATATTCCTGCGGACTGCCACCCATATAAAAATAGCCTACAAAATTAGTGTTGACTCGCCCATTATCTCTTCACAAATACGACATTATTACTAGTTTTTTTTTCAATCTTGGATTTTTTGTTTAAACATTTTATTTGTATAAAACGTCGAATATTTGAAACTTTTAATATAAACAAAAATCCATTTTGACAGCATGTATGCCTTTTATCTATATAAACAACGCATGATACGCCTACCCTTCGTGAGTTTAAAAACTGAGGAAATGTCACCAGTCTAGAGTATATCTATATCCTAGCAATGTAACCGTGACGTCACAAAGCTTGACGTAACAGAAGTCGACTACACATTAAGGTCGGGGTAACAAAAGGGATATTTATTGAATCCCCGCATCTTGCAAATGGACAAATATATTAATTTCGGGTCCAAGTGATTACTAAAAGGATAGAACTATGGATTCGCCTATTGGTCATAATTTTCATTGTGCGAAGTGCAAAGTCCCGTTTATGAACATGAACGAGGTTGCATTGCATATCAAGAAATTTCATAGTGGTGAACTCCGTGCAGCTCTAGAAAGTTTCAACAGAACTCCAGATCATCCTACAGCTCTGCAAGAAAACATGAAGAGCGATGAACTACTTCAGAGTAAATCAATCAGCTCGTATGAGTCAACAAGCTCCGAGATGACGGATGTAGATGGAATGTTTACTCCTGTTACAGACATTGACACGGGAGACCAGGGTCAACCCAAAGAAAATATTCAAGATTATTCAATGGATGAAGTATTGCATAGATCAGATCTGGAAAACGCTCATTGGAGAGAAAATAAAATGGAAATGGCCAGCAACGAAACGGCTGATAATATTCTTCAACAGGAAGTGTGCGTTTCAATGGATGATCGGGTGATTGATCAGACACGTGTAAATGATGATTTGGTTATTATAAAAATTCTGGAAAATAAAAACATTATCACAGAAGATCTTCTCAAGTTGTATGAAGACGATGATGCTGTTGGTAAAGGGTTACAAAGAGATAAACAAAAATGTGACATTCCCTCACTTGGAACGGAAGTAAAAGGCGGAAGCAGTCCTGGAAGTTCAGAAGTTAAAATTTCTGAAAGAACTGAAACTGAAGAACAACCTTCTAGCACTTCTCACTCCAGGGTATATGCTGAAGAATCCATTAATGCAAAGTTCGATGACGTCACATATCAGAAACGTGCGTCGCCTGACACACAAATACGGCCATTACCACATTTTACGGAAACTGAACAAACTGGTACCTTACCACGAAAACAACCCCCCTCTAAAAATTACTCGAATATACCAATTACGTCCCATACGTATGTACCCGCTCCCAAAAAAAGGAAACTGGAATTCTGGGAAATCGATTCGGAGGAGGAATATATGAACGAGGATGCCACAGAGGATGAAGAAGCGTGTGAAAGAGGGGAACTCGAAGATGCGAAAATTCGTGAGTTGCTGACGGATAAATTTGGTCCGCGAGAACGCCTAAGAGTTGATTCTGGTTTTGAAGATTTGTGGAGAAAATGTTTCAAACGTAAAAGTTGGGATAGTAACAATCTCGGAGATTTAATAGACTCGCATTGTTGGAATCGAAATCATTAGATAAAGAGTAAGTTTAAAGATGTATAATGTATCACATAGTTATTTATTTCCGTTGCGTGCACACACTTAATTTGGACTCCCCCAATAGTAATTATACTGCTGTCAGTTGCTAACTTTTAAATGTAGTCATGTGTTCACTTTGCAAATTTAAAGTTAGCAAATGACACTGCTGCTGCAACAGACAAGCGCAGGTTATATTGATTAACGGGCAAATGTTAAAGTATAGCTATTAACTATTAAAGGATTTACGGTAATTCAGTCGTCATTCAATGAAAAATAAACCAAAAGAGTTAAATGGGGTATTACGGTAATTCAGTCCAAATTCATATGGTTGGAGTTTTGGGTCCCATCTCGTTCCCTAGAAATTACAAAACGATATCAATAATAATAGTAAATATAACTAAATTACATCATCATCATCATCATCATCTTTATCATCTGTTATGTGAAAGTTGGTGATTTTATGTACTGCGTTTCTTTTCGGAATCACTAGAGGGTTAGCTAGTCATGGTGTCGGTTCACGGCTTAAAACCTAACCAGTAGTGTTTTTCCTGAGATATAGCTAGGGGTAACTGCTTTAATAGATTCGATTGTAATGTTAATAAATGGCCAAGTGGTTAAATCATCGAAGATATAAACCATGAATTTTCTCACCTCTGATCAGCGAAGATTTGAGCATCGCTGGAATCTAAGCTAATTTTTTTGTAAGAAATTTTGCCAATTAACTTGGTTCAAACATTATTTTATTCGTTATAAAAACAATAAATAATACAAAAGTACATATAGTGTACACACAGTGCATGAAAATAAATAAAAAGGATTGAGCAACAAGAATAACAATTATTCTTACGTAAAGCTCCCTCCTTTACAAAATTAAGCTGTTATGAAATAAAATTTAGCCAATATGGTCATGGACAACTGTTTAGATTTTATAGATGATAAATTATCAAAATATTATAAATGAATACAATGTGATAGAGTGAAGGGATTGTTTGTTGCTTAGATTGTGACATAATTTGTTTATGATTACGGTATTCTATAATATTAACTTCCGGAAGTCCTGGTTTCCTCCCGGATACATTGTAATCAGGTCCTCTCATCCACCATGAAGTAAAAAAAACAAATAAACAAACAAACAAACAAACAAAAACAAACAAACAAACACCCCCCCCCAAAAAAAAACAAACAATAAAAGAAAAAAACAAAAACAAAAACAAACGTCGCCAGCGGTAGCTGTTATTATCGACGTGACCGTACTCTAAAAACTACGAATGTTTATAGGGGAAAGCACTTGTAAACAAATAATCTACATACTGCATATCGATTTAGTAATTTTTAGAACTTAATAGATTATGTCAATTTCCCCCACATAGTCGATGAAGCGTGCATTCTACATCGATATTAAAATTTGGCTAAATTTATTAAGTAACGACTAGACACCGATCGTTTTTTTTTTCAGTAGCTTGAGCAAATTTTAGATACTACAATAAATTTAATTTGCATTTACTTCACTGGAATAAGTTAAATACGGATATAAATGACGTTATTGCACTTGAAAATACAAATATATGGATCTATTTTCGTCGAAAACTCAGGAGTTCAAAAACTGAGAACGAAATATATCCACCGTAAATATATCATATTGAAATACCGAAAATAAATCCATAATACGCACTGCTATTACGTGTAATCTTGACAATGTAACAACCACGCTACAACTTTTTTGTATGTAGTCAAATACTGGAAATATAATTGATACTTAACATTACAACACAACACGACACAACATTATTGTATGTTGTAAAAAACTGGAAATATAACTGATACTTAACATTACAACACAACACGACACAACACTATTGTATGTTGTAAAAAACTGGAAATATAACTGATACTTAACATTACAACACAACACGACACAACACTATTGTATGTTGTAAAAAACTGGAAATATAACTGATACTTAACATTACAACACAACACAACACAACACTATTGTATGTTGTTAAATACTGAAAATACAACTGATACTCAACATTACAACACAACACTATTGTATGTTGTTAAATACTGAAAATACAACTGATACTTAATATTACAACACAACACGACACTATTGTATGTAGTAAAATACTGGAAATATAACTGATACTCAACATTACAACACAACACGACACAACACTATTGTATGTTGTTAAATACTGAAAATACAACTGATACTCAACATTACAACACAACACGACACAACACTATTGTATGTTGTTAAATACTGAAAATACAACTGATACTCAATATTACAACACAACACGTCACTATTGTATGTGGTAAAAAACTGGAAATATAACTGATACTTAACATTACAACACAACACGTCACTATTGTATGTGGTAAAAAACTGGAAATAAAACTGATACTTAACATTACAACACAACACGACACTATTGTATGTGGTAAAATACTGGAAATATAACAGATACTTAACATTACAACACAACACGACATTATTGTATGTAGTAAAGAAACTGGAAATATAACTGATACTAAACATTACAACACAACACGTCACTATTGTATGTGGTAAAATACTGGAAATATAACTGACACTTAACATTACAACACGACACCACACTACTGTATGTAGTAAAATACTGGAAATATAACAGATACTTAACATTACAACACGACGCGACACTATTGTATGTAGTTAAATACTGGAAATATAACAGATACTCAACATTACAACACGACACGACACTATTGTATGTAGTAAAATACTGGAAATATAACTGACACTTAACATCACAACACAACACGTCACTATTGTATGTAGGAAAATACTGGAAATATTACTGATACTCAACATTACAACACAACACGACACTATTGTATGTAGGAAAATACTGGAAATATAACTGATACACAACAAAACACGACACTATTGCATGCACCCGTTCCACATAATATCAAGACACGTTGTCTTCTAGTAGGTCATATGACATATCTATGTAACGAAGTCAAAGATCATAGTGCCATTTGAAAGGGTCAAGCATAAAGATTGTACATGTATGTCAAAATATAAAAGATATAACATCTATAGCTTATAATTTAATCAAAATTGATATTTCTAAATAGTAGGTCCAATAGCATTATCTTGGTCACAAGGTCATAGGACCATCTGATCGGGCTGTTCATAACAGCTGCACATATCAAACATCAATGTTCTACTCCTTATATCTTAAAATCTATAGCCATGTTCTAATTGTTTTAATGTAGGTCAAATGATATTATCTAGGTCACGAGGTCAAATGCCATGGTTTGTTTGTTTGTTTATTGTTGTTTAACGTCCCACTTAAGAATATTTCACTCATATGGGGACGTCACCAAATGCCGGTGATGGGCTTCAAATTTTGGCCTATGCTCGGCACTTACGATCATTGAGCAGTGAGGGTTCTTTAACGTGCCGACACCTACTGTGACACGGGACCTCCAGTTTTTACTCTCTCATCCGAAAGACAGGAAACCAACCTGTCGCCGGCGGAACTCGAACTCACGATCCAGAGTCGAGCGCGCTACCGACTGAGCCAGGCCGGCTCGCCATGGTACTACCTGAAAGGACTGATCATAAAAGTTGTTTCAAATTTGTAACAAAGTTCAACAATGTCTAACAAAGATTTTAAAAAGTAAGTAAAATTCAAAGGCCACGGTTATTGTGTCACAATTAAACGTACCATTGCATACCCCTCATCGCAAAAAATACACATAAGCCCTATGAAATACCAAAACCCTATCCTATATCGCTCAGATTGAGAAGATATAGACCAGGTTAAAGACACGAAAAACTCCAAAGAGGTCGCCAGGGGTTTGACATTAAAATTTAGCTTTCCGCTAGATTATAAGCGCAGACACAACATGTAATATACATCGACATGTATATTTCATGACAGTGACCTAAGTAAAATATGATATACAGTAGACGCTCAATACGTTTTAACATAGTAAGTTCCTTCTGAGGGCCTCTTAACTGCTCTAGATGATTGAACGTTGATCTAGTTCAGTGGGCTTTCGGGGAACATAGCCATATCAATATACATAACCTTGCTTGAGTTTCATATTACCTTAGCATCGGTCTAAATTTCTGGCAATTCACCTGTTCACCTTTCTTCAGGACATCTCCGTAATAGTCAAAGATGGGACAGTAATCAAAATAATACTCGTGGTTACTGAACGTGTACATCGCCCGTTCGTTCCTAGGAGTTTTATATTGGGTTAGCGATTACTACATAGGAACTGTTGTGTTACTTCACAGCGTTCCCCTACTTGATTGATATATCTTTTAATTAAGCCCCTATCTACACGTACATCACACAATCACTGCTATTTACGTATGCCAGAATACTATGCCTTAAACTACTTGATCCAGTTCTGCAGTCTCCGCCAATGTACTGATATTTAATCATAGATGTAGTTACTGTGTTAACCCCAGTACTATCGTCAAACACACACCTTTGTCGAACAGTTTAAACCATGGTAAACACATCTGCATAATCTGAGGTTAGAAGATCAAATATTGAAATAATTACCACTTTCTGTCGATTGCGAGAATCCGGAGATAATGTGCAACAAGTTTCACTCAAATTTGGCCACTTTACAAGAAAATTAGTGCCGACAGGATTTTCCGCAAAAATGCATGATTGTTGTGTACGTTGATGTTTTTCTTTTTTATGACCAAACCCGCTGCGCAGTGCACTAGTACTTACAAAATAATCAGTCCAATGATGATGACGATGAAGATGATGATGATAATAATAATAACACGGTTAAACCGGTAATTAAAAATAACAAGGTTGAGGTTCCATAAAAATTAAAACTATCAAGTCTTTGAAGTGCAGAAAAAACAAAAGCATATGGAATGGAATTGCGTAAACAGTAGGTTAATAGCACTCAAAAGGAATATAGGCTGTCGTTGACGGACAATCTACATGCAGGTTAAGCAATGTAGCTTTCGGCTGCGTTTTCTCGACATTGTTTTGGTTATATTTGAACATGCAGGTAAAAATCCTCCGACTGTTTGATCTAGAGGTCACCAGTTGACCTATATTGCATAGCAAATATTTCAAGCCAGAAAAATTATGTCAAATGGTTTAAATCACAGTAAATGCATACAATTTCGAGTTCAGATATGCCGTATATCTAAGTATAAGTTTTATAACGGTTTAGAGTTGATTTGATAAAATGAAATAGAACAAATGTCATAGACAACAGCCCAAATTGCACTTTGCTGAAAATAAAACACTATTTTAAGTATTAGAGTCATTTGAATAGATCAACATGAATTTGGCATGTTGCAATTTTCAATTAAAAAGACCCTCGTAGATATTAGTAAGAAATGTCATAAAATTGTCCACCCAATGTGCTTCAAAGAAACTCGTATCGGTGTAATTCTCTTGTATGCGTCATAGCTCTTTTGTTTGTTTTTTTTTTTTTTTTGTCTCCGACCAATAAAGTGTTACCAGGAGTTTTACTACGTAGTCTATATATACATGCAAACCCGCTGGTAGTACATTTTAAGTTATTAGGTTTATAACTGACCGTCCACGGGAAGATGTCGGGTTGATCAAGTCAAGGCAAGGCGAAGCCTTCCATGGACTTTATCAACCCGACATATTCTCACGGACAGCCGGCCTGGCTCAGTCGGTAGCGCGCTCGACTCTGGATCGTGAGGTCGTGAGTTCGAGTCCCACCGGCGGCAGGTTGGTTTCCTGTCTTTCGGATGAGACAGTAAAACTGGAGGTCCCGTGTCACATTAGGTGTCCACCATCACTTATCAATGGCCGTAAGTGCCGATTATAGGCCAAAATTTGAAGCCTTTCACTGGCATTTGGTGACGTCTCCATATGAGTGAAATATTCTTGAGTGGGACATATTGTCATGGATGGTCAGTAACAAACCTAATGACTGTTTTCGTCTGTCGAGGACCATATTCTGTTTTAGTAAATGTATTTAATTGCCACTATTCACAGAATTGTAAATCAGATCATCCCCCATTGCTGTCTATTTTGTTTTTACAAACCGTCCACAGAACGATGGAAGGCAATCACGTGACCCCTTATATCCAATGAAATGACAACATTTCAGTCCGAGGCAAAACAAAAATCTAAACCGATGATGTCGCATTGTCTACAATACAAAATTCCGTCATCGTTTTCGCAACAGGCTAAATTAAACCGAAGGTAGATGTGTTATTTTTAAATTTTCAAAGAAGAATACACAACCTTTTCTATCTTTAGAAGTCGTAAATATTACAACACTGGAGTAGATGTATGTTAGGAATATTTAGACATATGGATCCGACAGTGTCGTATTAGATAATTAAATATTCTACCGTCTGTGTCCCATTGCAATACTAATAAATCTAATATGTAACAGCCGTGCTAGAAATTTGCACTAAATCAACGTTAAGCGAAAACTTAAAAAACAAAATAATTTGCATTAGCCGTAAACTAACGTCATTTGGATTACGTAAGTTAAAACGAAAATCTGCACATTTTCCTCTAAACCTAGAACACACTGAAATATTCCTCAGTGGGACGTTGAGCACATTACAAATGATATGCTAGTTAAATAAATAGATAAACAATATCAATAATGTCACATAAGTACAAGTATAATAGGATAATTGTACGAAATGATTAGGAATTAAGATACAACTGAATCTGAACGATGTTTGGCTGCAGTTTGATTACTTTACTGTCATATCTCTCTCTCTCTCTCTCTCTCTCTCTCTCTCTCTCTCTCTCTCTATCTCTCTCTCATATTAAATGTAAATATCATCTGACGTATCGGTCGCGACAAGTTACATTTAAAATTATGAATAAAATCGTATCGAGTGTCATTTAGGGTAACACACACATGTTCAGAGAGAGAGAGAGAGAGAGAGAGAGAGAGAGAGAGAGAGAGAGAGAGAGAGAGTACCGTAGGTGAATAACAATTCCCGTTTCAAAACAAGGACACAATAAACGAAGAAGCTTATACATACTCTATCTCATGATTTACAGTCATATTCAAATGTATGCTACTTGTTTTTAAATAAACAGTATTGAATTTAAATCAATTCAGCTGACCTTGTCAGTTGCTGACAGATACATTTGTTAAATAAAATCTACAATTTGATGCATTTTTAATTGAAGAGTCACATTTTATTTCATTTCTTGATAATAAATATGACAATTTTGAATACGACTAACATGACAAATTACATGGTCTAGCCTAACTGTCTATACTTGTCAAAGAAAATATACGCGTGTGCCCTACTTTCCCATCTTTCTAACGTTAGCCTGTGTGTGTGTGTGTGTGTGTGTGTGTGAGAGAGAGAGAGAGAGAGAGAGAGAGAGAGAGAGAGAGAGAGAGAGAGAGAGAGATTAAGTTAGTAATCTGTGTATTGATTACCAACAGCCGACCATAAGCTGGATTCTTAATTACAAGACGCAGATGAGATGGAACCAGCGATTACACACTGAACTGTATATACATACTTCATTCAATACGTTACATTGTAAGAAATTATCTACCAAGGAATCTATATGTACTAACTTATCTACGCAGTTTGGAGTTATACAAAGATGTAATTTTCTGTATCTGTGTTACACAGTATGCCCGTGTTTTATGTATCGCCATGTTGAATGTTTAAACGTAAAAAAAAATCACATAAAGAACAACGGGACGACGATGATAATGGCAGTCTAAAGTATCCGATTCACTCGTCACGGCAATCTACAAAATATTCTGTTTTTGTTATGTTATCAATTTTTAACAAAACTATTCATTTTGATATTAAAATGCCATTCTGTTATCTTCAAGATAATGAATAATCAAGCACTCATTGTTGTGGTAAAAATAAATAATAATCAACGACTGTTTACAATTCGGATTCAGTATAGATTTAACTATTAACTAATCCCTTATTGGCCCAGTTAGTAGGCCAAGATCTCTCATACTTGTCCGCTACCGTAGGCCAAGCTTCAATATAAGAGACCAAAGCTGAATACAATCTAGCATCTCCCTCAAAGTATAAAAGAGCGACTGCATCCATCTTTGTTTACACACAGACGACAAACATATGTTAAAAAGTAGTTCTGGCACTTCCGAAAAGGGCTAGTCTCACCCTACATGGTGAGATTACATTTTCCCCCGACATCTACATTCGCGGACAAATAGTTCTCAAGTGAAAGAAAAACATATCACTAATCCTTTTATCAAATTACTATGTAGACAAATCAATTGAATCCAATAATGTTTGGGCTATTAATGATAGTATCCGGAAGGTTCTGTATCAGACAGAATTATTAACTGTGGATTTATGATGTCGCCATAGATTAAATCTTGTATTGTCGTTTAGTTTCTTTTATACAACGTAGGGTACTACAGTATTAATTAATGGCTGTTTTTATAATGACCCTGTTACATGTCCAAGGCCTGTAACACTGTAATGACCGGGGATGTCTTCAATGGTCCGAGCAACCACCTAGAGACATAACAGACATACAAGGCCATTATTACTGACCGAAGACAAAATATAAAAGGACCATTTTGAAAACAACCATGATTTCTTAATACATTCATCTTTACAGAGGAAAACATTTTTTATATTGTTTTGTTAACAGGTCAGACTATTGTCTGTATTTCAAATATCGATTTCTTAAAATCACCCATTATGATAGCCTATTGCAGAAATTTGAGTTCATTTTCTGTAGCCAATGATTATTCCAGTCACGTGATCCCTCCTGAAAACAGTCGTCTTGGATTTTGTGTCGTTTCGTAATAAGTGATTAATTCCACAATGACTCGATCTCTTACAGAGTTCTCAATAATGCTGTGTAAGAGATTGATAATGAGTCTGTAATAATACCCTATTTGTTGTAACAGCCACTCTAATTTGATTGTGTAAGTTCAACATGGTTAATAAACAGTTAAATAAATATTGTTCTTCATCATAATCATACAGATAACATACTGTTTCGTCATCATATGTTGTGTAGAGATATAGAGCACTGATTGTGTCTTCGTAATCATGTTTTGTCGTGATACAGGCTACACACTGTTTCGTCATCATATATTGTGTAGAGATATAGAGCACTGATTGTGTCGTCGTAATCATGTTTTGTCGTGATACGGGCTACATACTGTTTCGTCATCATATGTTGTGTAGAGATATAGATCACCGATTGTTTCGTCGTCGTAATCATGTTTTTTCATGATACAGGTTAAATACTGTTTCGTCATCATATATTGTGTAGAGATATAGATCACCGATTGTTTCGTCGTCGTAATCATGTTTTGTCGTGATACAGGCTACATACTGTTTCGTCATCATATGTTGTGTAGAGATATAGATCACTGATTGTTTTGTCATCATAATCATGTTCTGTCATTATACAATTGCAATTGCTAACGTTGAAATCAAGGGGCATTGACTGTTTAAAAAAAAATCCTTGATTACAACTTAGATTGTTATACAATAAAAACGAGACATACACAGGCATAAAAAATCCTTGAATTTCTATATATTTTGTGAAAATTGTTTGAGAAACCAAGTTTGGAAATTATTCACTTCCAATTGATTAATTCAACCTTACTATTTGTATATGCATTCCACACATGACCTGACCTTATTTTCACAAAATATATAAGAATATAAGGTTTTCTTATGCCTGTGTACATAGCTCTTATTTGTTATTGTACATCAAGCACAAAAATAAAAAAGTAGAAAAAAAAATCGAAATATTTTCTTAACACAAATGATGCCCCTTTAAGGTGCCGAATGATTGTCCTTGACGTCATTTCCCGGAAATTTGTTATATCATATTTTCCGTCCAATGTTACTGAATCTCATTTTAAAAGGAAAAAAAGATAAAGGGTGTATTATAATATCCTGCGGTCAGGACGTTAATTCGTACAAAAAAGTAGAATATGACGTCATACATCGCAAGGCAAATAATCAGTACACATGTACAATTTCACTTCTTTTCCATCAACAATTTCTCAGTGTCAAGAAGTTAACTTGGATTTTTCGGTCTTACATTTAGAGGTGCACATTGCATTACAATGACTCCCAGATATATTCTACTAAGTAGTAGTGGGGTGGGGGTTTGATCTACACGTATATTAGAAGTTGATTTAAAGGGGCATAAGCTGTGTCTTCCAATAAATAAATAAATAAATAAATAAATAAAAAAAATAAAGAATACAGCTAATATCTCTTTAATAGAAGCGCAAACTGAATGAATCCTAGGTGATGCAGCAATTTTTTTTTTTTGAGAGAGAGAGAGAGAGAGAAAATGCTGAAATTTAATGAATATTAATATCTAGATTATACATAGACCTACAGGACCTAAACTTTGTTCCCAGCAATAACTTTCATATTACCTATACTGTATGAATTTCAGAAAAAAAATAGGTGTAAAGTTGCACCTGAAATTATTGTGCAAAGTCAATCTCTTACACAGAGTTGTCGGTCTTTGCACGCCTCAACAATCTCCATCAACGTCTAAAAAGAAGTCCCAAAACACGTGGTCATGTACCCCACAGAATGAATATAAAAACCAAATTACACAGAGTAAAGGAAACGTTTTGTAAAACTATAGTCCCTACATTTCTATCCATATTTTAAAAAAATATTTTCACCTCAAATGGTGTTTTTTTATGCCAGCACTAAAAATATATGCAATAAAGATGGATACCTTATAACGAGCAAAATCTATAGTAAATTTATATATTTTGCCCGAAACTGGCAAAAATATGAGAAGTTGACAGAGATTGATGAGAAGTGCAAGGACCGACAACTCTGTCTAAGAGATTAGTGCAATGTATTAATTTACCTATAATTTGCACCAAAATACCTTTCCCACCTTTGATGAATATAAATTATACAGATGGTTCTTCTAAAACCACTGACATAATGCATTTTAGGCAAATGTGCTTTTGTTTATACATCAAGAGTCATTTATGAGATCATATTCATTGCAAAAAAGTTGAGGTCTGTTTGATTCCATACATTATACACTTTCCACATTGTTAGATAGTTCATACAATAAATCAGGCACTAAACTTCTGAGGCAATATTTTTAGGATTACAGTATAACTCATTGACCTTTTAGGGTCACGTACTGCTCTCTCTCTCTCTCTCCTTTTATTCTAGACTGAAATTGAAATTAAATGCTAGTACAAAAATATTGGAATGTTAAGAGGGGTCTGTGATATCATTCTATTGAATTCTGGGTAACTTATGGTGTTATTCTTTTAACTGTCCGGATAAAGGGGGCGCACATGGGGAACTTGTATTCATTTTCGACCATCTTTTTTTTACCTAATTCATTTTGAATTGCAAATAATAATAATAATAATAGATCTAATGTTATGAAACCAACCAACAAGATTTACCATTGTGTAACAATGGAATTTTAAGTGAAAATAAAATATTTACGAATTATGCATCTCTTTCTCTCTCTCTCTCTCTCTCTCATTACTCATTCTCAATCACTAAATCTTGCTTGTTCAATATGACCTATCGCCAAGTGTCTGACACATGGCAGTCCATGTGCTTTTTTGACGTCATTCGATAATCACACAATTGTTTAAAGGGCTATTCATTTGTGACGTCATAATGGGGAAGTTTGCCAAACGGTGTCGTGTGGGGCTTTTGACAATAGGTTTTATAGCCGCTTACAAAATTGACCTATCGCCAAATGGCTGACACATGGCTGTCCACGTGCCTTTTTTGACGTCATTTGATTGTGACGTCATAATCAAACAAATGATTGACGGGCTATTTAATCGTGACTTCATAATGAAAAGTTTGCGAAAAGGTGTCGTGTCGGGCATATGGCGATAGGTCAACTGAAAAGTTGTCAAACTAATGTCTTTCCATGTGCAGTATTCGACGTCATTCGACTGTGACGTCATAATCACACAAATATTATTTGTGGCATCAAAATGGATAAGTCATTAGTCTGCGAAAAGGTGCTGTGTCTGCCTTTTCGCGCAAGGTCAATTATGTTGACGTCGCCAGTAAAACACGAACTGCCACCAGTTTTGATGAATGAAAGAATGCCAATATAAAAGTAATAAGAATTCTCTAGCAATCAACAACGGCACGTTTGCACTGGATCTCAGCGATTCGGTTTTAGTCTCACTGACCGAAAGATACCAGTGACGACAGATCGCCAGTCACTCACGCTGGTTGCGCACTGCCAGTGTCCGTTCACAGGGGCTAACCCGGATTCGAACAAATATCCTTAAGACTGTTTACGAGGAAAGCGTCTCTACCAAGACCAGTGTGAGCGATTCTGTAATCATTAATTATATTCAATTACCCGGATGATTAATTGCCACAGGTTGTCTTTTCGCTGTCAATTTTCAAGTCATGTGTACTCTTATCGTTGACACTGATGTGTTTATAAACGGCGTAAATATTCAATTACCATAAAAACATGTCGAACTCATGTAATATAATTGCTATCGTATTACTTGTGATCCTTTCATTACACGTAATCATATCTGATTATGCAAAATTTAATTTTTGATATCTTTTTTCGTGTTGCATGATTTGAGACAGAAATACATAATTTTGATCATATGCTATACTGTGAAGTAAAAAAAAAAATAATGACGGCCGATAATTGCTACATGTATCTCGATACACTAATAATTGTTTTCTGAACGAGTCGCGAACCTTTCATGACGTCACATTGTTTTGTTTTTATTTGTTTGTGTTAGAAAAAATGTCACTTTCATGGATATTATGTCGTCAGTTGCAAATGAAAACCTATAAATGTTTACCAGCGTTATGGACATACTAGTACCGATGCAGTGCGTGTGTGTGTGTGTGTGTGTGTGGATGGGTCACGCCTTTCAATAAATGAAACGGGGATCTTTGTTATACGGTTCATCTTTGAGCCGTGTGATTTTCACTTTTCATATTTAATGCTGTGGGCTAACACACACTCAGAACCTGTGTTAAGAGGGAGTATGAAGTTTATCAATAGGATTTGAACCCAGATACAAATCGTTCAAGCATTGCGCCTTCACAGACTGTCGCACTAACAGCAGCAAAATGACACAACGGGACTTCAAATAATTGATCATCGTCTATAGATGGGTGTAATGTTGACGCCGATGATTGATTTATGTCGATACAATGAGGGTTGTGGTGGGCCTCAGTTTGTGTTTTTTCAGTATAAGTACTGAAAGTGCGTGACTCTCCATTTTGTTCAGTCGTGTATAGCAATTATGACAAGGATTGGCTTATTCCATACTTGTTTTGTTTGAATTTGGCCGTGGACTCACGGCTTGTGTGATCTGTTGACAGGGGATGCTTACTCCTCTAGTACACCTGATCCCACCTCTGTATCTTCCGCAGGTACGTGTCCAACATTTAACGGATTTGTATACAGTCTCTTTTCTCATCTAACGATGGATACTTTGGCGTCCGTACTTTAATATCATTATTTCAGATGTTTAGTAAATATGCATTTATTATATGCCTTGGAACTTATAGAAATGTAACGTAGACGGTATCGGGTGAAACGACGCATGTTGTATACGGGTCTAGAATGTGTGTGTGTGTGTGTGAGAGAGAGAGAGAGAGAGAGAGAGAGAGAGAGAGAGAGTGAGAGAGAGAGAGAGAGAGTGAGAGAGAGAGAGAGAGAGAGATAGAGAGAGAGAGAGAGAGAGAGAGAGAGAGAGAGAGAGAAGTAATTTTCAAATACATAGTCATGTGTTCCACTTTAGGCTAATGGTTGACCTACATATGCTGCATAACAGTCATTCAAAATCAATGTCCTTCAGCTTGAAATCTGACAATAACTCTTCTAACCACATTTATTGATATTTATTTTGATTTTCATAGAAAATATTCTTTATTCACGTAATATTTCAACAAATCAACGAAACAGAAATCATTTATGACAATCTAACAGATGTGTTTACGTGATTGTTGTAGTCAGGTCTAGATGTTGTAAATATTATCATGAAAGTTCGGTACAGAGAGAGAGAGAGAGAGAGAGAGAGAGAGAGAGAGAGAGAGAGATTTATGTATTTTAATTTGAAAAATCTTAAAATGAATGTATACGAAAGTACGTGCTTCGTTAAGGCTACTTAGTTTACTTCTGCGGTTTTGCCAACAGACACAGAAGAAGACGGACCGATTTAATTCCAGTCTGTTCTCCATCTCATTTCATTTGGTTTATTTTTCATTATACATGATAATCAACAACTTTGCGGTTATTAGGTGGCAACAACTGTTAATGACAGAAAAGAAAACAATACAAACAAAATTTCCGCTAGTAAACAAGTAGATTTTCCCACAAAACACCCGAGACTTAAACCTGGGGCTCACTAAACGTTAGAACAAATGTCGTGGTATCAGTGCGATGAAGTGATCACTCGACCACGATGTCTCTCTCTCTCTCTCTCTCTCTCTCTCTCTCTCTGTTAAAATCCAAATAAGTTTAAACATAAACAATTAAATATCTATGTTCAAGACAAACTGCCTCCTAGGACCCACGGACAACAGCTTTTCTAAACAATCCCCAACACCGATTTCGAACAGAAATATCGGCTGAATGACTTACTAGCATGTTTACAGCATTATCACTCGACCAAATATATAAATCATTACGACAAGCATCTGTCTATATGCACAGCTATGTCGTTGTTAGATAGAAAGTGCTGTGCATTTTTATCATGAAGCATGCAATTTTCCCGCATATAAAATAGACATATCACAGACGTATAAATATATATATATATATATATATATATATATATATATATATATATATATATTTATATATATATTTATATATATATATATGTGTGTGTGTGTTTCTTAATATAATACTGTAATTAGAAAATTACGAATCTACATGTTGATTACAAACACACACACACAGAGAGAGAGAGAGAGAGAGAGAGAGAGAGAGAGAGAGAGAGAGAGAGAGAGAGATTCTTTTCCCGTTATTCTTTCCTTTTACAACCTCTTACAGACAAGTATATCTATTCTGTCGTAACACTGCGCCAAGGTTATATATCGTTACAGCAATTTTCAATACAATTTAGTACAATAATTCCGTAATTCTGTGTCTGAAGCTCCGATCTACTGAAAATAACGCAAAATATCTGGCAACAGGACCGCATATTGCTGCGGTTAATTGCATAATCAAAATCAAACATATATTGTTGGTATACTTTATATATCTTATGTCTGGATGATATCTATGTACATGCGTCATTAGATCTATAAGAAATGGCTGGATTAAAAATCTTATACTTACCAGTTTAATGAAATCGTTTTCTTAAAATGATTCAAAGAAGGTTTTCATAAGCAAACCAATAAATCGTTCCTCTTCAGAGAGACATCGAATTCTGTTTAACTTTCCAACAGTCGAACATTAATTTCCGCCGTCTGCACTATATATTGCTAGCTCTGTTTTACACTCACACAGCTGCTATAGCTTTGATAGGAACTCCGCGAAAAAGTAGTTCCAAACTTCTCGTCTGACAGCGGCGGTTATATTAGTTGTGAAGGTGAGAGTTTTGGCTTCACAGGCAAATATATTTCTGTGAGTCAGCGCGCGATGTAAACAAACGTTACCGTGTAAACATTTATGTGATTATTTACGTGTAACTAACTGACCCTGCACGTGCACTCGCGTGTAATCATGTAGTACAACGGACGTCTGTACCAAACTTAGACAATCAGGAAAAAGAGATATCTATTGAAAAATATAAAATGATCGTAGAATTAACAAAGAATATAGTATATTTAATACAAAGGATTGTTTTAAAAGGGAGCACAAACTAATGTCAGAACTTGGTCTTCAATGCGAGGTCCCATTGCATATACAGTGGGTTTTTTTTTATCGATGTCCTTTTTTTCTGTAAGTCGGTCTAGTCCGTTAAGATCGAGTTATATCGTGACGTACCCCAGGTTGGTGTCCTCTTTCTATAAGTCGGCTCAGTACGTAATATTTGAGCTATAAAGTGACCTTTTTTCTACATCAGTTTTAGTCCACAGAATAGGTCATAATATGTGGCTCTTCTGGTGACAACTACACATACATGAAAAATTAGTTGAAGAGATATTCAATAATAAGAACATTTCTGGCAAGATTAACTTTTCAAAAATCAAAAACAATATTACACTTTTTTTAATAATATTATTTCAGCTATCGGTATCTGGGAGATTTCAAGTAATGAATTAAAACTATAATTTATGTGAGTATTTAATTCAAATAAATCTGTTATCATATCTGAAACAAATATTCTAATAACATTCAATTTTTCTTTCTGAAATATCCGTTCTGTTCAGATTCTTTTTTTTTTCATTACATGTTATGCAAATCACCTACCCCCAGGTTGTGTCTTCTAACCCTATTAACCTTGCAAATGGCGGATGAACCTCGGCTCGAAGCGACGCATGCGTAGACATGGCAGTGATGATATCGTAATATCGTCATTTCGTAATATCGTATCGTGTGTTTTGGAATTACTTTTGAGACGTTGACAGAGTTTGAAAGCGATTGAAACTTGAAAGGCCGGTGGTTAGCACATCTTTCTACAAATGAACTCGTGGAGCAATGAAGTGGCTAGAAAAATTTTACACCTGTATTTGGGCGACCATATGTTTATAGCATCTTCACTCATATGAAGGATGGGTCTAGTGATAAAATAATCTTTCGTCTCTTATGTTAGGAGGTTGGCCAAGATGTTACAACATCGCATCATTCTTATGTCACTTATCTTAGGGGGTTGGTCGAGCAGTTTCAATATCGTATCTTTCGTCACTCATTTTAGGGGACTTCGAGCGGTTACATCCCCATATCTTTCGTCATTCATTTTAGGTGGCTATTCGAGCGGTTACAACATCGTATCTTTCGTCATTCATTTTAGGTGGCTATTCCAGCGGTTACAACATCGTATCTTTCATCACTTATCTTAGGGGGTTTGCCAAGAGGTTACAACACCGCATCTTTCGCCACTCATTTTAAGGGATTAATCGAGCAGTTACAACATCGCATCTTTCGTCATTCATTTTAGGGCATTGGTGGAGACGTTACTGCATCTTTCATCACTAATTTTAGAGTATTGGCCGAGAGATTACCGCATCTTTCATTGCTCATCTTAGAGGGTTGGTCGAGAGGTTACCACATCTTTCATCATTCATTTAAGGGGTTGGTCGAGCGGTTACAGCATCTTTCATCATTCATTTTAGAGGGTTGGTTGAGAGGTTACCGCATCTTACATCACTCATTTTAGGGGGTCGGTCAAGCTGTTACAACATCGTATCTTTCGTCACTCGTTTTAGGGGGGGGGGGCGTTGGTCGAGCGGTTACAACATCGTATCTTTCGTCACTCATTTTAGGGGGGGGGGGGTCGGTCAAGCGGTTACAACATCATTTTACTTTTATGTCGGGTTTGAGCAATATATTTGTTATTGAAAATACTTGACCCGTGCATGATACCCTATAACCTCGGAGCCACTCTACATGTGAGTGAAGAAAGTTGCTCTCACAACGTTTGGTCTTATCTGGTCGCCCGTCCCATTATTCGTGTGGTAAAGTAAACAATCTGATTGATTTTCGAATTTTTATGTTTTCACCTTTAACTCAAGAATTGGCATGTTGGATATCTTTATTCATATATTTATGTTTGTTTGAGCTCATATTTCTATGTATCAATGTCAATATGATAAACATATATTTATTAGTATTTGCCTTTGCAGTATCAGTTGATCAATGCTAATTAATTAGGTCTTTACTTAAGTGCCACCTGTTACAGGTGAGACATCTCGGTCAGTTAGATACTTAGTCTAAGAGCTTTAACGGGTTAAATATCACTAGTAGGTCTGTAATTACCACTTTAAATAGATTACTCTTAATTTGCTATTTCAGTTTGTGTTTGTTTCATATTTAAGGCAGCAACCAGCACTGCGAAATTATTAACAAGAGGCTCAGTGGGCCTTAACGGTCACCTGAGCAAAACATATTTAACTCTCATAAGCGCTGACCTCCCATAAGGGTCAACATAATTAACTTTCATAAGCGTTGAACTCCCATAAGGGCCAACCTGATAATATTACCCCTATTGACTTTTTTGTAGATCTTTGCGTGCTGAACATTTTGCCTTTTTCACTTTCTACCTATCTAGCGTACATTTCAAGATAATGTAAAAAGCAGTCCAAAATATGAACAAGAAGAATATGTCGGCTGATCTGGCGAAAAAAAAAAAAATAAATAAAATAAATTAAAAAAAAAAAAATAAAAATAATAAATAAGCCGAACAGGAATTAAAGGAACAATACCGTTTTGGTCAAACGATATAAAGATCTGAATAAAGCTACTTGAGAACATCTTCACTGGAGTTGAATGACTTAAATGACCATAGAGAGTTATTGACCGCGACTATTTATAAACAGTGTATGATAAAATGTCACAGAAACTAAAACCTTCTGAACGAATTGCGGTTTTACTGGTAATTATTGATTAAGATATATTTCAAATTGATTTAAATATATTTCACATTTATAAAGAAAATAAGGTTTCGATAAAGATCTATTAAAGCATTCTAAATTTAAAATCAAGACTTTCACCCCCAGTATCCACAAAGAAATTGAAATAGAAGTCAAGAATTGGACGTTTTGGATATTTAAAGCAACATTCCAGAGAGTAATGTCCATAAATAAACTTTTTCTGTTTTCTCTTATAGCGTATTCGCATGAAATTTCGTCGTATTTTTAAAGTCCTATTCATTCTATTTATAACTGGTAAGGGATTGTCGGTCACGTGGTGATGCTCTACTGAGCGTGTTCGTTTCACTGTCTAGGACAACTCAGACAAGTGGAACACCAATCAAATCCCGGGCAAGCAATTTAACCATAAGCTTACGTGAATTATGTAAATTTTATCGACATTGAAATAACTTCTTTTTGTCATGGTACATTCAATGCAACATGTGCTGAGACTGTGCCGGAATGGTACTCACGTGGTGAATCAAGCTACCCTTTATATCACTAGGTACACCAGGGTAAATTTAAGAATTCCTACGGAATCCCCCCCAAATAACTCCATTAATACATCGAAGTTTTTGAATTTTTTTCACTTTCGTCGGTTAGGAGTCGTTTTCTAATGAAAGTGTCAAAAATTACAAAAGTCCAGAAAATAACAATAATGTCCCCGGAAGGTGACTTTAAATTAATTTCTATTGGTTTATATGATTTGACAGCTGTATTTCTATGTGTCAATGTCATTGTAAGCATATATTTATAAATATCTAGTTATTGCAGTTTCAGGTTATCAGTATGCTAATTAATTACGCATTTACTTCTATGCCACCTGTCACAGGGGAGACATCTGGGTCAGTTAAGTGTTTTAAAGGTTAATTGTCAATTAAGGACCGCAGTTACAACTTTTAATAGGTTGTGCTAGTGCTCTTTTAATTTGCATTAATTTCATATTGAACATCATAGTAAGGTTTTAGGTCTATTTAACACTTTCAACCCTACAGATCACAATAGACTGGTTATAAACAATAGGAAGAACATACCATTCAAATAATCAGGGGTGAAAGGGTTAAAGAACACACTATCAGGATCCACGAAACGTTAGAGCTAATTTCTTTTAAAAGTCATTCACATAACTGTCATTGTCATTTTATTTGCATAACCATACAACCACGTGACTGACCCTCAGTACTTACCTTCCAGTCTGCGCCAAAATAAGTGTGGAACGAATACATCACAAATACATGCGGAAAACATTACATAGGAACGATGCTCTAATCACAAATACATGGGGAAAACATTACATGGGAACGATGCTATAACATATAAGAGTTTAGAAAGATGTTCATACCTCTAGACCTACCAACAAAACAGGTTTAGAATGATATACTAACCTCTCGATCAACCACCAATATAAGTGTAGAAATATGTACTAACCTCTCGACCAACCACCAATATAAGTGTAGAAAGAAGAACTAATCTCTCGACCAACCACCAATATAAGTGTAGAAAGATGTACTAACCTCTCGACCAACCACCAATATAAGTGTAGAATGAAGAACTAACCTCTCGACCAACCGTCAATATAATTGTAGGAAGAAGAACTAACCTCTCGACCGATCACCAATATAAGTGTAGAAAGATGAACTAACCTCTCGACCAACCATCAATGTAATTGTAGAATGAAGAACTAACCTCTCGACCAACCGTCAATATAATTGTAGGAAGAAGAACTAACCTCTCGACCGAACACCAATGTAATTGTAGAATGAAGAACTAACCTCTCGACCAATCACCAATATAAGTGTAGAAAGATGAACTAACCTCTCGACCAATCACCAATATAAGTGTAGAAAGATGAACTAACCTCCAATCACCAATATAAGTGTAGAAAGATGAACTAACCTCTCGACCAACCACCAATATAAGTGAATAAGATGTACTCACCTCTCGACCAACCACCAATATAAGTGGAGAAGATGTACTAACCCCTCGACCAACCACTAATATAATTTTTAAAAAATGTTCTAACCTCTCGACCAATCATCAATATAGTTTAGAAAGATGAACTAACCTCTCGACCAATTACCAATATAGTTTAGAAAGATGAACTAACCTCTCGACTAATCACCAATATAGTTTAGAAAGATGAACTAACCTCTCGACCAATCACCAATATAGTTTAGAAAGATGAACTAACCTCTGGATCAATATAGTTTAGAAAGATGTACTAACGTCTCGACCAACTACCAATATAAGACTTCGTTTAGAAAGATATAATAAGCTCTCGACCAACCACAAATATGAGTTTAGAAAGATGCTGTTACCACTCAAAGATACTGCTACCACTCAAAGATACTGCTACCACTCAAAGATGGTATTACCACTCAAAGATACTTTTACCACTCATAGATGCTGTTACCACGTAAAAATACAAAGATGTTGTTACCACTGAAATATACTGTTACCACACAAAGATACTGTTACTACTAAAAAATACTGTTAGTGAGATATTTTAACCACTCGCCGAACCTCTTGAGTTTCAGAAAATGAAAATACCGTGCAAAAGATTTTGATTCGCAAATAAAGTTTTAGTGTATGAATCTCTAATTTTTGATTGGCTTATTAATATGGAAGTTTCAATCCACCCTTTTTTGTTAAATTCAGAAACGGATCTGTATTCACAAGACAATTAAAACTTTGTAAACGTTTTGGCCACAATATACCCAAAATACTTCAAGCGTATCGTTGACTCTGTCCTGTACATGTATACTATATATAGTACAGGTTTACCAAGGTACAGTGGTACATCCGGGGTCTGTCAACATTCAAAACAATAAGGTCCATTTTCCAAACATAGGTTGTACAGCTAAAACATATTGCACGGATTCCATGCATTACTGAAGCTCTAATATATTTTTGTGTCGACAAGTAGCCTGCTACCCCTGCTATGATTCAAGTCTTGCATGTACTACTTTACCTTGGTAGACGTATACCGGATATTTAAAGGTTCATTAGCTGTGTGCGCGTGTTTTTGTTTTGTTTTGTTTTTCAAAAATAACCCCCCCCCCCCGTTTTTATTACATAGACTGACATACAATAACAAAAAAAAAAAAAAAAAAAAAAAAAGAATGCATAAGCATAAGATATATTTCATTCCTATATATTTTGTGAAAACTGCTTGAGTAACCCGGGTTTAGCACTTTTTCACTTGCAACTGATTACTTCAACCTTACTATTTGTATATGAATACCACACTAGATCTGACCTTATTTTCACAAAATGTATAGGAATATAAGATTTTTATGCCCATTTGTATAGTGCTCATTTGTTATTGTTCACCATGTACAGGTTGTGAAAGAAGAAAAGATATAATTTTTTGGGGGAGAGGGGGGGGTTTACACACAGCTAATGCCCATTTAAATTTTGATCTGTAAATTGTGATGCAGTCCAAAATATAACCGAAATAGATACATTTGTTTGTTTGTTTGTTTTGTTTTTGTTTTACGCCATACTCAACAATCTTTCAGTCATATGATGGCGTCCAGTTTTTATTGGTGGAGGAGAAACCCCGGTCACCCGGGTAAAAACCACCGACCGTCCGCAAGAAAACTGGCAAACTTTCTCACTTAATTCGAAATGACCCTAGCGGGATTCGAACCAGAGGTGAGAGGCCTTGTGATTTAAAGCGCAATGCCACGGAGGCCCCCCAAAATAAATACATGTACGTAGCTTTATTGTCAAAGCGAGACAACTCCCATACCATTACCTCTCTCTTCCGTGCGTTGGTTGTATTGCTGTTAAACGTCCCTCTCATCTCTCATCTCATCTTTCACTCATATGGAGACGTCACCAATGCTGGTGAAGGGCTTCAATGTTAGGAGCTTTGGCATTTACACCCATTGAGCAGTGAGGGGTCTTTAACGTACCGACACCTACTGTGACACGGGACCTCGGGTTTTACTGTCATATCCGAAGGACAGGAGTGCGACCTGCCGCCGGCTGGAGTCGAACTCACGACCAAGATTCGAGCGCGCTACCAACTGAGCCAGGCGGCTCCTCTTCCGTACGTAAAATGTTTAAATGTTGTCATACTATTCGATTTTCAATTGTATAGAAGTCCTTTACAGTTATTTTAATGTATTGATCAGTAATTTATTGTACTTTTTACTTTTTGAGGTTGAATATTTTCGAGTTCGTTCTTGCCCCGTAAGCTAAAGTCTGTGGACTCTTTACTTAATTCATGTTTGAACACTAAAACTACAGGAAAGATGTTCTATTTCTATTGCCAAATTAAAATGAAGTGCTAATCTTGTGACTTTAACCGTTAACCAGAATCATATTACATAGAGTTGTATCTTATCCACTCTATAATATCTTGTTTTTATTACAATGCATGCGAACATCAAGTTGGTGTGCAGAAATGAAAATGACTGTCCGTGTAGCGCAATGAACGCTTCTTACCAATGCGAGCCGGGGTCGATCCTCGGATTGGACAGAGGAGTCGCCGAGTCGGATACAACGGCTTTCTCCGGTCCCCCACAGCAAGGACCCCCATTAGACTTTAGAGTACTTGTTTGTTAATCGTTGTAAAATAAATAATGTTTAATTTTTTAAATGGTTAATAAAGCCATGGGACATGCTATCGATGTGTGAGCGTGTAATCAACATCATCCTGCCGGAGACGTTTATATGATATATTGAATGAAAGAAATGATGGAAAGTTAGATTGAAACACGAATTTTATTTAATGACTCTAGCCTCGCTTTCACAACAGGTAGAGATAGGATCACCCTGCAACCTGTGATTTGAATTTCCGTACAATTTGCTGGACGGAAGACCTCAAAGTCTTATTAACAGTACATTTCAGGTGCGTTAGAGATACTATAAAGGCTTGGTTTTGTTGTCGTGATCTAACTAAAGAGAGCAGTAATGGAGGACTTAAGAAAGTAAGGATATAGTAACTATATCAATACTTTTAAGTTTGTCTGTCACACTTCGTTGTCCTTGCAATTCAATCTCGGAACAACTGCGAGGATGTGTCATACTGACAGGGGCATTGACTCCTTCCGGACACCTGGTCCCATCCCGTTTGGGATTCGCGATTCTTCTTTGTGTTGAGACTTCGTGTTTTAATATCTAATTTGTCATATTGTCTAATTTATTTGTCATATTGTATTCGATCAACTTTGATATTCTGTTTATAATATTTATAACCATAGGTCGTTGCCACTGCTGGTGGACCGTTTGAGTCCCCGAGGGTATACATAAACCTAGTACTTGGTATTTCGGGCACTATAGCAGCTTGGTTAAAATTCTCTTATAAACTGAAGTAATTTACAGTTTCTAAGGCGACTGATTATTTGCACACCACTTTTAAAATTCTAATATTCTGATGAAGTCTACTTAGATATCGTCAGCCATTTTAACTTTGTGGTTACTCTTAGACGTAATTTTGGCTATGACGATTTTCATTTATTATTTTCCTCTTGTCTGACACCACTTTCTTTTTAGAAAATTTGGCTATATTCAAAATTTGGATACCACGCTCACAGACTGATGAAGTCTAATTGACAGAAATCGATCGTCTTGAGCATTATAACTTTGAGCATTTTATAACTTTTTAGGTATTATGTTTTCTTCATTTAATACCTTTATTCTCTTAGATTAAAATAATATTTGGCTCTGCGAATGATTTCAAATTACTTAAAGTAGTTCTGGAAGGATGTCCTTAAACCTAAGACAGCCATCTTTTTACAGTAGCTACTCTTAGACGGATTTGGCTATGCATTCAGATTTATTATTTGGGCCTTCTATGATACCACGTTCCCTTCAGACAATCTATTTTAGATTGGAGACGGAAATCAAAATGTGATGAACTCTAATTACAGTAAATATCGATCGTCTGTTTCGATGCATTATAACTTTGAAAACGGGTCGGACGATATCAAGTTTTTATAATTTCTAATGGACATTTAGTGTTACATGAATAAAATGTCATTGTGTATTTCTTCATTACACTTTAGGCCAAAACAATCAAACAGACTGGCCTAAATTATTTATTCCATAAATGATTTGAACTGAACATTAGACAAGTGTTCCTTTGAAATACCCCGAATTGAACTATTTATTTTTTTGTTTACTACTGTGTTGCAGGCAATTTGTTATCCTGTATTTGATAATCTTCAAAATGACGTGCTCTTGATTTCCGTAAATTATAACCCAATGATGTCACGAAAAGGCTAACATGTCTGCGATATTATAAAAAAAAGTTGTTTAAATTTATGTTCGTTAAAATAGACAAGGCGTTTTGTGATAAATATATCCCTACTTCAGTGTACTAATGACGGTTTTCATATTTCACATTTCAAATTTAAAACACAGATACCTACGTATAAAGTTTCAAGATGTCTAGGAGACAATATACAATTCTGGTGACTATTGGACTAACATGATTCTATGGAAATCCAGAGGTGGGATCAGGGGACATGGGGGAGTAAGCATCCCCATTTGACCGGTCACACCCTGCGCGTGTCCACATTAAAATTCAAATGAAATAAGCGAGAAATAAATCCTATTGACACTTGGTACAGACAACGCAATAACCGATATACAGGTAAGCCAGTGTTTCATTTTGTAAAACAGTAATTACAAACAAGGTTCATTATATCGACAATCAAATTTGCGGAAGTTTGACATCAGACGCGATTCTTTCCCTGTGACAATAACCTTTTAGTAAGAATAGTGCTGACCTGGGTATCGCGCTCGACTCTTGATCGTGAGGTCGTCAGTTCCAGTCCAGCAGGTTGATATCCTGTCCTTCGGATGAGACAGTAAAAACCGAGGTTCAGTATCATAGTTGGTGTCGGAACGTTAAAGAATGGCCGTGCATGGGCCAAAATTTGAAGCCCTTCACCGGCATATGGTGACGTCTCCATACGAGTGAAAGATTCTTGAGTGGGACGTTAAACACCAATAAAAACAAACCTCTGTATATGAAATGTTCATATGTTGAACACGCCCTGGCATATCGTATCATTTGTGAGATACAAACACCAAACGCAGGTGATTGCTAGATATTACTACTTAATTGTAAAGCAAATTCATAAAATACATTAGAAAGTAGATATAAAAATTTATTTTAAATTGGTTTCTGGAAAATATGAACTAAGAAATTAATTTTAAGTTGTTGTGATTTGACAACTTGTAACAACCATTTTAGAATTTTACAGTACTGACGTCCTTGACACATAATCTTTGTGTGCATCAGTTACATGTTTTGAATCACGTACGTACGACGTGGTCTTAACATTGACATATCGCATCATGATTGTTTCTATATGGTCTTTTATATATATATATCTGTGTGTGTGTAGGTGTGTGTCTGTCTGTGTGTGTGTGTGTGTCTGTGTGTGTGTGTGTGTGTGTGTGTGTGTATTTTGGTGGCGTTCGTAACAGAAACCTCGACGTGTAGGCCCTGACATTGTTTTTTCCTCTCCTTCTCATTCAGACAGTAGATTATCAACATCATTATTATAAACAAAAATCAGGAAATGCGACATCGAAATATCAAGGTATTTTCCATCTAAAGATGAAACGAATAAAAACTATTTATCACTTTGTATTCAATTCTTAGACACTTAATTGATTTTGTGTCATTTTTGTTTTTGAGTCAAAGAAAAATCGATTCGAACTTCCTTTCATTAGAGCGAAAGCATATTTGATAAGAAACGGACAGTTTGAGTTTGACGTAAACATTTCCTGAACTTCTAAGATTTCTTTTCATAATAAACAAAACAGAAAAATACACAGACAAAATATAAAGAAAGAAGTCAAAATAATATTTCCATTAGAACGAAAATATTTCTATTGATACTGATAGTATTATTTAGAGTTTTGAGAGTATTATTGTGAGTATTGTTGAGAGATTTGATAGTATTTTTGAGAGGTTTAAGGATGTTATTGAGTTTTGAGAGTATATTGAGAGTTTAGAGAGTATTATTGTGAGTATTGTTGAGAGATTTGATAGGTTTTAGAGTGTTATTGAGTTTTGAGAGAATTATTGAGAGTTTTGAGAGTATTATTGATAGTTTTGAGAGTATTACTGAGAGTTTTGAGAATGTTATTGAGAGTTTTTATAATATTATTGAGTTTCGAGAGTATTATTTAGTTTTGAGTGTTATTGAGAGATTGAGAATAATATAGAGTTTTGAGAGTATTACTGAGGGTTTTTAGAGTATTATTAAGAATTCTGAAAGTATTATTGAGAGTTTTGATGCCACAGTAACACCCGACACTCCAATACTTGATAATCAAATATATCCTGTTTACCTGGAAACTACATAAAATATTGATACTATAAAGTCATAAATTTAAAAAATAAACAACGAAAATAAATCCATGACAAATATTTTACGTAAATAATGGACATCAGGATATCTAAAATCCAATGAAAATTAATTTTTCAGTATATTTTTCATTTCAAATTTTGTTTACGTAACTTAAAATATTTTCACTAGTTATGGGTGATGTTCTACAAATTTTCAACTGAGCTATGGATGTAAGCCGGTGCACTGGGGTTCTTAAAGGGACATTAGCTGTGTCTTTTTTTGTTTTTTGTTTTTAAATTTTCCCTTTTATACCGCTTAGATTAATATATACAATAATAAAAAATAGAGATATACGCAGGCAAATATAATCTTAAATTTCTATATTTTGAGAAAATTGCTTGTGAAATCCAGGGTTTGCACTTTTTCAATTGCAATTGATTAACTCAACCTTACTATTTGTATATGAATATGACACTGGAGCCGACCTTATTCACAAAATATATAGGAATATAGGATTTTTAAGCCTGTGTATAGCTCTTAATTGTTTTAATACGTAACCTTGAGATAGATATCAGACTTGTGTCGACAGTGACTATATTCTAGTCAAGGAGTCGGACCGGAATAGAACGACAACAATTTTATATTACATCAATATATTTAAACGTATATACTAATTTGCTTTACAAATGCATGGTTCTGTAAAATTTGAAATGCATACCAAAAGTCTTGTTAGATATAAATCTTATAAACATTATTATGTGAACGATATAAAAATACAGATACAAACACAAATACGGAACAGCTACGGAATAAATCTATTTCAAATTGGTATAGACGATTGAAAGTAGATCTATACATTGTGTATTCAGCTTTTGAATTTTGGTATCCTTTGTTCTGCGGGAAATAATAACAAATTTAATGGTTGAATTCCAGTGTTGTTCATCATCATCAACATCATCATCGTCATCATCATCATTGTCGTCGCCGTCGTCAATACCATCATCAAAACTACTACTACTACTACTAAGAGAATTAATTAATGAACTAGGTTAAATGGACTGAATTTTAAAAATATTAAGTGTAGTTCATTGTCAAATATATTACTTAAAATAAATTTTTGAAAATAGATTCAGACCCTCAGTTTCAAACTTAATACAGCTTGAACCAGACACACCTTATTTGGTGGAGATTGTCATTAACGACAAGGTCATGGCTGTATCACGCAAACCAAACCTTAAATAGCTTATCAAAATTTCTTGTCATTTTCTTATATATGTATATATATATATGAAAATAGGTATTTGACATATCTGCATTCTCTGTGTTACCAAAATGTGGCGGTGGTCAGCACTGGTAACGATTGTATCTTTTGTTTCCTCTATTACCGGATCACCGAAGAGGGACTTAAACGCAGGTATACACGTAATTTTCAACGTTTTATGATTTATCTATGTAAACATTCATTGTATACAGAAAAAGGCAGAACGGAATACTACAGTCAGGATATACAAAATGGCTACGTCTGTCCTTGAAATACAGTAAATCGTGAATAGAAGGAATTGATATAGGGCCTACCATTAGGTCAATTTTTGGCCTCGTATGATACCACAAATTGTTTCGGAACTCGACATCTATTTTGATTTGTTTATTGTTGACTCATGAATATGGAGACGTCACCAAATGCCGGTGAAGAGCTTCATATTTTGGCCTATGCTCGGCACTTATTGAGGAATGAGGGTCCTATAACGTGCCGACACCTACTGTGACACGGGACCTCGGTATTAACTGTCTCATCCGAAGGACAGGAAACCAACCTGCCGCCGGCTGAACTCGAACTCATGACCTCACGATCAAGAGTCGAGCGCGCTACCGACTTAGCCAGTCCGGCTCACATCTTTTTTTTTTTTAATTCGAGCTCAACTGATGGAGTCATATTGACAGAAACGATCGTCTTGGGTATTTGCTTTTGGCTTTTATTATTATTATTATTATTTTATTATTATTATTATTATTATTATTATTATTATTATTATTATTATTATTATTATCATTTTGAATAAACTGTAACTTTGGTATTATGTTTATAATATTCTTACCCCACAAAAGACGGTAGTAAATTGAAACGTGGTGTGTTTGTGAAACACAAATGCCCCCGGTCCCAACAAATTGAATATTGCACTTTGTATGCAAGCGGGGACGGAATTACTGACATACAGACAGACGGACGGACGATCAAAACACTAGATGTCCCCGGCGAACCTATTAGGCCGGGTGCATAAAAATAACATTGAAATAACCCGTATGATACAAACACGCGGCTATAACATTGTGCCATAACAGCTGTTCAATTTGGACATGAATCATTCGTGAGATTACAACGTCTTTGGAATATGGAGATATAAATTCATTTGTTTGTTTATTGTTGTTTAACGTTCCACTCAAGAATCTTTCGCTCATATGGAGAGGTCACCAAATGCCGGTGAAGGGCTTCAAATTTTGGCCTATGCTCGGCACTTACGTCCATTGAGCAGTGAGGGTTCTTTAACGTGCCAACACCTACTGTGACACGGGACCTGGGTTTTTATTTGTCATACGTAAAAATGCAGGCGTACCAATGGATAATCGAAATTTAGAATACGACAAAATAGATACAGTCTCAACATGAAGAACAGTTGCGAATCCCAAACATGATGGGATCAAGTGTCCGAAAGGACTCAGCGTTTCCTGCCAGCATGCCAAAGCCGTCGCAAATGTTCCATAGAAAACTCATCTTAAAGGCCAAGCCAGCCGAAAAGGTCAAGCTCAGTGAAAAAGTAGATATAACGACGATCTCAACACGAAGAACAATTGCGAATCCCAAACCCGA
Organism: Atrina japonica; assembly: GCA_030159075.1. Taxonomy (NCBI): domain Eukaryota; kingdom Metazoa; phylum Mollusca; class Bivalvia; order Pterioida; family Pinnidae; genus Atrina; species Atrina japonica. Next base: position 212,030 of record BROG01000508.1, read on the forward strand.
TGGGAGCAGGTGTCCGGAGTAGTATCCTTACCAACCTCTTATCTATATACTCCAAAATACCGTATAAGTGAAAATTTTAGCGAGTTGCAAATTTAGAGTTTTGTCCTAAACATATGTTTATAATTTCAGCGGTAAGTAATTTTAGCGATTTTATGATTAAACAAAGATAACTCTTACTTACGATTATAAATGAATTGTAAGCGATATTCAATTTTAGCGATCTCAACAACATCGCTAATAATGCCAAAATTGAATCCTCGCTACAATTTCTTCTTACACGGTATATGTTTGTCTTTCAAGATGTTCGCCATATTACTGTCTTCTTGACCCCCAAACGGCTAACACTTTGGTATCGGCACTTGTATGTGTTGACCCCTAAACTAACTTAGTGTCTTTACCGGAAGTCTTTGCAGGGAAATTAGAAATTAATATATTTCCTGCAGTGACACCGAGCTTTACATTTTACAACATTTGACTTTATCTCCCTATGTATCTAAATGACATTCTGTTTTTTATTATTTTTAGGTCGGTCTATTACTCTATTATAGAAAAAAAAATGAATAAGAAAATTGTATTAAAGCATCCCAATGTTCATAATGTCTAGTGGGGCCCCAAAGCCCGAGTTGTTAGAGCATCACGCTTGAGTTAACGCGGGTTCGAGTTCCACCGGAAACTGATTTTGTGAGAAAGCTTGTCAGTTTACAAGGGGAAGACGGGTGATCTCTTCTTTGATACATTGTAACCGGTTTTCTTTCCTCCACCATTTAAAAACTTATCACCGCAACCATATAACTGAAAAATTGTTGGGAGTGGCAAAAAAAAAAAAAAAGAAACATTACTCAAAATAAAAAATTGAAAAATAACTTTCAGTAGTTAATAACTTTTGTTCTGTTTCTTGAGTATAAACTAGTCCGGTCCTTTACATTCTAACCGGATATCGTAAAAAAAATTCCGGGACGATTTTCGTAGATAGCCCATTTGCTTGATTTTTAACAACCATTTCTCGTTATGTTGATCAATTTTATTAATAAATTTATACAAATTCGGTATCAAGAAATCATAATAACAATATGATATATAATTATTATGATGTTATGATTGACCTTTAACCCGAATTCTCCTCCTCCGACATTTCCCGCTATCCGACTGGTGAACCTTCGCCGACTAATATGTATATATAACTTATCTTTATTGTATGTAGTCTCTCGTTTAAACTTAGTGCACTACGTCCTGGTTGTAGTGTGTGCTGTGTTTACATATCTTCTGTCTAACTTCTTTGATAACATAGGCGTTGGAACCGGGGGGGGGGGGGGGGGGGGGGTAGGGGGCGGGGCTTAGCCGCCCACACTTTTTTTGCAAAGATAGGCATAGGTGTTAAAAATTGGGGCTTAGCCCCTAGACGTTTCTGGCGTGTGTGTGTTTTAAGTTGGTTTAGCCCCCCCCACACACACACACTTTCAATTTGCTTCCGACGCCTATGGATAATCTAACAAAATATCAGTATTATATATTATATTATGTATGTGGGAACGATTACTCTAGTCAGTGTAATTTTAATGTTATGCTTTATTACCTAAGAAAGGGTTCACAAGACTCCAATTTTACTATAAACTGATAAAAACTCTGAACTGTTCAGTTATTGTCATAAAATTTCATGTAAAATTAGTAATTTGTCATCCAGGTGTGTTTCACTGTTATTTTTCTATATCTACACATTTATTTATTTAGTACATTTTTGTCTGTATTCCAAAGGCATCCCATCGTTTGGCGCTGGAAAGGTCGTTGGTACAGTACTCAACAATGATATAACAGAAGCCTCAGGACTTGCCCCAAGTCACCTACATCCGGGTATCTTGTACACGCATAACGACCATGGAGACGGGCCACGTATCTTTGCTTTGAATGCCGCCGATGGCAGTTACGTGGCAACTTTTTCGATCGCTGGCGCAGAACACCACGACTGGGAAGACATCGCTGTAGCGCCATGTGAAGATGGTTCCACCGTGTATTGTATTTATATTGCCGACACTGGAGCCGGATCATCTCAACCAAAAAATGTCATATACAAAGTTCAGGAGCCAGACACACTGACGGACGGGCAAGCCTTGTCAGTGATGGCAAGTCTTCAATTCAGGTTTGATATTTCATTACAGTTATATAGATTCTACATATATTTTTGTTAAAGATGGAAGCGCTGTCGTATTTTTGTTTTTAAAATTCTTCCGTATCCGAATGTGTTTGACGTCGCATTGTGATTCTTACAAATTTACAAAACGTCTACCATCCAACGGCTTCAGCTGTACATTCAAAAATTAAAAACCGGGTTTTTTAAAATTAGGAACGATTGATCTGAATTTCAACACGAAATTTTTCACTTTCTTGAGTTTGATATTAGCTTATAAGGGCTAAATACAGTTTGGCTACAAAACAATCCCGATGCATAAAAAACACTAGATGTTCGTTTTCACACTGTACTAACGCTGCAAAATACTAAATGGTTTTAAGTTAACTTAAATTCATGTGTGAAGGACGCTAAATGTATTTGAAATTGGTTGTTGTGATTATATCATCTTGTCGTTGATCCCGTGATTCAACCAAACTAAATGTGATGAAGGAGATCTATATATATAATCTTGAACTCAGGGGATAACCTATTTCATTAAAATCATATATCATATATCATTATGAAATTTAAGAAGTAACCGATGGCTCAGCTGGGCTTTTCTTATCACCCTGTTGCCCAGCCTCTTTCCATGTCAAGGTTTTCTGAACCACGTCGAATGTTCCTCATACACCTTGAAAGATTTGACCTGTATGTTGTGTCTTCGCGGCGTCGATTTCCATTGACCGCAACTACCGTTGAATGAACCAATCAAAACGCGTCTAACAATTGATCACGCATCGGCCACACGATAGAGGGGAAAGTACGTAAAGCATAATAATGGCGACGTGCAGGCTATGCCACGAGTCTTTTTATTGACTAAAGTCAGGGGTCAACGTCGAGTCAATTTAAGTGAAATATTAGATCGCCGTCAAATGTAAAATGTAATCTGTCAAGGTGTAGGATGAACGAAGTAGATCAGAAAACCTTGATTTGGGCAGATGGTTGTCCAGGTCTATCAGTCCGCCTGTTGTCGCTTAACCTTTTGACTTATTCTTCGAAACCGCTGAAGGAATCAAGTACTCAAAAGCTACCACCAAGGTGATATTTTTCGGCCAAATTGACTCAGGGGTGGGGTGAAATAGGTCCTGGGGTTACTCTTCTATGAGTACTCTTCTTTTCTAACGTTCGGTAAATGAACTCCTTACGCAATTTTGACGTGCTTGCAGTCATTTTCATTCAATTTAGCTTTCCTCCACTCCCAAGGTATATTATGATAATTGAATATTGAGATTGCGACCCTAAAATCATATAGGATGGAACCTCACAATTAACACCACCTAACTGACTGACTCAAGAATTTTGTCTTCTCTGACATTCATCACGGAAACTTGATAGAAACTTAATAATCGAGGTGGCCTCCTAAGCGAGGTGCTTTTTAGGCGATGTTTCACTGTATTTGTAAAATATATTTTTATTAATGTATCTCTTTATATTATGTAAAATTATGTATCTGTTCATCGTGGTCGGTCTTAAAAGTAATTGTTTCCATCCATGAAATTATTTTTGCTAGAAACGAAATGAAAAAGGGTAATTAAGATGTACTGAGTATAAATAATTTGATGACAGAGGACAGATAACACAATTTTGTCTTTATATTTTACGGATGTGAACAAGGAATAGACGCCACAGAGGACGTTACCTCTACAATATTTTATGTTGTTTTTTCCAGTTGGACAGAGGATGAATCGGAGACACTTCTGGTTGACAATCATGCAGAGGTTTACATCATAGGTAGAATTGATAGTGGGCGTGGCATGATTGTACAACTACCAAATACAGCGTGGAACGACGATATTCCAGTACCTGTATCCTCTTCAGATTTTCTACCAGTACATACACACCACCACGACCCCCTAGCCGGTGATATCAATCCAAATGGAACGGAAATTCTTGTCAAAGCACGAAATCATATTTATTACTGGGAAGTCAATAGTCAAGGCATAATTGCTACTCTTAAAGAAACGCCTCATGAGGTACCGTACATACAGGAGCGTCTTGGAGAAGCTGTTTGCTGGAGTTCAGACGGAAGTAACTATTACACTCTAGGAGAAGGACGTCATCAGCATTTATACGAATACCAAAGGTTACCCGGTACTCCTGGTGCCGTTGGCTAAATATATCGTATGTTATATATCAATAATAAATATGAACGTTAATCTAAATTTGTCCTTAATCCATGAAAATCTAGAATAAATGCTTAGAGTAAGATGAGAGAGAGAGAGAGAGAGAGAGAGAGAGAGAGAGAGAGAGAGAGAGAGAGAGAGAGAGAGAGAGAGAGAGAGAGAGAGAGAGAGAGGAATGCTTCTGGTCTACTTGTAAACAAGTGAGCATGGCGGTAGATACAAGTTACCGCAGTTACCAATGCGCTTCTTTAGGTTAAATATTTTGAAAAGACCAAAGGAATTCAACATTCGAGTATCTTTGTCTTTTCTGCTATCCGAGTTATAGTCTACCTTGATGCAATGTCTCGCGGACATATTATCAAGCCACTAGTTCTTTCTTTTTATTTACATGTTGCCGACTGGGTTGCCCCCGTAATCTCGCGAGAACTATGGGTTGTCGGAATCAGAACAGAGACATCGAGTCAACCAATTGCACACCATCGGTATCGAGAAATAAATAACAACTATCAAACAAGTTAATTTGCATTTCAAACTCCAAGACATGGTACTGATTGGTTACAATTTTACCATGAACTATAATACATAACTAGGGATGTCTTATAAAACTTTTATTTTTAGCTTACACTTGAAATACTGATCCCTGATGTCGACAAGAATAATTATTATCTCATTTCCAAATTTTATTTAAAGCTATATCTAATGGCCATGGACAACACCTGCTAAATTTTCCACACGTAAGCAGAAAATTGTTCCAAGATCGTCGATGAGTTGGAGATATATATCTATTTGTGTCTTTTTTTAACTTATCCGTGAGTGAAGTTTTAAAAAGTGTTGTTTTTTTTTTAATTCCCCGGAGGTAAATTTACATGACATGCAAACTGTAGAAGGAGTAGAAATCTAGTATTTGTAAAATTATAATAAATATAGATTCATTTATCTTAGACAAGTAAGGACTGTGTACAGCCGTAACAAAGATAAACAATAGGGAAGGGCTTTTCATGGACAAATTAAATTTGAGACCTAACCTATTTAGAGCTCATGTAGAGATAATATTGTCCGTACAGATGACATACATTTTGAATGCACATGTAATCAGTTTTGATGTCTATAATATTCCTTGAAAGAAATGTTTCAGTTGCGAAGTGCACACTCTTAAAGCATAGGCGTCGGAGCCGGGGGCTAGGGGGGGAGCTTAGCCCCCCCCCCCCACTATTTTTTTGCCTGATAGCATGATGTGTTGAAAAATTGGTGGCTTAGCCCCCCACGTGTCTGTGTTTTAATATCATGTTTCTTTGGACTGATATATTCTTTCATTATACTTCTAATATATATCTTTACTTCTGATTAGTCAAAAAAATGCTATACGTATATACACGTGATCTAATAACATTGTTCTTCATTTGTATAATATAAAATACAAAATCACCCTGAAATCATTTATGTTTTTCATACCTGCAGAACTATGGCGATTTATGTCACCCTCTCGTCCGCAGAAATGGATGCACGTACGGTTCGTTTATTTTTCACATATTTTGAGAATGAAATAGTATGCTAAATTATTATATATTGGTAGGTAGGGTGTAACATCTAGCACTTAAAATGTCCAATTAATGCGCGGCCTCATAAGACGTTACTCTATGCATAGAAATGCGTCATGGAATGGAGTGAAACAACAGTCGAAGTTAATGATTTGACAGCATTGATACGACGTTGTCAAATATATTTGCTGTCACATGTGTTAAAATCGTTATGAACAGTCCTGAGAGTGAATCTATTTTTACTTTTGGGGATTACCAGGTTTGAGAAAGTCAGTCGACCGCAAGCTTTAGTACTAAAGTTTTATTGAAAAACCTGAGTAGGGACTAAATGGGATCACTTCTGTATAGACTGTTCGTGTATAGACTGCATAGGTGGAACAAAGGGAGATTACTCTGTATATGACAGTAGTAGAATGGGCAAAGGGAGATTAAAACAATCTCTTTATTGCCCTTGTTTCAAAAGTTTGGCAAACGTTGTGTACCGGTTGACATGTTTTTTATATTTTTGTAATACTGTCGATATAAAATAAAAAAATAAACACCGAATGTTTGACTTCTTCTGCAAAATGAGCGCTCAGGTGATATATTGTTTGAAACATTTCTGTTCAATCTTTCGGGTGGCAACACAACATTAAGAGAAACCCATTTTTTTCCGTCTCTCTGGCTGCTCATTTAGGCTTCAGCAGCTTCAACATAAAACATCCCTAGCCATCTGCCGTTCTAAGTACTTCCCACTATTGGGAGGCCGTCTTCACTTTATCCTTAATGTATGGAAGCCCCAAAAACTTTATGTCTTCCTGGTCGTGAAGCGCAATTAGTGCAGTTAGAGTGCACGCGATCGTAACTCCGCCTCGTCCAAAACAGATAGTGATAAAAATAAAAAAATGTCAAACAGGGCAATAATTCGAAAAAGTTAATCCTATAATATCACCCTCAACGGTTTGTTCTGCATCCAAAGTCAAATAATCATACTTGTATAATACCACAGATTCAGTTTCGTCATATTCACGATGCTCTCCTATTTTGTTTTTGTTTTTGATGCACGAAGGAGAAGAGAGAGACATATGATCCGATGCAAATGTAAAATTGTATTGTCCGATTCACATAAGATGGCGGGGCGGAGTAACCTTTTGATTATCATACCGACGATTCTACTCATTTTTCGGTTATGACAAGATGGACGTGAAAAAAACGTTTTATTTCTCACTGGATACTCGTAGACATCGTGACAAATAGGAATGATTCCCTTACCATGTGTAATTTCAATCTTGTTATGCTTCATTACATAAAATTTCAACTCGCCGAGGTCAAAAAAAAAAAAAAAAAGAGTTCACGAGACTCCGCCCCTCCAGGTTATATGGATTTTACTATACACGTATATTACACTCATCATATTATGTATTGATACTGCCACATGCCCCAAGTGTGTGTGTGTGTGTTTTGGGGTGTTGTGGTGTGTGTGTGTGTGTGTAGTTTGTGTGTGTGTGTGTGTGTGTTTCGTTTCCCATGCATTAATTCTTCTCGTAATACACCTCACCCTGTTCGGGACTTCTCTATTTATATCGGGATCAGTGAAAAGAAAATAAGAGTGCCAAGTATCATCCGCTTCCGGTACATTTCATCGTCTGCTCGTTCGGTGTCATCCAAAATAATAAAACTGAATATGGGGAAAGGATTCTTAATTATTTATCGGAAAGTATCTTGGAAATAAAAAGTATGTTGTTAAAGTTGTATCTTGTTATGCGTTATAATTTGTAATTTAGACATATCATAAAAAGTTTATAATATTACATTTCTCAGCCCTGTGTCCCGATATCAAGCTGAGGGCTGAAGGCCCTCGGGCTGATATCGGCAACCTCAGGCTGAAAAGGGGGTATGATATCAAAATGGTCATTTAATAACCTTTTTTATGTAATGAATGAATATTATATTTTATTTGAATAATCGTACATAATATGTTACAATAATAAGTTAGTTAATGCTATCGTAACAACACAAACTTGAATCAATAACACAGAAAGAGTCACGTATAATGCTGTACATTTAAGAAATAAAATCAAAATACAAAAACATTAATATTGATAAAAACGAAACTCAGTTATCACGAAGAAACCTCCATGACGGAGTGGTTAGAGCAGCGCGCTTTGAACCATGACATCTCTCACTTCTGGGCCCGAAGTCACCAAATTTACTCAATACTCAAGCTCAACTTTTATTTCATTATTTTGACTATAAAATTGTTTATAAAGTATTTTGGATTTTAAGTGACTTAGGAAACATATTATTTTTAATCATTTACAAAAAAATTTTTGCGTCAAACTTATGATTTTCCTTTAAAAAACGAATAAATACGTTGAGTACGGTACTCAAGATTTGAGTGCATACTCAAACATTTTTTAAAAATATTTCTGCAGTTTTCTTCAAATGGGCAATAATTTTTATCATTACTTACGATTGTATGCCATCAATATACAAACATGTCCAATTACAGAATGAAGTTTGCATGTTTATACCTTAAAATCGCTAAAAGTTAGTTGAGCTTGAGTACTGAGTAAATTTGGTGACTCCAGACCCTGGTTTGCTCAGGTTCGAGTCTCACTGGAACCTAAGTTGAATTTTGTGAGAATAAAAAAAACAAAATTCCCAAAACGTTTGCACCCCCCATCTGCCAGTTTACTTGTGGAAGAGCTACCGACCCCCACAAACCCCACACTACCACCACTGGTGGTTTCTTCCCGGGTCCACCCCCAAACCCCCCTCCCTACATTGTAATTGGATTCTCGCCTCCACTGTAAAAACTTTCCGCTAACATATAACTGAAAAATTGTTGAGAATGGCATAAAACACTATTGAAAATTCAAAACTACTGTATAATATGTGTGACAATGTTGATTTCTAAATAAACGGAAAAAAAATCACTGGACATAAGACTGGACAATACATTTTACACGCACGGACAATAAACAGAATACGTACAAGACAATGACTATTTACAACTATTTAAAATTTAGGCGGATCTAATAATTTAGTTTACCTAAATTTAACACTCCGTGACATTACCATGAAAAGAGGTAAAAAGACAAAAAAGTGCGTGACCATCAAAGTGGAAGGACAGTTAAACGAAAATTAAAAGAACATGCAGTAGAAATAAGTTTACAAAATAAACAAAACTCAAATGGTAAAGAAAGACAACTCTTACAAAATATAAACATAAAGTTACAAAAGTAACGGTTCTTGCTTAGGTACGTTTATCAAGACTTCATCTAAATACATTGTATACATTAGTTACCAGTTCGATTGTTTATGTTTGTTTATTGTTGTTTAACGTCCCACTCAAGAATATTTCACTCATATGGAGACGTCACCGAATGCCGGTGAAGGGCTTCAAATTTTGGCCTATGCTCGGCACTTACGGCCATTGAGCAGTGAGGGTTCTTTAGCGTGCCGACACCTACTGTGACACTTCTACACAAAATATAAAAAATCTCAGATACCAAAGTATGAATCTTTAGGATGTCCAGGATAAAGGTACAAATATGGTAAAAAATTGACAAACACGAACCCCTTGAAATCAAAAGTGGGGTCAGGTGCCATGGAGGAGTAAGTAATATAAAGTTACCGCGTAATGGTAATTTATTGTGTTTTTTAAACATACTATTTCAGTGTAGATAAGGGAATTTCAAAATAATGCCAATATATCAAACAGATGACTATTCGAATATTATTTTGGCCTATGCTCAAAGAGCAAGATTTGACACTTTGATAAAGTCAAACCATTACTTAACAGAACCGAACCCACACATTTCGTATAATTTTATTCAAAGCAGTTGCCATCTTATCAGATTAACTAATTTTGTTTAATCTTTGCATTAAGCTTCATACATTAGTGTTATCTATTTCATCAACTGCTTTTACATGTATTTACTTTACTACTTTGAGATTCATGCTATATATTCAATACATTGTGGAATACAATACAAATACAATGTGGATATATATAAGGCATGTACGTTGAATATTTTGTAGTTAAAGTAAACTAAAATCAACACACTCATGCGCACATATAATATACACACATCAACACATAAAGTTTATATATTAATATGTCTTCAAAATATATGAATATATAGTCTATATGTTTATCATATATCCTACTTTCGTTTTACATTCACTTAACAAAATTAGATGAAAAGGGGTGCAACATTATACAATTAATTCGCTATTTTTGGTTTAGTATGAAAATTTACGGTGTACAAAACTATCGACCGAAGTCAAAGGCCTAGGTCGATATTGTTTTTTGTAGTCCATAAATACTGATATCGAACCAATTAAAAGGTAGTACAATAATCGTTTTATTACAATTTAATTTAACAAACCATCGATCATTGAACGAGATATGGCAAGTTCTATCAATCCTTCTCGTATTTCTCACTTTTTAATGCGGTCAGAGAAGTTGGCGCCAAATGAAATTCAGCTAAATCAGATTCGTGACTTCAGTACAATATGATAAATTATCCGGTTTACAGTCCGATATCATTTCAAGCTGTAGAACACGTGACCGTCTCTGGACAAATGAAAATGCAGAACAAAACCAAAAATGTAAAGATTTTCCATATACGCTCGGTACCGGTTTGAGGTTGGGGTGACATTATGAATGAAGCTACACCATTGTGTGACGTCATACGAGTAACTTCATTCTTAAGTAATATTTGGCACTGTTAACACCATTTAAATTTCAAATCTTTTTAAAGCTAAGATAGTCATCTTTTTTACAGTGGTTACTCTTAGACGAATTTCGGCTATACTTTTAGATTTATTATTTGTCCTTGTATGATACCACTTTCTCTTTAGAAAATACACATGCATTTTGAATTGGAGCTCAACTGATGAAGTCTAATTGACAGAAACGATCGTCTTGAGCATTGTAACTTTGGTATTAGGTTTATAATATTCATAGCTACAAGCCGTCTAGATTATTACTATTACCGAGCCTAAGGGCGATTGCTTTGGGTAAATATTTTATGTTGTGAATTAAATAATATTTTTATTATGATCCCTGATAAGGATATATAATAAAAATGTTATTGACTGTATATGTTGAAATGTTGACGATCGAGTTCTTGGCGCGGAGAAGAACCTCGAAAGCTCGGTCCTTTGCAGCGCCAAGAACTCAGACGTCAATATTTCAACGTATACATTCAATAACCTATACATACCGTATATGAAAAAACACTCAATATTCACAAATGTTTGGCCCCTTGGCCTTTATCAAATGAAAGACGACGATATGTATATTAGTTAGTATTAAGTCTGCACAGTACACAGCTTCCTGGTAAATCATAGTTTATTTTAAATTTTTTCATTTGTGTATTGTGCTGACTTAATGCTATGTAACTAATATACATATCGTCCTCTTTTATTCACTTGATAAAGGCCAAGGGGTCGAACATTTGTGAATATTGAGTGTTTTACTGTTTTGTCCGTATAACTATACTTCCCTTTGGAGGACATTGAATTTGATTGGATACACATAAATGGGCTATGGTCACATACATGTTATTTTCATGTAGAGAATATGACATGACCATTTTGATATCATATTCCTTGTTGTCAGCTTAAAGTTCCCGATATCCGTGAGTATGAGGGCAGTGGGCAGAAGGGCCGAGGATATCATACACCTTGTTGTCAGCCTGAAGTTCCCGATATCCGTGAGCATGAGGGCAGAAGGGCCGAGGGTTGATATCGGGGCCCAGGGCCGAAAAGGAGTATGGTATAAAATGGTCTTATCATAAATTGCTTATCGTATGTCTAAATTACAAATTAAAACACACAGCAAGGTACAACAAAAGGTACAACAAAATAATTTCGTATTCCAATACTTTTGGATGACACCGAATGAGTAGACAATAAAATGTATGGATGGTACTCGGCAGCCTTTTTTATCTTTTCATTGCTCGCAATATAAATAGAAAAGTTCTTAACAGGGGTTGTATAACGAGAATAATTAATATTTACATACCGACTGCAATTCCCTTCATTGCAAGTATAGAGAGCGATGTAATGCATACTCAAGTAATTGTTGTCACGTGAGCCGAGTGTTAACCGCTTTACTTTTTTGCGTAGGAATGCATAAACGAATCAATAAAGAATAGAATATCACATTTTTCTTTCTTATTTATTTAATCGTAAAAGCCATACATGACAACAAAACAAACCAAAATCACAGAAAAAGACTGGATCTATATCTGTAGCACACTGTACAGCCTACAGGCCAATATCGCGATATATGTAGATCATGTTATGACCAGAACAACAGACCACAAAATGAAAGTTCGCTTCGTAGTTACAAATTTTTCTTGTCAATTGAACAGAAAAAATAGAGTTAGGCCTAGTGAAACTTTGCCAAGCATCTCTGATAAACAGGTCGATTCGTTTGTCTTCACCAAATATACCTGTTAGAAACAATTCGTCACTCGTATTGTGTAAAATCAGGCCGCATGAAATACTTACGTAAGTTACATGGTTCCAAGCTCATTGGTAAAAATGTCAAATAAAATGTCTACTTTCAGTTGTCATGAATGAATATTAGCTGTCTCCCTTCTCGTAAGTCACACTCGAACTTTCTGTGGTATATCCCATTAATTATATATCAGAATTCAAATGCCGATTCGTTGTAAATACATTATACAGCATAGACATTTCCATTCTTCTAATACATTTAACCTTTAATCACCAAGCAGTGAAATATTTTAAAATAACCTCAAAACAAATCTGACAAGCATTCATAATTTTCCATAAAATTAGTTTCTTTCAAAATGATATGAAAATAAGAAAATAAACCTTAATTCTACTATTTCGGGACAGAAAAGGGGAAATACTTCTCGTTTCACACAGCTGGTTAGCTGTTACATCATATGAAAAACTCCCACCGCAAAGTCAATTATATAGAATGAATTTCGTAACCAGCTAACTACAGATTCACAGAAAATGGTAATCTATATAAATATAGGATTGTTTCTAATTTTTTTATGGAATAAAATCAATGTGCAGCGCTGCACAGAATTTTGTTTCATGATCCATTGAATATATATTCCATGCTTTTCAAAAAAATGAAAAACAATCCTTAGATGCATGGTGGTGCATTACAAGAATATATAATGCACAGAGGCGTGACAGATTCACAAATACAAATGAAGTCATATTTAGTACAGCAATATGGGAAATGCAGTTTAAATGAAAGTGAATTTGTATTACAAAATTAATAATCACCATTAGATCTTTGTATCTCAATTTTTTTGTTTAACGCTGTTTCATGAAGTTGTGTAGTATACAGCACACAGCTTCTGTGTAAAGAAAACACAGATATATATATATATATATATATATATTATATATATATATATATATATATATATATATATATATATATATATATATATATAGAGAGAGAGAGAGAGAGAGAGAGAGAGAGAGAGAGAGAGAGAGAGAGAGAGATACATATACACATACTTAAACACATACATACATACATACATACATACATACATACATACATATATACATACATACATACATACATTATAATTACACACACACACACACACACACACACACACACACACACACATATATAATTTTAGCATATCCATCTCACCCCTTACATTCCGTTGCCATTCGACATTTAAAGCATCCCCTTCATATTTTAGTGTCTGCGATAAGAGATCTTAAAATTGTGACTGACATATACTCCTGGGGTAGGGGTTCTGTAGACAAGTTTAGAAACTCCGCTACTGATAACTAAAGTCTTTTTTCACAATCTTTACTGACCTAGTTTATGAAGTTCACTTGCCGTCACAACGAAAGGAAACTAAATACATCTTTATCTCTATTAGCTTTCACTTTAACAATTTGATAAATAAATTTTTTAACATCTTCAGGTCTACACTTAAAGACCAAAGCGTTGATATACTTGACATTATTACTTCAACAACTCCATAATTTTCCATTATATACGTGTATTCCGTCTGTTTGTTTGTTTGTTTATTGTTGTTGAACGTCCCACTCAAGAATATCATATGGAGACGTCACCAAATTCCGGTGAAGGGCTTCAGATTTGGGTTTATGCTCGGCACTTACGACCATTGAGCAGTGAGGGTTCTTAAACGTGCCGACACCTTCTGTGACACGGGACCTCGGTTTTTACTGTCCCATTCGAAAGACCAATTCGCCGCCGGCTGGACTCGACCTCGAGTCGAGCGCCCTGCTGACTGAGCCATGCCGACTCGTATTCCGTAGGTAAATATTGCTGATCAAAACTCTTCTTTTACCGATTGTAGTAAGTAAAAAATAAAGAAGTTCCGATTGATAATCGAGACTCAAGTCCATTAGACCACGACAGATTAGATGTAAGGGAAATCTGCATTGTATATCCGGGTCTCCTTATGGCAATTACAATGGAACCTCATTATAAAGATTACCCTACTTAACGTGGTCGGTTTAACGAGGTGGTCTTTTAAGCATGGATCTGTATCCAGTTACACAATGCATAAAATGAAATTTAACTTATGGTTAGCCTATAGATTTAACACTTGATAACTTCATGTTAAATTGAAGTATTTTGCAATCCGTCCCAGGACTTATTTAAGAAATGTTTTGAAGTTTCACTGTTCTTAGTGGAACACCGTAACATCGGTATAAAACATCACAGCTGAGAACTGGAGAGAGAGAGAGAGAGAGAGAGAGAGAGAGAGAGAGAGAGAGAGAGAGAGAGAGAGAGAGAGAGAGAGAGAGAGAGAGAGAGAGAGAGAGAGAGAGAGAGAGAGAGAGAGAGAGAGAGAGACAGCTGGGAACTGATTACATCGTTTGAAGAGAGAGAGAGAGAGAGAGAGAGAGAGAGAGAGAGAGAGAGAGAGAGAGAGAGAGAGAGAGAGAGAGAGATATTAAGCAATCATTGTGCCTAAGTAGCGGATATATCATTTCTTTTACTACCAAAAAGTGATAAGTAAGACCCATGGTAAATCCCAAAGTGAGAACAATCAAGAAAGATACATGGACGTGTAGTCTACTATTTGAAGTGTCTATAGTAACACAGTATGTACGACCTTTTTAACATTTCAACCCTGCAGACCACAGTAGACTTATCATAAACAATAGAAAGAGCATACCATTCAAATATTCAGGGGTTAAACGGTTAATAGCAGCATAAATCCATGTGTATATACCTGCTATGTATACTCCATTCTGTAATGTTACACTCTCGTTTGCCGATTCTTTCTTTTTGTTTTATTTGTTTCTAGAGTTACTCGTCTGTTTTCTGTTTAAATGAATTATCATCGCCAATCAATATTAAATTGATATTTTGTCTGAAATGATTCACCAGGTATTACTGAGATATATGTCGTAAAAAAATCATTACAAATATTTATATCATTGCTAAACTACATTGCTAAAGCCCAGCCTAAAATTAGCAGAACCTTCAAAAACTATTATCTGCCGAATGACCTTCAGACATAATACTGAACAAGAAAAAGAAACCTATACACTATTGATTGTAGTCCCGATTCTTCACATATGAGTAATCCGACTGTGTTTGCCCAAGGATACGAAGATCAATGGAACGAGAATAACTCGATTGAATTGACGTAGTCATTTAACTAATCTTATTACCTGCAACAGGTAAATGGTTTAAATAGTTTTCTATGGCCAATAGTCAAATTAAATAAGGATATAAACCGCCTCAGTGGATCGTATTCTTTAACTTGAAGTTAGTGACAGGGTGCGATATTAGATGCTAACAAAGAGGGTATATAAATAAATATAAGCAGTCTTGTAAAAGTGTAAAAAAAGGATGTATTATATTTCTCCAAAAAGTTATACACAATTTTTTAAAAATAAAGAACTCTAATTAAAAAAAAAATAGAAAAATTAGATACACTTAAAAAGAAATATGAAAATCTCTTTCAGAAAATCAGATCCACAAATCACAGACTACCAGAGACGGCCTGATTTAGTCGGTAGCGTGCTCGACTCTTACTCGTGAGTTCGAGTCCAGCCGGCAATGGGCTGGTGTCCTGTCCTTCGGACGAGACAGTAAAAATCGAGTCAACGTGTTGGCACATTGAAAAACACTCACTGCTCTATGGCCGTAAGTGCCGAGCATAGACCAAAGTTTGGAGCCCTTCACCGGCATTTGGTGACCGGCATCTCCATATGAGTGAAACATTCTTGAGTGGGACGTTAAACAACAACAAACAAACAAACAAAAAATACAGATACAAACACAGACTATCAACTGAAACAGGCCGGTGAAGTTGGATAGACAAAATGGATAAAAAAAACTGTACTCTTTGTAACTAAAATAGTTTAGATGACGATTTCCGTAATGTTTTGAAATGTTCCTATATAAATGTATAGCATACCTTTCAGTCATATTTTTAAATGGCCATGCATTGCAGATATAATGTTACCACTCATTTACATTTCAATCGCAGAATACTGTCACTTTGCGTACACCTTGTCAATTTATCAACACAAGAAATATAGCTGTTAGTCGTCCAGAATATTAACTCACAATCTAATCTATTTGTTTACTTGTAAGTGTGATATAAATATGTTATATATACATTTCTTGTATGAGACTAAAGAATTTGACTTTTGTTTTAAACAAAAATAGTATCAATGGTTAACTTTAGTTACTATACCATCTGGAGCTTTTAATTTGATAATAAAACCTTTTTTTCTGTTGCCATGTATCAATATTTGTATTGACCACCCACCTAACAAATACAAGAATTAAAACATGAAACTATAACAAATAAAATATTTCACTTATATAATAGAAAAATGTTTTAAGCGAGCAAATCAAATCATGTTCAATTTATTTATTCAATATATTATTCAATATATACAATATGTACAGGTATGCATATGGGTGATATTGCTTCAAACAGTACATAGACGAAACGAAAAAGTTGTTCTACAGTATGTATTAAAATATAATATTGAATGTGTAACACAAATAGTCACTGTATAATATTACTATAACAGTGCTGACACAGACAATATCATAATAAACAATAATAAAAACGGACAATGTACTGCACACATTGTTAATTTTAATTTTCATACAATATATTACTTCTCATATAATATAAGGAACAGTATACCGCTATGATAATATTTAACACACAGTACTGTTGACGCTTTTACATTATAAACAATATTATAAGAAAATATTCAGCAGAAAGTGGAAATATAGATATTATCATGATTATATACGGAAAAATAATAAAAAAAAAACCGATAGTTTATTAAGTTTTGTGAGCGAACCGTTGTTAAAATAAAGAGGAGTATGTAACGTTTTTGTGTATCAAATGAACATGGTTTCCACAAAAATAAAAATTACTTTTCGAAAATCTGCCTACCATTTTAGTAGTATCTACTACGTTTATCTATCTATCTATCGATCGATCTATCTATCTATCTATCTATCTATCTATCTATCTATATATCTATCTATCTATCTATCTATCTCTCTCTCTCTCTCTCTCTCTCTCTCTATATATATATATATATATAACAAAGATATTAAACGTTTAGACTTTATTAAAATATGAAAAATGCATATGAGTCAAATGACGATATTCCTTACTTAAGCATTATTTAACTAAATTATCATAATCTATATTAAAACGCGTCATAGATTTAAAATGATTCAAACAAAAATCCCCAGTAGGACTCATTGATTTTAACTACGGTACTCTCTATTCATGAACTTTAAATCAGAACACGAATGTACATATCATGTCTATAAATAGATTTGTAATACATGTATTATTCGAGTAATGATGTCAGAGCGACCCCCTCGTCGACAAATTGGTGTGTTGAACTTTCAATTATAACAATTCACTTACGTATTTGTATTCTTGAACCCCTTGACCTTTGCTTTGTTGCTTTGTCAAAGGTCGTGAAGTATATTGGATACCGTTAATTTTTTTTTATCTCCCCCCACATATTTTTTGGGTAACGAGTAACTGTTATGTATATCATTATTCTATACCGATTGAGACAATTCTCTCTCACACAAAAATACGTTAATTTTTACACGTTAGGAAAAGTGCATATCACCTAAAATCAGTTAACACTGGTATATATACATGTATACAGTCGAATATACTTATATTGAACCCCGTTGCATTTAATTCCCTCTTTATTTGAAACAATTTTCATTCCCAAACCAAATTTGTATTATTACCGTTATAACCCGGTTATTTTGAAACCCCTGTTAATTTGATAGAAAAATATTCCCCCTTGATCTCAAGGTTTCTGGGTATATTTGCATGAAAAATGCTCCTCATTCTCAATCGAAAAACAAAATATGTATGATTGTGATGTGTGCGGATGTCAAAGTACAGTAAAACTTGAACATAACGAACTCGCTTTACACGATGCCATGCACATAACGAATCAATAAAATAATAGAACGACTGCACCTCTATATATTTTTAGTTGAAAAACAATTTTATAACGAATTGTATATAGGATATTTAGGATGATGATGGCATGGTATTATGATGGTGTTGTTTGTTGTTGTTATGGCAATGGCGAACACAATGATGGAGACTGAATATATATGATGCCCTAATCGATATGTACCTCTCTATACACATATTATTGATACATTAATACATGGTATGTGAACTGTCAATATTCATAACATTGTATATCCCATGTAGATTTTCAGAGGTAAGTTATCATCTGCTGTCAGCACAGCTCAAGGCTGTACCTTGTTGTTAAATGGTTTTTGGATGTGCAGATCGATTCACACACACACACACACACACACACACACACACACACACACACACACACACACACACACACACACACACATCTGCCTCACAGGTATGAGCGACCAGTGCGTTGATTAGTAAATCAAGCCAAAGCAAGCAATTCCTGATACTTGAGTATCTACCTGACAATATTATTTTTTTGTAGATACATTTCACACAACACATTGTCATAAATTTACTATATAATACTCATTTAATGAAAACCTAGGATGCCTCCCCAAATTCAATAACCTCCGCAGACTGAAATTTATATATATATCAAAGTAGTTTGATATTGGCACTTTGACATGTACAGTTTGTATTCTAATTGTTCACAAGCTTACACTTTTAATTATTGATTATATAAACCACATTTTAATATATTGTACCCTCCTTTTTATTTAATCTAGTTCTAGAAATCTCCGTATCAATTGTCCAAAATTCAAATTGTCAGCAATACATGTGCCCGGTATGTGTAAATCAGGTCAATCGTTATACGCGTTGGTCCTAGGTGATATCAAAACATTGTGGTCATATCTCTATTTTTAGACTGAAGGGATTTCCTCTGGATATGATAAAAATTAAAATATTTTCTTTACAGGACCAGATTTAACCAACACACGTGAATGAAACAGGAGTCTTTGAAGAAGACACCGGTATCAAGATTGCAAGAAAATGGTGAGTTTTAAGAAACATATTCCCGTTTTAATCATGTTAGATAAATTGTTGTTCAGGTTTCTGTGATCAGTTACGGTAATTTGTTGAGCGGCGTTTAAAAATACTTTATAGGTATATTCAGGTATGTATAAATATATGTATATAAACATAGGTACATGCTTGATATTTTTCTGCTTAACATTATTATCATTATCATTAGTAGTATATTCGTATTTGCTGTATTACTAGCAGAAGCAGCGGTATTTAATGTCTACCGGTATTATAGGCTTACATGTCGCAGTTAGTAGAAACTTTTATTTACTTTACATGACTTTTTATAAGTTTAGATAAGTTAATATATATATATATATATATATATATATATATATATATATATATATATATATATATATATATATATATATATATAAATTTAGAGGACAGAAATTTTAGTATTCGTATCAAATAATTTGATCACGACCATAACTTTATTACTGACTTTGCACCTCAATATAATATAAATGGCGTCTGATTTTAGACAATAGATATATTATTTTATTTTGTATAACTGGGGTAGGGCCGGGATGCTTTTCGGCACTTGGTCCACAACATCATGTAATTCTTTGGAAAACAGGCCAGACGCTATTCAACTTTCACCCTGTTGTGCAAGAGATGTTAGGATTCCCCTACAATTCGCCCATCCCCGATTTTATACTACGCTGACAGTATCGATATTGTAGTAATTTCACAGATTATATTCCATAGAAAATCATAAAATTCTATTTATCATGATTTAAAAAATGTATCTGTTAACTGAAAATATTCTTCATAATTTTAAAATTGTGGCCCCAATGAGATGCAACGAGTACAGTGAAGTTTTGATATGTGACAGGTGCAAGATCTTATCTCAAATCAATATCTCATTGTAACCCATGTAAGAGCTGTTTGCAGATATATATAATATATATATATATATATATATATATATATATATATATATATATATATATATATATATATATATATATATATATATATGTATATATATACAGTTGTCAGCCCGCTTGGAGGTGTGATTATTAAATACCATAATATCACCAATCCATTAGGCCTACATAAAATAAAGAGATTGCACTTATCATGCTGAATTTTTTTAGATCTTAAAAATCAAAATAAAACAACTTGTTGCCGCACATCTAAGTCTGTTGTCAAACACTTGTTTATACTACATATCTTAACTTGTCACCTAACTTAAGTTTTGTAACCGGTAGCGTTTGTTCGGATATTAATGCCTGTATATAAGATAAAATTTTATTGATAAAAAGTTTCCTGCATAAACCAATGTTTTTGTTCATTTTGTCTCCGGTGACAATACAAACACACGTTAACTTGGATGCACAGAATTGAACACCGTAGCGCACTTGGTAGAGGACTAGATCTTCGACACGACGATCTTTGGTTCGATTCCTGATTTCACACTGGTCTATTCCAACTCCCCATCTTGATCAAACGCAGATTGCTACTTACAGGCGGGGACACAGATTTGTTGTAGGCAGAAAATTTTTAAAAATTGAATACATGTATTTGTATAAAATTGTAAAATTAATAGCAAATTACCCAAGTGTTCATGTCTCACTACGCTCGCCGAAGATACCCCAGGGTTCCGCCCATATCTCTGTCTAGATAGATTCTGAAGGTTGTAGGTTGTGCAGATTATGTTTATTATTCTTTTTCCGACTTACTCCAAAGAGACAGTTTCGTTGGAAGGTATTGGTCTGCTATATCTAGTATATTTTAGTTCCAATCACAAAATCGACACAGGCAACTTAAAGAGTGCGTGCAGATCTAGTCGAAGTTATTTTGAAATAGCGCACACCAGAGATGTAGCCTATATATTAACAGCCCATGTGATATACGTCCCTGTCCACACGTACATGTACTAAACTTACCTCATTTTTACGACCAATGTTTCATGTTTGATTCAAAATGCCCCTGGCCGCGGTACTGTGTCCCTTTTGTCATTTCTTTTATAAGAGCATTGGCCTTGTTCTGCAGATCATTATCAGATATTTGACAGTCTTCATTTTATTATTAGGAAACCAACTTAACATGGAATGGAATATTTCCGGATCCCAGAGAGTTTTCTCAGATTACATATCTAAAATGGATAATGTGCACAACGTTATTGGTACTCTCCCCATCATGTCTCTGGCATTATTTTGTTGGGCCAAAGAAAGAAAACGCCAAAAGCCACAAGAGCTACTTCCGCAAATCTGTAAGTACATGTATATTTTATTCAGCAATAAAACTAACCTCCATATGAGAAAAACTGAAAAAAGAATGACACAAAGCATAGGACTTGGACCATCATCAAAGCATATTTTGTTTCATGTTGTCCGATCAAGGCTGGAGGACACCAAATTTACTCAGTACCCAAGCTCAACTAGATCTAACTTACCATTATTTTAAGGAACATGTGAAACATTGTTTTTTGTATATTGATGGCATACAATTGTAAATAAATAATAAAAATTAATGCTAATCTGAAGAAAACTTTAGAAATAGTAAAAAATTGTTTTAGTACATACTCAACTTTTTATTACTGCACTTGGCATATTACTAGTAATTCAGGTAAAACTTGACAAATAAATTTGAACTTAATGCCTTTATTCTGTGTAGGGGAGTACTCAACCACTAACTTTGTAAGCTACAAAGTGACAGACTCAAAGATATTCACTGTTCGAAATATTTCTTTTTTATTAAAGGTGACAATATCGTCATGTCTAGCTATTTGCCTGGTGGAATTACTCGTAATTGCAACAGAATGGATTGAGATTGGATTCGAGTGGAAACTAAGTTTTGCTATACCAAGTATAAAGGCAGCAATGCTGGTGAGCGGGTTTAGTATTTTCAGTGAAAAAAATTTTTGCAAAAAAAAATGTACTAAAACCTGCAGTTGTGACTTTTCAGCCAGTATGATCCATTGATTTTTCTTTGATAATTAATTGATAATTTTTTACAAAAAATTTAAAAGGGTCAGTAAGAAATATATCTAAGTAAAATATATAACTTAACTTAACTTAACTTAACTTAAACTTAACTCAATATATTTCTCAGTCTTAGATAAAAGAAAAATTAGATAAAAGAAGATAAAAGAATCAATTTGCAACAAAATTGTTAAATCATACTTTGACTCTACATGGAAAGGAAAGAGGAAAAATATGAAATTACAAATATCGTGCATTTACTTCTATTCAGTTATCAAACTTTGCATAAAATTGTTTAACAGTAAGTTCCTGACCAGTTTGATTTTTATTTTCAGTTTTATTTATGATTCAACTTTTACTTACATGTGCAGTATAGAAATTTATCAAATTCTAGATAAATTGTGAAATTTGTTTATTTTCGTATTTTACAGATACTTGCCTTGAATTTCACAATACTTGAGCGAAAGAAGGATGTCGTGTCTTCAATGTTTTTGTGTAACTATTGGGGATTAATTCTTACTACCAATATCTTGCCATTGATTACAAGCCACGTTTTACAGGTAAGGAAGAATTTTTGTGATAAAATTGTATTGAGTATTTAATTTTATTTATTTTGATAAAAATGATAAAAACATAAAAAGGAATCAAATCGAATAAACAAATTAGAATTGAAATTGAATTTAAAGAACAAACAAGAATTGATTTTTTGCACGATTTATTTGATCCCTGCAAAACACGTCTAGTTTACTAGTTGAATTGTAGAAATATTTTGTTTATATATTTATTTATTTATTGATTTGTATTGCAGGATCACCATGGCAATCATATTACTTTAACTACTGCTGCTGTTTATTTACTCGTTGCCATAGTGCAATGGATTATAAAGCCATCAGTTTCATCATCGGAGAAAGAACAGCAAGATGAGATAGATGAGGTTATTTTCTTGCTTCCTACTATACATTGCACATGTTAAGAATAAGTAAAAACTGAATAACTGTGAATCTGTATTGATTTGAAATAAACTTGCAGTCGAAATCGGATTTCCTTTTTTTAATCAACAGATGTTATTGAAGTGAAATTTTTTTTCCAAATTTTAAATATGCAGCGTTTTCTCCTTTTTAAAAATTATTATGTTTGTTCCTATATTGCCTCATTACCCTTTTCTCTTTATTTAACAGAGAGAATGTCCGGAGTTTCGTGCAACACCATTTTCGCTCCTTTTCTTCAGCTGGATGAACAAGTATGTATTGCAGTAAATTTCCTAAGATTTTTAATTAGTTGTCAGTGGTACTGAGGACACTAATTAATAATATATATATATTTATATATATATAATGGTCTGATATATATATATATATATATATATATATATATATATATATATATATATATATATATATATATATATATATATATCTTTGATAGGTACTTGCCTGTTTACTGATTGAATCAAATAAAATATATTTGTATGAAAGATTACTTATTTATAAAACAGGACTAAAGATGCCATAAATAGAACTGAAAAATTGAGCACAATGTACTAAAATAATGACTGATTTACGAAATGTAATTATATCAAAATATTCAGGTTGTTGACCACTGGATATAAGAAGACATTGGCCGAAGATGACGTATTCCACTTAAACCCACGTGATATGTCAAAAAATGTTGTTCCAAAGTTTGAAGCTAACTGGGACAAAATGAAAAAAGATCTGGATCAGAGGTAAATAAAAATATATTTTTTCAATGCACTATTAATTGTATCAGATTTAAGTATAAGTCGTTCTTTCTAATTTTTTTGGTGTATGGTCAAGTTTTAGTTTCGTTTAAATATATGAAAATAACGATAGAAATATATAAATTATTATATATTTGTTCATAATAAATTACAGATATCCAGAAAACACGGGAAAGGATTTGTCATCTCAGCAGAAAAGACCACAGATGTCACTACTAAAAGTTCTACTTAAAACCTTCGGCTGGAAGTTACTGTTGATACAGATTTTACATTTGACTTATGTGGGAATCGACATGATCATTCCTTATTTTATCAGGTATAAAACTCAATTATTTGTTGGTCGAATAACTTCATTTTAGGTCACTTCTATCATTGACCAGTGGCCTATTGATTTAGGTTACCATGCACGGTGTCAATTACCAATATCATATATAACATTAAAGACAGAATTCTTTTGTAAACATAGGAGAAAATCGAGTCTCCAAAAGGATCCCTCCAATTTCATCAATTAATAAGTGATACAATAGAAAAAAAATTATAAACTGTTTCAATGAGATAGCATAATAGGGGAGATAACTTATAAAACACAGGGGGAGATAACAAAAAATACCTGTCGATATAACACATTTCACACTAGGGGAGATAACTGATATCACCTGCCAATATCATGCACAGTAAGTAATTAATATCACACTAGGGGAGATAACTAATATTATTCATGAGTTATCTGTCTTTTTTTCATATAAAGAGAGTTAATCACATTTGCTGAAGGCAAGGGAAAGGACGCTACATTTGATCCAAGAGAAGGTCTTTGGCTCGTTGCTTCATTTTTCATCATGACCACAATACAGTCCAATATCATTAACCAGTTTTGGCACTATAATCTGGCCTTGGGTATGAGAGTAAAGGCTTCCATGGCATCAGCAATTTATAAAAAGGTATATACATATATCTATTACACTTTCCCACATTTGTGAATGATCCATCAGTTGATTGATTTATTATATTTTTTCATCCAGCTATGATTTGAAGATTGTTTTCACTGTTGTCATGTTCAAGTTAACACCTTATAATGCAAAGAAAAGAACCAACGTTTTGTTTTCCGAAATTTCGGAGACATTTAATTTATCTATGCATCTAATTTGTCTTTGTACCAATGTTTAAGAGAAATTACCAAAATAGCGTTACTTTTTTCAGTGCTTGACTATCAGTAACCAGGAGAGAAAAGAATCAACGGTCGGAGAACTCACAAACTTGATGTCTGTTGATCTCGAAGATGTTCGGCACTGGTTTCATTGCATTTGGATTATTGTGGTTACTCCGTTTCAGCTGTGTATTTCGCTCTACTCGCTTTATAATACGGTTGGCGTTGCTTTCATTTCTGGATTACTGTTCTTGATAGTTCTTTTACCAATCAATGTCTTCATGATCAAGAATCTACGATTTATTCATTTCGACATTAAAAACATCAAAGACGAAAGGATAAAGCTGTTGACCGAAGTCCTAAACGGAATAAAGGTATGGTAACCCAATAAAGATTACAGTATACGTTTGAGGCTCCCACGGGACTCAATAGTGATGTTTGATTTCATTATCTTGAACCAGGCTATAATAAAAGATTAAAACAAAACTGTATTTGTTTCATATCCTGACACTAGTTTATTTTGCTGTGAGTAAAGTCTTCACAATTTTTCTATATGGCTCATTTTCTGTTTGGCAAGTGTTCTTTATTCTGTGATAAATTTAGTTTGATTTGAATGGTCAGACAATTAAATTATTAAGAAAACCGGTAATTATTTGAAAATTAAAAGTTTAATAATTTACAGTAAATTCATCTTGCAAAAATGTTTTTTTTTATAGATCCTCAAACTTTATGCATGGGAAATGTCATTCAAGGAGAAAATTTTGGCAATCAGAAACAAAGAGTTATTTCATCGAAAGAAACAATTTCTCATGGGATCTTGCATGAAATTCATGCATATGGCTCCATACTTTGTAAGTATATTTCATATATATGACCTCATACTATGTAAATATATTTCATTCATATTGCCCCATACTTTGCAAGTATATTTCATACATATGTCCCCATACATTGTATGATTTTGATGTTTGTTTATAATTCTTTACTCTTACATATACCTACAGGGTTCCTTGGTAACCTTTGGTACATACATCTATATATCTGAGGACAATCATCTGGATGCCAAAACAGTATTTGTTTCAGCCTTTTGGTTTGAGATGCTCCGAACCGTTTTATTTTTCATCCCAATAATATACACAGACATGCTCAAAGCGACATTAGCCTTGCAGAGATTGGACAAATTCTTAAACAAAAAAGACATCGATACAAACAACGTATCACATGACAGTTCGGAAGGTAATTTATTTCAGATTTCATTAAAAATATTTGATATTCCTCGGTCAATAGTTTAAAATGAATTTAGAACATTGGTGATCTAGTGGTAGGGCGTTTAACTTACATAGTACAATGTCAAAGGTCATATCATAGAAATGACTCTTCACGCGCCAAGCGCATGATATTAGTGATTAAAGGTCAATTATCTTTCAGATGATAAAGAAAACTAAGGTTCCATGATGTGACAGTCATTGAACGTTAGTCCACCCACTCTGCATTGTCGTCAGTTTATAGGACAGGTCAAAATTTGTGGCTATTCACCTATAGCTGGTGAATCTCGATACAAGTGAATAATTCTTGATAGGATGTACAACATTGAATGGAAATAAAATGATAGTTCCATGCCATAATCTTTTTTTATTTTCCTTTTCTAGAGGATGCTATCAAAGTCAAGGAGGGAACATTTATGTGGGATCCAGAGATTGGACACTGTCTGAAAAAGTGGGTATTTTTCTTTTACAGATTTTAGAGATTCATTTAAAAATGAAATATATGTATATATGTATGTCTTAAAAATCATTCAAAAGTTATTTAGCATTTTCGGTAATTAACCCCCCTCCAGAGAAATGTTTTGTATTGATTTTTGCGACCCTTTATTTTCCCCCAAAAGATCAATTTCTGTGATCCCCCACCAACCAAAAGAGAACCTGTCATAATTTCTGTGATCCTCAATGAAACATGAAACAACGGATATTCTACTGTTGTTTTGTAAAGTATTTATCACGGTTTCATGATTTTTTTTGTAATTTTTATTGCAGTATCAATTTTAGTGTGCCAGAGGGCAGTCTTGTTGCTATTGTTGGTCCAGTTGGTGCAGGGAAATCATCCATTTTGGCCTCTTTGATGGGAGAAATGGAAAAGGTCAAAGGATATGTCAATGTCAAAGTAAGTGATAGGAAATGAAATTACTTTACTGGGTACTCATGAAATTTAAGTGAATCATGAAAAAGATCAGAAACATAATTATTATTGTTGAACAAAATTAGCCTAGGCTTTACGGATTATAATTTAATTTTGACACTCTGAAAACTGATACAATTATTTCGACAGGGTTCCGTAGCTTACGTTCCACAACAAGCTTGGATACAGAATACCTCCTTGAAGAACAACATTCTTTTTGGCAAAACTCTGAAGGACAACCAATACCAATCAGTTATAGATGCATGTGGGCTAAGATCTGACCTTAGTGTACTGGCTGCGGGTGATGATACAGAAATTGGAGAGAAGGTAAAGCATTGTTGTTGTCTTGTCTAGTAGTAGGGAATCCAGCTTTAAGCCATGGAGTCTGAGTGTAGATATGAGCCTCGCTATAACTTGGGCTGATTTTTGTGTGAAAGATTGCCAGTTTACATGAGGGAGGTGCGTGGACTCTTCCCGTGTACACTTTAGCCGGGTTCCCTTTTCCACAATTGGAAAATGGCTGCCAACTGAAAAATAGTTGAACGTGGTTGCGTTAAGTACTATTAATATTCAAATGAAAATATATTCCATAACTTTAAGTAATGCATTGGAGGAAGAGAGTAATATTATTCTTTAATTTTACAGGGAATAAACCTAAGTGGGGGCCAGAAGCAGAGGATTAGCCTGGCCCGGGCCGTGTATCAGGGAACAGATGTTTACTTTTTAGATGACCCACTATCGGCTGTTGACGCACATGTTGGCAAACACATATTTGAGAAAGTGATTGGCAATACCGGACTCCTAAAACATAAGGTAATATCTAATTCATCGAAATTTTATTGTAATAACTAAATGAAATGGCTTTAAATATCTCATATTTGGTAATATACATCAGAATTTGGCTATGCATATTTGAAGGACATACTTGTAGACACGTTTTTTTTTACTTTTGTAGACAAGAATTTTGGTGACACATGGTGTACAGTGGCTGCCAAAAGTTGATAACATCATAGTGTTGGACAATGGTTGTATATCAGAGATGGGAACTTTTGACCAACTAATCAGTCATGACGGAACTTTTGCCAAATTTCTGCACACTTATCTGAAACCAGAATTAGATGATTTGAGTTCATCTGACGGTGAGTTTTATAACAGTACATTTACACTGAAGAATAACACGCGTCAAAATTGGACTTGGGGAAGTAAAGTCTTATACAACACCCAGTGAACTATAAAAAACTTACAATAGAATGGCTACTGCACATTTTTTCATTTATGGTTTGACAACTTTATATTATCTAATATTACCGAAACTGAAATGCACTTTTTGTGTTTGATTGTAAATTTGATTGTCGCTGGAAGTAATGATTCTATGTAATTTCTGTTGTTCTTACAGAGGAGAAGAAGGTTGTTTTACAGAGGCTTTCTTCAATAACATCAGATCACGGTGAAGATGATGTAAAGAGGTAAACCTTCTACTGTGAAATTATCAAACTTTGAGAAAGAAGTCAAATTGTTACATCCCTCGGTTGGGTAATTAGTTGCATGTGAAACAATATATATTTCCATATCATTTTGTTAAAAGTAATTCCAAACTGCTACAAAGAAATAAATTTGAAAATCATTTAAGGCATTTGATAAATTATGAAATCAGAATTATCATCTCTTGACAGTTTTAAAGATAAAATCCCTTAGGTGAAAAATTGAAAAACCAAACCAAAACTGCTGATTTAGATATGAATAATTACTCAAGTCTTTGATTTTTTTTCTCTGAACGAAGTAAAAAGTAATAGAAATGAATAATTCCCATGTTACCTTGATCTTTGTTTAAAATGAATATATGTTGACATATAGTGACAAAAACATGCTACTGAATTGCTATTGACAGAGCTAAAGTTGGGCTTAACCAAACAGATTATAAACAAATAAAAATATGATGATGGTAATATCCAATTCTTTCACAGGAATAATGAATCAGACAGCAAAAAGCGAGTTGGACTGAAAAGAAAAATATCTAGGTCATTTTCTCGCTCCACATCCCTGAAGGAGGACGAAGTGCCACAGAAACCCGTACAACAAGAAAGTAAACTCATAGATGACGAGTTAGCTGAGACTGGAAATGTAAGTACCTGTAAATGTTTTGTCGTGTCGTCTGTGAAGTTGAATGTCTATAAGGGATATCAACAAAGCTTTGTGTGTTGCTTTAAATAGGGGAATCATCTCACATCATGACAGCAATAGCCAACATTGGTCAATTTTGGTAGAGTTATGGGATATTGAATGCTTCAAAATAGCAAATATTGGCATTCCCCTGTATATATCAATATAAAATACAGCATAGGACTAATGTTTAAGACTTCAGGATGTAATGATATTTAGAGTTAAATGCCAAATGTGACACACCCATGAAAGGTTCTATTAATCTTTGCTTTCCAGTCAGTCATCACACAATTTAGTACTGTTTTACAGAATTGAAAAGTAAGAAGCCCATTGATTTTCAAGGATAAGTCACAATTATTTCGTTTCTTTTATTTAACATTTGCAAATTTTGTTTCAAATTTGCTTTTGAAATGTTGTGGTAATTTTTTTAAATGCCAAAATCGTTTCATATATACCCATATATACATTCAAGTGTAATTCAATTGTGTTTGGTGTTTCTTTTTTTTCAAAACAATAAACTTCGACTGATCAAGATATACAATAATATCACGTTTTCAACGATGAAGTTTCTCACTACTGGTCTACGCTTGTTCGAGCCCCGCTGGAACCTATGCAGATTTTATTAGAAAGTTTATAACAGTTTACTTGCAGAAGGCCGGTGGTGTCTTCCTGGACACATTGTTATTGGGTTCTCCCCTCCACCATTAAAAACTGGCCACCACCATATAACTGAAAATTTGGAGTGTGACACTATTCAGAATTCAAAAGAAATATTAAACTATGAATTTTACAGCAAGGCAAATTTCATGTAACCATGATGATTTGTAATGCGTCTTAAGACTACAATTAATCTCTCCGATACATGTAAATGCATTTTTTTCTGTTGTTCAACAGGTCAAGTTAAGTGTCTACCTCAGATATATCCGAGCCATAGGTTTCAAATATTTTATCATTGGGATTATGGGATATTCCTTGTATGAGATGCTTCACATTGTGTTAACTACATGGTTAAGTCGATGGGCTGACGACAGTATTCTGAATGACCACAGCATCCCAAGGAACAGTACGGAGATTCAAGAGAGAAATAATTATTACTTGGGCATTTATACTATGTTTGGAGCTCTACAGGGTAAGCAGACTTTTAAAACACTTTCAATTTAATAATTTACACCAGGGATTAAAAACAATGCAATATCATAATTTATCAGCACATAATATGAAACAAACCAATATGTTAAAATATTTACATTTTCCACAGCAGTTTCCCATAAACTCATTCTTAGCTTCATTCATAACATGACGTCATATCAGTATATTTCATTCAGGAAAGCTCTACTTTAAGTTGAAATTCGCGGTTCCATTATAATGAGATCGATCCATATTGAAAATATTCAAATTTTGGACTATGCTCGGCATATACGGCCATTGAGTAGTGGGGGGTTCTTTAACGTGCCGACACCTACTGTGGCAAGGGACCTCGGTTTTTACTGTCTCATCCGAAAGACAGAAAACCAACCCGCAGCTGGTCGGACTCGAACTCACGACCTCACGATCAAGAGTCGAGCGTGCTACTGACTGAGCCAGGTCGGCTCTTTACGTTAGATAAGATATTCACCCTGTCTTAAATTCAACCTTTATCACCAGCCTCATGGATTCCACGTATGTATGTATGTGCTGCAATTATTGTGCTTGAAAATCATAATAATTGATGTTATTCATAAGAAAATAATAAATTAATCTTTGATCTGTTTAGATATTTCGTTAATGCGAAAGTAATGCAAGTTTTTAGTATAAATATACTCTTTTCTCTTTCAGTATTCTCTCTAGTAGTTTATGCATACATGTATTCAAAAGGATTTACAACAGCGTGTAAAGTTCTCCATGAAAATCTTCTCAACAACGTTCTCCGTGCCCCGATGTCGTTCTTTGACACTACACCAGTGGGTCGTATCGTACACAGATTCTCTAAAGACGTCGAAGTACTTGATGGACCACTTGCACATACTGCTGAGTTTTTCTTTAGCTGCATATTTGGATTATCTGGGGCTATCATTGTTGTCATGTACACTACACCTTGGTTTGCAACTTTTTTGGTTCCCTTGGGAGCTGTTTACTGGTTGATACAGGTAAGGGTACTCATGTGAATCTACAAAAATACAAACTTTTCTGAATTTGTCGAGCTATCTGTTTGCCTTTAGGGTATAGCTTTTCTCAAATATAGTTACACTAGTCTATAATGGCCACGCAAGGGAACAGAAAAAAGTAGACATTATACACAGGTGGCTTTTATAAAAAGTTTATTGCATTATTAAATGGTTAACAAAGGTTATGTTTGAATGACCTTTATAGACAGTTACGTTTTATACAAATAATGCCTTTAAAGGAAATTTGACTGTAGAAGTTTTATTTTCAATTTTATAGACCTGAGATAAAAAAAACTCTTCCCTAAGATTTTAAGCAAAATTTTTTCTATTGGTTAACATCGGTATGATAACAGGGTAACTTCATAAATGAAGTTAGGCCTCGGGGACACAAATGCTCCAATAGTCAGTCATTAACCGTTCTCTTTCTCTTTATCATTCAGAGATTTTTTGTACCAACTGTCCGTCAGTTAAGACGTCTGGAATCCAACACAAAAGCTCCCATATTCAGTCATTTTAGTGAAACAATTAACGGTGCCGGTATCATCAGAGCATTCTCTGTACAAAAAAGATTCAGCGAGGAATCCCAGAGTCTTCTAGATAGAAATCAACAGTTGCAATTTGCAATGTGGTGTGTAGATAGGTAAGTATAAAAAGTATGTGTTGTGTCTGAACGTGAGCTATGAATAACCTTTAACTAATCACTGCTGCCTATTAAAATGACAGAAAATAATAAATTTTTAAAACTTTGATAGTTTGATAAAATTACAAAAAATATCACCTGGAATGACAAGAAAATGCATTGTGATTAGCAGCACGAAACTTACATTTTAACTCGGTATATGTCATTTAAATTGGAGTACATTTTGGGCATCTGTGTCTCATTTACATAACTTGCTTTTACTTGCAGGTGGCTAGGTATTCGACTTGATATGGTGGGTGTTTGTGTCGTAGCAGCGGCAGCTTTTTTTGCCGTGGCCGATCAGAGTCTAGTTCAAGGAGGAATCATTGGTCTCTGCCTCACATATGCGTTTGAAGTAAGTGATATTTGTTTTTAACGTTGTTTTGATGTTCAAATGGTAATTTCTTCTGACATTTTCGCGACTGTTTACAATCCATATAACGCCACTGTTTCTCGTTCAAATGTTCCATGCTATAAATGTCACATCAACGAGAGCTTGATTTTGGCAAACATTTGGAAAATGAATTTGGCCTGGCTTTAAAATCGTAATTTATCAATTACTTTGCTCTCATTTTTCGATCTATATTTAGGTAAAATATTAATAAGAGAAAATAAAGAATGGTGGTATGATGTATTTATTTAAAACAAAAAATAAATGTGTAAAATATTTTCAGTTTACAGGAAGGCTACATCGTGTGGTGAGATTATCCACAGAGCTGGAATTAAATGCTGTGTCTATTGAAAGAATCAACGAGTACACCGAAAACCCAACTGAGGTATGTGTAAACTTTATGCATTAGAAAAAGTGCAAAAGAAGCAAAAGTATTGTCCCACTCACATGACTTGGTGGGCGGAGTAATGATTTGATTGTCATATGAACTATTTATACAGCCGGAATTAATTGGTTATCATATATCAATCACAATGAGAAAATACAGTGTTAGAAGCGATAATTAACTGATACAGTTAATGTACTTGCAAATTTGTTTAAAAATAGATTGTCTCTAAAAGATATAAACGACTTCGACTTTCGCTTCTGTATTAGTTCAGATAATAAAATCGGCATCAAAAACGTTTTCCTGGATGGCCAGGAATTATTAGCCTGTACATTTGTATATTTTAGATGCATTGTTTCTAATGTATTAAATATTCTTTCTACCTGCAGGCAGAGTTATCTCTCCTTGACAATGTCCCAGAAAACAGTTGGCCACACAATGGCGCTGTACACTTAGAGAACTATTCCACAAGGTATAGAGCTGGTCTGGACTTAGTTTTGAAGAACATTGATGCATATGTAAAACCAGGAGAAAAGGTTTGTAAAATTTTTGTTGCCACTTAAACTTGATAAATCTGAAGCTTTGTGTAGTCTGACTGTTTGAAGTTTATTAGAAAAGTATCACTTGATGATTACTTTATTAAGATATAATTAACAATTTTCTTTTCATTTTGTCTTTAGGTGGGTATAGTAGGAAGAACCGGAGCTGGTAAATCATCTCTGACTCTTGCCCTGTTTAGGTTGATAGAGCCCGCCAGTGGATCTATTGTTGTGGATGATAAGGATATCAGCCATCTTGGACTTCATGACTGCAGATCTAAACTAACCATATTACCACAGGTAAGATATAATGCAATTCTAAGATTTTAGGTTATCTGAGGCCATCGGTCAAATTATGTTTTGAAAAGCTCCGACTAAGGTTTTTGCAAAATTGGTCTGTTAGTTGGCATGCCAAATTTTCTTTGGTTCTGGATTTTTTTTTAAAGAAAATAAATGTGCAATGACTGATTGAAATTCATTGCTGTGTATATGTTTCTAATGCATCACACGTAAACTTTGTTTTTTTTTTTCTACTTTTTGTCACAAATATATTGGTCAATACTCATCAAATTCAATTCCAGCATCTTTTAGGCAAGGGTTAGGTTGGGAAAAGTACCTGACCCTTTCGATAGATCGATTTCCTACTACAAATTGTATGATAAATATTTTTTATCCTTAAATACTCAGTTCTTACAATATGATGTTCTTGCTGATTATCCTTGTAATTTTGTTAAACATTTTTTATGTTTCCTCAACAGGATCCAGTGTTATTCTCTGGAACTCTTAAAATGAATATTGATCCATTGGATGACTATACAGATGAGATTATATGGGAGGCCCTGGAACATGCACATCTAAAATCATATATTGAATCATTACCTGGCAAGTTACAATATGACTGCGGCGAAGGAGGTCAAAACATGAGGTACTTTATCAGATGTATATTTCAAGTCATTCTTTGCAAGTTTACTGTTAATATCCTGATAACTGTAACTCTTTCATAATTTTTTTATCGGAAGATCAGAGATGGGGTCAAGGTCAAAACCCTTCCTGGTTTGTCCATTTGTCTTTTTGCTGAATTTTGGTTTCTGTTAATTAATCTATCCAAAATTTTGTACAAATGTGATTTGTTTTACTTTATATGGAAGAGATCTGTGATAACTTCAACATACTACGTCAATAGCAATCAAAGTAATGGCTCTTTCAAATCGACACGAATGACTCAACTCTCAATGACATAAAATGCTTCTCTAACTTGTTTATTAATTTTTCATTGATGAAAATTCAGTGATGAAAACAAAATTAATTTCAAAATTGGAGTTTAAACTGAATTTAAAGATAAAGAAACTCATTGTTGAAGATGCTCGCAAATTGCACATTAGATTAAGATGTAAAATATATATGTATTTTTCAGTGTTGGTCAGCGACAGTTGTTATGCTTGGCAAGAAGCTTATTGCGGAAGACAAAAGTTCTGGTGCTAGACGAGGCTACTGCAGCTGTTGACCTGGAAACAGACGATCTTATTCAAGAGACGATTCGTACAGAGTTTAAGGAGTGTACAGTACTGACCATCGCTCACCGACTTCACACAGTCATTGATTATGACAGGTGAGGGTTTTTATAAAATATTGTGCTTATCAGCTATCACATGTAACCTTTGACCAGACAATTTGTGCAATGGCACTTTGAACGTTTCACTATATTTAGGTCACAATAACTCAACCCCTGAAAAAACAATGGACTTTTCCGTAAATCAATGATTTAGACCAGTCCAATTGTTCCTGTAGTGCTAATTGGGTACCGGTTAAATTGCACACAGACACGCACGCACACACGCACACACACACAACAAAAAAGTGGCACCATTGTGGTCAATGGTACGTGAATTTTATGACCATTGTGTCAGTGGCTAGTCAACGGTTACGTAGCTATGGAAAAGGGTATCTGTTTAGCTTTATTGAGTTCTTATTTACATTATTGTTTCGGAAATCATAGCATTGTGGTACTATATGGTATATATATGTATATATTCTCTGTTTTCAGAATCATGGTTTTGGATCACGGAGAAATCAAAGAGTTTGACAGCCCGAATGCACTCTTACAGAAACCAGATAGCATATTTTATCAACTAGCAAAGGATGCTAAATTAGTGTAGTGTTGCAAAAAAGAATAAAAATAAAACAAACAAAGAAACAAAATACAAAATCAAAAACAAAACATAAAAAAATATGTAATTTGTATTTGTTGTACCAGTCGATGTTGACAGTATTTTGAGACCACAAAAAAAAAACCATTAAGAGTAATGTCCCTTGTATTTTGTTCCGAAAGAGCAAATTCTGGGACTGGAGTTTTAGTTGTGTTTGGTGTATCTATTTACTTTGGCATTATTATCGTAATATCATTGACAACACCAAAGTTATAGTATTACAAAATACGATGCAATCATAATTTACCTTTTTGTTATTATTAGGGGTATTGGGGTATAACATTTAGTTTCATATATATATATATATATATATTATATATATATATATATATATATATATATATATATATATATATATGTATATATATATTGATTTTGATATCAATTTAAACGTGAAATCCAACTTTATTTGTGATACAGGGTACTTGTAAAGTTGCAATATAGTATTATTTGTAAGCTTTACCATATTAAAGTCCGTGATATTTTGAATATAATAATATTTTTTATATATCGATTAGAGAAAGTGAGATATATTTTTCAGTAAATGTACAAATAATTGAGTCATAAATGTGTTCATATACATACAGTCATACATTTCATCTCACCGCCTTTGTGTAAAATCAAATAAATTGTGTTTTATATTTGAATTTTTTTTTATAATTATTTTCCATCTTTGTTAAAATTGGGATGTTCTCTGTTTCCGAGATTTTAAATGGTAGTACTTTAAAATCGCTCACCTATATTTCCATTGATTCCTATATTTTATATGTGATATACATCTTTTTGTGATATAGGGTAATTGTAAAGTTGTAATATCGGTTTGCTTATGTGTAAGTTTCACTAAATTAAATTCTGGACTTTTAAAGTTTACTTATGCAGTATTTGTTATATATAATTTTATTTATGTATTTTGATATCCGCATTAATAGTGCAGATGATTTAAAGTTTGAAATGTTATGTATTATACATTGTGTATATTATTGTATATTTTTATAAATTGATAAGAGAATGTGAGATATATTTTTCAGTAAGTTTGTTTAACTTGTACAAATAATTGAGTCATAAATGTGTTCATATACATACATTCATATTCATATTACATTTCATCATGTGTAAAATCAAATAAATTTTGTTTTGTATTTGATACTATTTTCCTTTACTTTTCTTCCTACGTAGAGTACGCCGCACAAGTGTATCGGTTTTTATGTGCAAGCTTTACCATATTAAAGTTCGGGATTATTTTTAATTAATTATATTTTTAATTCATTGATAAGAGAATGTGAGATATTTTTCATGAAGTGAGTTTAATTTGTACACATCATTGAGTCATACATATCGTTATATACATACATTCGTATACATATGTACATTTCATCATAGCGCCGATGTGCAAAATGAAATAAATTTTGTTTTATATTCAATACTGTTTTCTTTATTGGTTAAAAGTTTGGTTATCTCATTGCCCGAGATGTTAGAGCGTCATGCTTTAAAATATCTCGCATCTTAAATCAATGCAGAGTGAAGTATCGAGATCTACAAAACCAGATATTGTTAGGAAGATTGTCAGTTGACTTCCAGAAAGTTTTACGTCACTTGTTCAAGAACTGGTTATATTTTATAACTGATTAGTTTTCTATCTATCTATCTATCTATCTATCTATCTATCTATCTGTCTATAGATATCAGAATATGCAGAAGTTTATCAGTAACATTAGTATTTATCGGTAAGTTAAATTCTAACGAAATGTAAACTAACATAAACACAAAACAGGTAAATAAACAAATAAAATCAATTTCATCAATTACAAAAATAATTATTGTGTTTATTATTCTTAATGTAGAGTTTCTGTCTAATTTGCAAATAGAATAAGATATATAAAACTTTATTCTAATTTTTGTAATTTTATTTGATATAAAGTAATAAAAAAAACATTTCTTCTTAAAAATCTGATCAATTTTCAGAAATATTGCGCCGTATATCAATAATATCTGGGGAACAGATATATGTCGCGCGCGTGAATGAGGACAGGGGAACATATATATATATATATAAATATATATATATATATATATATATATATATATATATATGGGGATATTTGCTGTGGTCTGGAGTCAGGTTGATCAGCTATATATTGGAGCCTCCCTCAGAGGGGATGTTCTACGATAGAGTAGTACATCCGGGGGGAGGGGAGACCGCTATGGGGATAATTTGCTATATGACACCAGGCGGGCGTCTCCGATAGTAATTTATTAATTTTAATTTTTTCTACTAAAAAAGGAGTAATATTAATAGCAAATTACCAAGATGTTCGTGCCTCGCTACGTTCATCGAAGCTTTTCTAGGCTTGTGTCCCTAACTTTAAATCCTTTTAACCCTTATCGCTGCATAGATAAAATAAGTAGAAAATACGGAAGCCAATCATGAAGGACGCAAAAACACATACTGGACATCACGACTTATTCTATAGTAAAGGCTAGGGTTACCAGCATATAGGTCTACCAGTATTTTGAGACTTCTAGTTACAATAAGAAAATCTGACGACCGAAATTACTCTAAGTTGTGTGTAGATCTAGTTGTAGTAATTTTGAAATAACCCACTCTAACGTTAATAGTGATTTTATCTCATTTTTACGACCACTGTTTCAAGGCTGATTCAATGCCTGATCATGGGTTTAAAATGAAGCCCATTTTAAATCGTCTGGCCGCCCGTCGACTTGACTGTCTTTCTGTTCGTTCACATTTTGAACTTCTTCTGGAGAACCACTAAATTGATTGAAACCAAACTTGGCATAAATATTTCTTAGAAGGGGCTGGCCAAATGTTCTTACTTTTATAGAGAACCACTGAATTGGTGAAACAAAACATGAATATTCGTTATTAGATGCTGACATAATTTTATTTCGGTGTCCAATCGTCACATTTGTCATCCAAGATGACCGCAACTGGGGGTGGGTGGGTGGGTTAGTTTAACATAGAACCCTATGGAGAAACCCTCTGGTTTCATTTACTTATAATTTTTATCTATAAAAGTGTGGGCATTGCTCTGCAAGTGGTTTTTGAAAGATTTTTAAGTCTTTCTTTTTATAATAGGGAATCAGCTTAACATGGAATGGAATATTGCCGAATCCCAGAGAGTTTTTTCATATTATATATCTAAAATGGATATTGTGTGTTACGATTGTAACCCAGTCTCTACCAGTTGGGTTAGTGGTAAAACTTGAAATAAGCTGATTGCTCGGAGCGAGCATGTGGGAAGAACTTACAACAGTTTACGGGCCAAATACGTCGAATGAACCAATTCAATGTGGCTGCTTATTCTATATTATAAATATATATATATATATAATATATATATATATATATATATATATATATATATATATATATATATATATATATATATATATATATATATATATATATATATATATATATATATATATATATATGTATATATATATATTGCGACCCACACTCTGTTCAACGACCCGAGCTCATTGTTATCCAAACTGATTGCGAAGGAAAGTAAAGATGTACCGTACAATACAGAAGGCATATATACTTACTTTATTTGCAAAGATCCATTTTACTTTCGATTGATATTACGATATTTGCGAAATGAGTGAAAAATAGACTTGGAGGCATTACCAAGAGACATATCCTAGCTCTTCGTGAATTTGAAGAAGAAGCATCGTATGATGAATTAACACACTTGGAGTTACTGATAAAGCAAAAGGTCTTGGAAATCTTACAGTGTAATTTGAATAAAAAGAATAAATAAATATGTACATATATATAATATTAGAAAGTATCCTGACGAGTGTGCACAGTGACTGCGGTGCTAAAAGAGCTGTGATGTGACAGTATATGCCTCAATACTATTTACTAATCTTGATTGTTAGATATATCAATATTGAACAGCCAATACTAGACAGTAAATGCTGTTACTAAGTTTAAAATAATTTGTGTAATATATAACATGCTGTTGTACTTGTATATTTAATTATCTTTTACTGAAAGTAAGGTAAAATGATAAGATAAGCATATATTAACTGTTGTCAATTCATACCTGATTGTCATATCTTATAAGTGAAAAATAGATTTATTGCAGTTTGCCAGATCTGGAAGTGGAAATTTAGTTATGGATACAGTTGTTTATTTCGTTGATTTCACGTAAATATTTTAAGATTTTACATAAATATTAGTATTATTTCAATATGTGTTAAAGTATTACGCATATTGATGTCGTTCTTACTTACCACTTTAGAGGACTAAAGTTTTTTCAAAGGTGGGCGGCAGTGTTATGATTGTAACCAAGTCTTTACCAACTGAGTTAGCGGTAAAACGCAAAATCAGCTGATTGCTAGGTGCGAGCATGTGGTCAGAACCTTCACCAGTTTACGGGCCATATGCATTGAATAAACCAATTCAATGTGGCTGCTTATTCTATACTTATCTATTATTTCTAAAATTGTTGTATTTCACTTGGTTGATGAGTGGAAAGATGTATTTTCTACATCGTTTGACTGTACAAGACTGACAGAAGCATGACTGCTGTTCAGCGTTCCAGACATGGCCGAGCTCGATTCTGATTGGTGCACGTGCGGAGAGTCTACAGGGTATAAATAGGAGCCGGATGCGGGAAGATGGCGCTTTTTCGCCAGTTGTGGGGCCGTGTATATATACTTATTAAATCCATCTATTTCCAGTGCAGTCTGATTTTGAAGGTGTAAAATGTCCACCTTGGAGAAATATTCAAAGGAGGTAAATTGAAGAATTATAACAAGATGTTCATTAGCGGCAGCTGTTGATACGACGTATTATGCACCTTCACCTTCGGACCGGCACCTTCACTTAGGACTGTGATCTGCACCTTCAGTTCGGGACCTTCACTGACACCATTAAATAAATATCTAATAAATCTAACTTGATAGAACTCAAAAATAAAAAAAAGAGTTGTTGTTTATTTAAACAGCTGTATTTTTTTAACAACCTGGAATATAGAAACATGCTTCATAAATTATATTAGATCTAATTTTATGAAAGCTTAAATAGATCTATATGGACGCGTGACAGTGCGTTCTTCTATGGAAAATAAGTTATAGATTTTATATAAAATATGTCGATGCTGAGACTCTACTACAGACTGAAGTAAAACAGAAGAAAACAATAATATATATATATATATATATATATATATATATATATATATATATATATATATATATATATATATTAATATATTAATATATATATATATATATATATATATATATATATATATATATATATAACGACATCTATGAATATCCCCGCAAGAATGAAACGGGAAGAAACTTTAGAGATGTATTTTATTGTATTTTTTATCCTTTGTATTTTGGAATACCTTCCATAAAGACTAAATGCATTTTCTACTTCTTCCTTTTTTCAGATTCATACTTGTGTAGACTTTTATAACTTTTTTCCATATATATATATATGTGTGTGTGTGTGTGTGTGTGTGTGTGTGTGTGTGTGTGTGTGTGTGTGTGTGTGTCAATTATCATAAAATCATAATTGACCGCTCATACTGTCTACTATTTACGGATGATTTACAGGACTAGAGGACACACATATTTTCCCGTGATTATACATCCTGATCAATATTATTTATAGTAAAAACTCAACAGTAGTGTATATGTTTACTTCCTCTGATATTCAATATCTTGTATGTGTTTATATACATGTGTAAGCTTTACCATATAAAAGTCCAATTTTATTTTACATAATTATATTATTTTTATATATTGATATGGGATTGTGAGATATTTTTGCAGGAAGTGTGTTTAATTGTACAAATAATTGAATGATAGATGTCTTCAAATTCATATAGTCATATACATATGTACATTTCATCTTACCGCCTATGTGCAAAATGAAATAAATTTTGTTTTATATTTAATACTGTTTTCCTTCACTTTTCAAATTTTGGTTATCTCTGAGACCGAGATGTTAGAACGTCGTACTTTAAAATCTCCCACATCTTATGTCAATGCGGAGACAAATGTGGGGGACCCACTATAACCAAACCATATATAACCCAATATGACTACATAAAAATGAACCATTTTTCTCTTTACAAGAGACACAGGATATAATGGCATATTGTATTTCTAAATTTATCGGTAAAGCGCAAACTCCCCAAATGCCCCCAAAACACGCCTCTGCTGAATGAAGTGGGAATATTCCAAAGCAGTTGTATCACAAAATGACGTAGCCAGACTTTCTAATGTGCACGTCAACACAATTTATGATATATAGTGGCACTTCCAACAGACAAATTATGTGAGAGACCATTCCCCTTTCGGTCGTCTAAACTCCGTTTGGACTACTCATCTGAGAAATCGTTTTCAATCATGTGTTTTTAAGGCTAGGACAATCCCTGGACTGCGTAAGATTAGTTTACAACGGTATGGAACAGACTACGTGACGCCAGCATTAGTCTCAGATGTCTTCCATCCGCCCAGATTTAACATCACCGGATGATATGTGACCATTCTCAGTCGACTGAATGATAACGGAATGGATCACTGAAAAGCGCCTTTTTATTTGCATTCAGCTACCATTCCGTTTACTGAATTTCAGGTACGTTTCAGTGGTTATTCAGTCACCTTTCGGTGACTAATTCGTAAACTTTCAATGGTCATTTAGTCACCTTTTAATGACCATTCCGTCACCTTTCTGTGACCATTCAGTAACCATTTCGTCACCTTTCAGCGACCATTCGTCAACTTTCATTGATCATTTGGTGACCATTTCATCACCTTTGAGTGGTCATTCAGTCACCTTTCAGTGGGTATTTCATCACATTTCATTGGCATTTAGTAAACATTCAGTGGTCATTCATTCACCTTTCAGCGACCATTCCGTCACTTTCTGTGGTCATTTAGTCACCTTTCAGTGACCATTCAGTCACCTTTCAGTGACCATTCCGTCACTTTCTGTGGTCATTTAGTCACCTTTCAGTAATTATTCAGTCACCATTCCGTGACCATTCCGTCACCTT
Organism: Atrina japonica; assembly: GCA_030159075.1. Lineage (NCBI taxonomy): Eukaryota > Metazoa > Mollusca > Bivalvia > Pterioida > Pinnidae > Atrina > Atrina japonica. The sequence continues at coordinate 254,940 of BROG01000508.1, forward strand.
TCAGTGGTCATTCAATCATCTTTCAATGATAATTCAGTCACCTTTCAGTGACTATTCCGTCACCTTTCAGTGGTCATTCAGTCATCTTTCAGTGGCCATTTAGTCACGTTCCAATGACCATTCAATCACCTGTTAATGACTATTCAGCGATGATTCAGTGACCAATCGGGCAGTTTTCAAAAGTTAGTGGTGTCCTTTAATTTGACATTTAGATATATCGACGACGTTTTGTCAATTAATAATGACAACTTTCATACATATGTCAATGCGATATATCCCAGCGAACTAGAAATTAAAGATACAAAAGAATCAAGCACACACGCTTCATACTTAGACATTTTACTTAATATAGACACAGACGGGAAATTGGCATCTAAGCTATACGACAAACGCGACGATTTCGGCTTTCCCATCGTAAAATTTCCACATTTAAGTAGTAATATCCCTCAGTCACCCGCATATGGCTTTTATTTTTCACAAATGATCCGATATGCCAGGACGTGTACAACACATGAAGATTTCATATACAGATGTAAACTACTCACTGACAAATTATTGACACAGGGATATCGTAAACCAACGTTCCGCAAATTTTACGGTCGGTATAAAAGTCTTGTTTGCGATTACTCTGTTTCACTAAGTGAAATGTTGAGTTGCCTTTTCGTTGGCGGTTGTTGAGACGTCTGTAACAACTGTGACCAGGATTCGTTCCTCACGTATTTCATTGGACTTGGCTGTGGACTCACGGCGGGTCTGATCGGTCGACACGGGATGCTTACTCCTCCATGGCACCTGATCCCACCTCTTGGTTTCCAGAGGTCCGTGTTTGTCCATTTTTACCGGATTTGTATCTATGTCCTGGACATTCTATTGATTTATACTTTGGTATCTGAGATTTTTTATATTGTTATTTAGTCATTTGTCAATAATAATTCATTCACGTTTTGTGACATTCCTATTATTATTCAGTCACGTTTCTGTTAAATTAAATGCATATTTTTTCAGTATTTAGCAACATTTTTGTAACTTTTTATACACGTGTTTATTGTTGTGTTCTCAGTTATTTAAGACATGGCAAGCAGCTAGCAGTTTATATCATATACATTTCATATACCTTTCTGTGATATTTCAGTCAACTTTTAAAGGGGCATTAGCTGTGTTTTTTTTTCAAAATGTTGCTTCCCCCTTTTTACCTCTTTGATTGATATACAATAAAAAGAAAGAGAGAGAGAGAGAGAGATATACACGGGCATAAAATTCTTAAATTCATATTTATTTTGTGAAAATTGCTTGAGAAACCCAGGTTTGACAACTTTAAAATTGCAATTGATTCACTCAACCTTACTATTTGTATATGAATACCACATTGGACGTGACGTTATTTTATCAAGATATATAGGAATATAAGACTTTTTATGCCTGTGCATAGCTCTTATTTCTTATTGTGCATCAAGTGCGCGTAGTAAACTTAGAAAAATCTAAATGGTTTTTAGTAAACATAGCTAATGACCCTTTAACCATTCTTTGAGTGACCTTTATAGGCAAATTTGACTGTATTTGGTCACATGATTTTTAACAATATAGTATGCACTGCATGACATGATTTTGTCACCATGATCTGGGGTATGGAAGAATTTGTCTCTAAATGTTTTCTCACAGATGATAGGTAGTCGAATCAAAATTTTCATTTTCACTTTACAATTTTAGCCCACCTAAATACCTATCCGTGAATAATACATTATACACAACAGTGAAAGTGTAATTTATCTTGAGGAATGAGTGGTCTCTGTGACTGAATGGTCAAAGCATCGCGCTTAAAACCATGGAGTCTCTCACTTCTGGTCAACGCAGGGTCGAGCCCGGCTGGAATGTAGATTGATTTTTGCAAGAAGGTTTGCCAGTTTTCTTGCGTAAGCCGTTGGTCTCTTCCCGGGTACATGCATGCTGCATGATTCATTTACGATCCAAAAACGGGAATTTGTTTCACGAAAATGCTCTGTCGGACATACACTGATATACCGTTTTCTCAGAGAACGCTACAACAACGTTTGTGTCATTCGTCTGATGTGAGCTGGAAGGTAATCTCGAGCTGGTATCGTTGTTGCATTACAGCTCACGGAAGAGCACATCTAGCTGTTATTGAAAAAAAAATAACCTGGGCTTTGCTATCCAGACAAAATTTAAGTTTCTGGAGCAGAGATGGGCAAAATATCTACATTTTCCCAAACTCCTAATCACAAACTCCCTTTACCTGAATGACATTTTCATTAATTGGACAAAATCCCAAGGATTTAATGAATATATAAAAATTTTCTTATTTCACATTTAGAATTAAACCCAAAATTAGCGAAACAGGTAATAAATTTTTGATATTACAATCTTCTGATACCTTTCATTATACGAAATATGTCAATTAGGTATGACCAATCAACAGGGGTGGCTTATTGTTCCATGGTACTTGATCCCTCCTCTTGATTCCCAGACATCATCGTTTGTCCAATGCTCATCAGATTTGTAGATATGTATCCTGAACAACATCCTAATGGTTTATACTTTGGTATATTACATTTGTGTATAGAAATGTGTACTTTAACAGACATCCATTAACTCCTATACAAAATACAAGGTCCAAAGATTTATGAGAATCAGTTCCCCCACTACACGGACTCCCAAAGGAGCCATTAATATTGTGTTTATAGTAAAATCAACATATATAACCTTGCGGTTGGAGTCTTCTGAACCCTGGGCGTAGAGAGTATCCAGTGAGGAATAAAACGTTTTTCCCATGCAGCTTCTCATAACCGAAAACTGAGTGGAATCATCCGTCATGATAATCAAAAGGTTACTCCTCCCCGCCATCGTATGTGAATCGGATAATGGAACCTTCCGTGAAAAGTTGTACACTGATTTATCATGTTCTGTATGTAAGAGTTATCTTTCGTTTCATTTTTGAAAGTAAAACTAAGATGTCATGCTCTTTTCCGATAAGGTTCGAGCACCACTGGAACCTAAGTTGATTTTGAGAAAGTTTTGGGAATGTCCCTGGTCTCTTTCTTGGTGCATTGTGACTGAGTTCTCTCCTTCACCATTTAAAATTGGTAGCCACCAAACCACTGACAAACTACTGAATGTGGCGTTAAATACCAATGAATAAAAAAATTAATCAAGATGTCATCTCTTATCAGCAGCAGCATTTATGTGGTGATTCTGTACTGATGTGGTACCACTTATCGGACTGTACCTATTGTCGGACACTCCACCTTGCAGGTGAATGAACAAGATTTTTCCTGACAATTTTAATACATCGTCGGATTTTAGACATATGATGATACATGTTACAAAAATTACGATCAATAATTCCACTACAACATTGCAATCACTTATCTCTCTATCTTACTGTCCAACACAAGCCGGGAGGGAAGTGACGCCATCATCTCAAAGCTATTGTCCGTCAATAGGTCCTCCTTCATCCCGATTACGGCATTCAGGTTGAGTTTTTTAAATGGGCTAAATTCACTTATTGTTTCGTATTTTCCATCAAACCTAATAATTTTGCATTGCATCTACAGGTAACCTATTTTGATACAAAATTTCAAAGTAATTATATCAATTAAACTAAAGGTATTCGGTGAAAACCTCTATTTTCTTCCTAGAATAGGTGCTGTACCAGTATTCCAATATTTTGCCGTGTCGAGTTGTATTGCATTATGCTCATTTATAGGTATTTTTTTTTACTACAGATGTTTCATTATTTGTTGATAGTCTGATCGTGGAGCAATTCGACCCGGTAAAATTGGTATAAAGCAACCTCGGTACCAAAACAAACTGAATGAAGAGTAGAAGAACATATCCAGAATATGCAAAAATCCACTTTTGGGAATAAATTTTATGAGCCGTTGTAAATTCAGTCCACTTTTGATGAATTTCCAAGGAAATGTACAAAAATAAAGACATTTTCTCATGTGATATACATATGAAGAATAACTTGCAAAGAATGGCAATGATAAAAGTCATACTTTGATAACTTGTTGTTAATTATTAAAGATAATTATTTAATAACTAATAACTAATAATTACTTATTATATATATTTATTAATTTGTATATCTTTTTAAATGTGGTTACCCTTTCACGGATTTCGGCTATACTTTTAGATTTATTATTTGACCTTGTATGATACCACTTTCTCTTTAGAAAATACATATACATCTTAGATTGGCGTTCAACTAATGAAGTCTAATTGACAGAAACGATCGTCTTGAGCATCATAACTTTGGTATTATGTTTATAATATTTATATCAGTTTTGTATCAGTAAAGCCTAGATATAAGGTTTTCATTGTATTCTTTAGTAACACACACTCTATGTGAAAGCTGAAATTGTGACAAGGATAATAATAAAACGCTGATGTAACCTTTTAATTACCATACGGGGCCCGAAGTCACCATATTTACTCAGTACACAAGCTCAATTAATCTTTTTTTATTTTCAGGAAAAACCAAGCAAAATTTATTCTGTAATTGTTTGTATATTGATGACATACAATTGTAAATAATGATGGAAGTTATTGCTCATTTGAAGAAATCCTCAGATAAATCAAAAAATTCTTTAGGTACGTACTCAAATTTTGAGTAACGAATTTATTTATTTTGTACAAGAATATCATGTGTGACACAACAATTTGTATGTGCCTGATGTAAAATTATAACATGTTTCCTATTCACTCAAATTCGAAGTTTTATGAGCGATTCTGTATTAAAAAAAAGATAAAATAAAAGTTGAGCTTGAGTATTGAGTAAATTTGGTGACTTCGGACCCTGATGCTTCTACCCACTTATCAGTTATGATACGCTGCACGGGAAAAACGTTTTATTCCTCACTGGATACTCTCTTATGTTTGGTAACAATTAGGAACGATTACTCTTAGCAGTGTAATTTTGATGTTATGTTTCATAACCTAAAATTTAAATTCGTTTAGGTCAAGAACGTGTCCACAAGACTCCTTTTTCGCCAGGTTATATAGCTTTTACTATTAAGGCCCTTTACCTTTACAGTCTCCACAGGCCTTTACATATTTCAGATCATATGTTTTCAACAAGAGCATCTACGCAGGCCGTTACATATTTCAGCTGATATACCTGCGAAAAGAGCAAATGTTACTGCCGCATTGAATTCTAGAATAGAGTTTGCATTTGACTTTATTGAGAACATCATTAGCATGTTTCCAACCCAATTCCGTTTCAGATAAATGTTTGTGAGCTTCTACTAAAATACTAGTTTGACTTCCAAGTGAACTCACAAACTGTAAACAAGGCAGCTCTTTCTGTATGAGGAAGCGTTTCTGGATAATTATTGTTGTTTTGCTTGTCGGAACCACCTGCATGTATATTGAAAACCTTGAATTGTTCATAGCATCACGTATTTTGCCGGCATATGAAACAACGCATAAACAACGCATAAACAGATAACAGCTTTGCCAATATGTTTAATGGGCCGCAACGCCCGAGTGGTTGAGCATTGCGCTTTGAATGTTGAAGTCGGTCATTTCTGATCAGCGCAGGTTCGAACTGCGCTGTGACCCAAGCTGATTTTTGTGAGAAAATTTGCCAGATTATTTGCGGAAGGCCGGTGTTCTCTTCCCGGGTACATTGTACCCGAGTTTTCTCTTCCGGTGGTCTCTTCCCGGGTTGATTTTAACCAGGCTTTCTTTTCCACTGATAAAAACTGGCCACCACCATATAACTGGAAAAATGTTGAGTGTTGGTTTTCTCCAGTTAAACCTAGTTTCTCTCAGTTACCCACAATAACTGGATTAAACTAGGTTTGACTGAGTAAAACTAAGTTTAAATGCGCCAAAATCTCAAAAACTAATTAAACATAGTTTTACCCGAGAACAATCTAGTTTAACTGAGAAAACTAGGTTAAATTGCACCATAACCACATTATTGAATATTTATCTGGTTAAGATGCAGTATAACCTAGTTTTTCTTCAGTTAAACATACTTTGTATTCACTTAATGAGAGTTACGGGAAAAACTAGGGATAACTAGAGTAAATCAACTAGGATTAACTGAAGGACAATTACTTGATTAATGTATTATCTCATCATGTATCATGATGTTAATCACTGTATGTAATGGTTGCAATACTATCTCTACAGCATATGGTAGCATTCTTTTGGGAAGACGGGAAGATTACAAACAATCGCAAGAAATATACTTCTTGATGGAAAATACCGATGGAACAAGTGAACAAATCGGGAAAAGGTGGTATGTGATTATTCATTGTTTTATATTTGGGCAAAAAGTTGCTCCTCTTAATTATTAAGTCTACGATGATTTATTCCTCACTTATTTCATTTGAATTTGACTGTGGACTCACGGCTGGTGTGACCGGTCAACAGGGGATGCTTACTCCTCCATTACACCTGATCCCACCTCCAGTATGTTTTTTCCAATATTCAGATTCAGATTTGTATATTGTATCCTGGTCTTCCTGAAGATTTAGTATCTAAGATTTTTATATACAATCTAAAAAATCCATTTTGACAGCTTTTATGCCTTTGATATAGACATGAACAGGACAATGCCAACTAAACTAAACCATCAATATTACTACATTTAAATAGTTGTAATATACCTTGTTTAGCTGTTTATGGTTTTTATGTGATTAAATAAATTAGCGTCTGGTCAACATAAGATCATTTCACATACAGAAGCAAACTAATAAGTGATAAGCTATAACTATATGGAAACGTATAGTCGCGTTCGAAGTTAACATTTTGCAAATTTTACGGTCGGTATAATTACCTTAGTGGTTGCAACTACGATGCTCAGAAATGTTGAGTATCTTTTTCGATAGAAGTTGTTGAACTGTTTATAATGACCACGGCACGAATTTATTTCCAATTTGTTTTTTGATTGGACTCCGGTATCACAGTGGGCGTGTCCGTATGGCAAGGAAGGATAACTTCCATGCATTTCGACCCACCAGGTGCGTGTATATCCAATTTCTACTATGTTTGTACACGCTATCATATAAAATGTCAACATCAAAGTCGAAATCAAACAAGTGAATAACTATAAACTTAAAGAAATAGAAAATGTGAAAGAAAACACGAGCAAAATAAACAAAGCCATGTGAATCTAACAAATAACTATGAGTCACACGTTATATGTTAGCAATCGTACATTTTTATAACCATGTAACATGTAGCATCTCATTTATATTCCGGTTGTGTGTGTTATGTTTGTTTTGTGGTTTTAATATTTCGTCCTGAGGAAGGAGGGACAGGTCGTCTCGAAAATTTGACTTCTCAACCAAAATCCAACATGGTAATACGTCCTTATACTTCATCTACATAAGTTCCCACACCGTAGACTAGTTGTACTTCAACCACCTGAGTTGGGTATTGTAATAAAAAGTGAACAGCATAACACGAAGTCCGTAACCCGGAACAGTTCTAAAACGCGTCTGTCGATACAAGGTCGCGTGCTAATTTAACTTAATTGCACTTAAAGCACGTCTCTTCTGTGCCAACACTACGTTTGGTGTGCACATATTAATGTTAAAAACACTGACAATTACAGGTAATGCCCCTTTAAAATAGATTTGTCAATTTGTTCAATTATTTTTGACATATTTATTGTTTCTAAGATGTTTTTGTTTAAGATGTTTTTCCTCAAGGAAATGCCATAAACCTGACACAGTAGGTATGAAATAAAGTTTTCCCCTCTTTCAATATCTTAATGAAAATTTGATGCATTTCCCCTATAGATTCCGTCCAGGTTATGACCTTGTCCACGTGTTGTAATTATTATATCTTTGTATGTAATTTTGCTTAATAGAATGGTTCCAAACTGCATGCTGGCTCTATCATCATGAGAGTACATCACTTTAAATGGTTCTCAATGGGTGCTAATAAAAATAAGATTTTAGGTAATAAAACGCAACAAGGGTTCAAGTGTCTACGGACATACGGTCACATTTGAACCATTTTCGGGGTCACAGATATGCTGGGCATTCCATTTATCATAAAAATCGTTAAATATTGCATTGTATATTAATATTCATTTTGCGTTGTACAACTGTTAAATAGTTTCATCGAGGCGGCACTAAACACTTAAAATTCTATTTCATATTTAATTCTGTTGACAGAATTTATTGGTTTTTTTTATATATGTCCTAAACACATTTTATGTTAAGATATCCAAATATATAATTTGACTCATACCAACAGCATAGAAAATTTTCCTGCAGACAAAATGCTTAAAGCGAATCAAAGTTATCATTCTGACTCTATGTAGGTAAATGGATATGAGATACAAATTGTTGTGTCACAAATATGTTTTGATGCCAACAATTTTTTTTTTTCGTTTTTGCTTGACAAATTCCATAATTGATAGTAAATTACCGAATATTTTAAGCGAAAACATCTAGCGCAATGCCTTTTTGATATCAACATACGAAGTCTGGCAGTAACACTTTTCAACGATAAGAATTCAGTTTGTTTATCACTACGACAATAATTCTCAAATGTATGTTTGACAGAAGAATAAATGGTATTTAATATAAAATATGTCTGCAATTGAATGTTCTAATTAAGTGCATTTAAGATTTGTTGAATCCCGCTGTAAATGTGTTGGCTACTTTTAGTAGAGAAATGCACCCAGCAATCGGAATAGCTGGAAAAACTTATGTGTGCAGAATAATTGAGTATTATAGTTTTCAGTATGTTTGTTAAACTTAGCTGTAACTAGCAAAAATATTGACTTACCTTATTGAAGGAATATACTTAAACAGTTGGCATTTTCAGGCCTACAAACTACCACATAGGTTCAGATACAATAATCATAAAAAAACTGAAAAAATGTATTCCTTGCCCAAATTTCTTCATAATCCTTACACAAATTTCGCGAATATTATAACCCCGGCTATTTTGAATTAATATTTCATTCCCCATTACTTTTTTGTTTGTATACCCGATTACAATTTACGATGGCAAGTGACTGACACCAAACCAAACCAAACCAAACCACATGTCTAATAGGTTTATATTTGTAAGTGCATATTGTTATACAGGTGAATGTACAAGTCCGTATATACAATTAATTAACTATCATAAATAAATTTTTTGGGGGTACTACTTTTGACTGTTGCATTTTTTAAAAATGATAAATGATTTAGATGATCTTGTTAACCACAAAAGATTCATTAAAGAGTCATCAATGTCTATGTTTTAAAATGCCTGTAAATTACATGTAAATTACGTGTACAATGTATGTTATTTGATGTAAATGATTTATTATATATCTTTGTTGTAATTATATCAGAGGTTATTTGTCATATATCATTGTTGTAATTGTATCAGACTTTTTCATATATATTCTTGTTTATAATTGTTTTGTAGACCATCATATATTGTTGTAATTGTATCGTGGCCGATATATCATATATCTTTGTTGTAATTGTATCGTGGTCGATATATCATATATCTTTGTTGTAATTATATCGTGGCCGATATATCATATATCTTTGTTGTAATTGTATCGTGATCGATATATCATCTATCTTTGTTGTAATTGTATCGTGACCAATATATCATATATCTTTGTTGTAATTATATCGTGGCCGATATATCATATATCTTTGGTGTAATTGTATCGTGGTCGATATATCATATATCTTTGTTAAAATTGTATCGTGACCAATATATCATATATCTTTGTTGTTATTATATCGTGGCCGATATATCATATATCTTTGTTGTAATTATATCGTGGCCGATATATCATATATCTTTGTTGTAATTATATCGTGGCTGATATATCATCTATCTTTGTTGTAATTGTATCGTGAACAATATATCATATGTCTTTGTTGTAATTATATCGTGGCCGATATATCATATATCTTTGCTGTAATTGTATCGTGGTCGATATATCATATATCTTTGTTGAAATTGTATCGTGACCAATATATCATATATCTTTGTTGTAATTATATCGTGACCGATATATCATATATCTTTGTTGTAATTATATCGTGGCCGATACATCATATATCTTTGTTGTAATTATATCTTGGCTGATATATCATATATCTTTGTTGTAATTGTATCGTGGTCGATATATCATATATCTTTGTTGTAACTTTATCAGATGTTATTTGTCATATATCCTAATTGTAACTGTATCAGAGGTTATTTGTCATATATCCTATCAGAGGTTATTTGTCATATATCCTAATTGTAACTGTATCAGAGGTTATTTGTCATATATCCTAATTGTAACTGTATCAGATGTTATTTGTCATATATCCTAATTGTAACTGTATCAGATGTTATTTGTCATATATCCTAAATGTAACTGTATCAGAGGTTATTTGTCATATATCCTATCAGAGGTTATTTGTCATATATCCTAATTGTAACTGTATCAGAGGTTATTTGTCATATATCCTAATTGTAACTGTATCAGATGTTATTCGTCATATATCCTAATTGTAACTGCATCAGAGGTTACTTGTCATATATCCTAATTGTAACTTTATCAGAGGTTGTTTGTCATATATCCTAATTGTAACTGTATCAGAGGTTATTTGTCATATATCCTATCAGAGGTTACTTGTCATATATCCTAATTGTAACTGTATCAGAGGTTATTTGTCATATATCCTAATTGTAACTGTATCAGAGGTTATTTGTCATATATCCTTAATGTAACTGTATCAGAGGTTATTTGTCATATATCCTTAATGTAACTGTATCAGAGGTTATTTGTCATATATCCTTAATGTAACTGTATCAGAGGTTATTTGTCATATATCCTAATTGTAACTGTATCAGAGGTTATTTGTCATATATCCTTAATGTAACTGTATCAGAGGTTATTTGTCATATATCCTAATTGTAACTGTATCAGAGGTTATTTGTCATATATCCTTAATGTAACTGTATCAGAGGTTATTTGTCATATATCCTTAATGTAACTGTATCAGAGGTTACTTGTCATATATCCTTAATGTAACTGTATCAGAGGTTACTTGTCATATATCCTTAATGTAACTGTATCAGAGGTTATTTGTCATATATCCTTAATGTAACTGTATCAGAGGTTATTTGTCATATATCCTTAATGTAACTGTATCAGAGGTTACTTGTCATATATCCTTAATGTAACTGTATCAGAGGTTACTTGTCATATATCCTTGCTATAATTGTATCAGAGGTTGTTTGTCATAAATCATTGTTGTAATTGTATCAGAGTTTATTTATCATATAGCAAATTATTGTTTTTATTTTATATGAATTCTTAACGGTTCACATTAATAAGACAAATGTATGAAACTTGAATGGCGTAATGAATTACTTTTCATTACATTTTAATTTTTATTCTATTCTATCTTGTTGCTGGTTCTAGAATTGCCATGAGCAAGATGTTTAATTTTTATTAATTAAGATATACATAATCAAATTGAAAATTTTATCGATATGATATAAAAATGTTCAAACTACATATTCTGAATCACATATTGTTTTAATATTAAAAGGGATTTTAACTGTGTTTTTCAAACAAAAAAAATCTATATTTACTTCAAAGAATAAAGTTGAATTAATCATATGCAAACGAATAATTGCCAAACTCTGATTTTTTTCAAGCAAATTTCACAAACTTTGTAGGAATATAAGAATTTTAAAGTATTTTTTGTGTTGTACATCATTCTGTGTAGTCAAAAAAGAATATTTCTTATGAAAAAAAAAACCCACAGCTAATGCCTCTATAAACTAAGATGACTATAATGCTAATATTTTCTGAAATAATTTCTATATTTTAGAACTCGAATAAGCAACATCCGTGGTGGAAGTATACCTCTTAAAACAGGTGGAATATAATCTGCCCAAAACCCAGCAGCTCGCGAGTCACAGCATGTTATCAAATTTGTCTATAATGACCCCAAATCTCCATAATTTGTTCCCAGCTTGTAAATATAAATGTCGTGGAGCAACTGGCACTAGACTTCGTATGTAGCATAGACACATCGTGTACTTGCTTTTCAAACATTGAACACATTATTTATGTTCCTCGATGTTTTATTTCTCCTTTTTTACTTTTAACGACTTAGCCTTATTATCGTAAAATCGTTCTCGTGTATATTACAGTTTCTCTAGAAGCATAGTAATATTTATCTCAAAAATTAAGTTCTTAACAATATACGGGATGTTATGAATCTTAAAATTCTCATTGTGTTTTGTCTTTTCTTTTCATTTTTAGCTTCTTATTTCAACACGATTCCGCACGATGATGTACGATCTACAACAGATCGGCATTGTACGTGGATACAATGCTAACATACTGCGGTAGATCTGTATAACACGTGGGTACATATCGGGGTACAAAACCTAATATTATAAATCACCAGAACACCTGAGTATACATCGGGGTACAGAATATAATATTATAAATCGCTATAACACCACAAAATATTATAAATCTGTATAAAATGTACATAGGTACATATCATGGTGCTAACATACTACGGTAGAAAAACCTCTAGTCTAGCAGTGTTAATGATATGGGCATATGCAATGAATGAAAAGAGCTAAATGATCTGATTGATATCTGAAAAAACACCTGCTTTGTTTAAAACATGGGCGCAGTCATTTTGGACATTCAAAGTTTTGCGGAGGGGAATGATCCAGGTGACGTGATCGGTGTTTAAATGAAAAATCAGTTTTATTATTGATAAGTGAAATTAAGGTGACAAAAAGATACATGGATATTAGTAAAACTTTGCAACTTATAGGGTTTACGGTTGAAAAATGTTAAGGGAGTGGTCAGATGAGAATGCATATTTTCTTTCAGTGCGGAATACTACAGGTTGTAAACAAGTGAAAATTCGAAGTAGAAATACAATGGCAATCTATACTTTTGATTGCAAATTTAGAGTATTGATCTTTCAGCACAGGGTACTGATTTGACCAACATGTAATAAACATGGGAGTGACATTGACCTGAAGTTTTGTGAATGAAGCCTATGGGGAAATATTTGGTGATGTCTGTCCATATGAATAAATATATATTTGCCAAACACAGAAGTGAAATTAAGCCGATGAAACATACATGGACGTTGAACGAAATATAGGATAACTTGATCAGAATTTGGAAGGAGCGACAGAATGAAAAAAAAAAATTTCTTGGATATGACAATTTGTAAATAGTCGGAATTCTTGGTAAAAATTCGGCAGCCACCTAAATTTTAACAGTGGTTTTGTTCTCACATATTGGTCTCCAAGAGCAGGTTAATAATGGATTTTATCCAAATCTAACATTTGATTGACATTGACCTAGAATCAGGTGAATTAGCATTGCGGTCCAATGGATAATACATGTATTTGCCTTACTCAACATGTTTTGTAGAAATTTTGATTGGGTTTTATGCAAGACAAACAATTCAAATGTCGGCCAAAGCGTTATCGCATTTGAAAATAAAAAACTGTTTTTAGATAAACACTTTGAAATATTGCGAGTTAATTTTTAACGTTTAAATGTTCTAAAGTTTTATTGTAGCAGCCTTTGTCTTCCTTTCGATAGAAGCAATAATAATAATAATAATAATAATAATAATAATAATAACAATAACAATGAATGGTGCCACTGTCGTCGCAGTCGCCGCCGCCGATGATGGTTAAAATGCTGCTCTGGATGATGATGATGATGGTGATGGTGATGCTGATGCTGATGCTAATGATGATGATGATGATGGTGAGGAGGAGGAGGAAGAGGAGAAGGAGGAGAATGATGTTGGTGCTGCTGCTCCTGATACTGATGCTACTGATGATAATGATGATGCTGTTGCTTCTGTTGCTGCTGCTGCTGCTGCTGATGATGATGATGATGGGAAACCGGAAAAAAATCTACAAAAATATTGTCCTGTACTCAAATTGAAAATTACTTAAAGACGTTATTATAAACTGCTTAACCCTATTCAGAAAAATGCCTTCCATCCATATCCATTTATTTTCACCTCTTCATTTTATTACCGAACCATAAAATAATATAATCAATATAAATGCTTCTTATATCATTCCTTTCATATATTTGCAGCTTAAATTCAAAATTACCGGTATATACTTACCATTAAGTTTCAGTTCAGAAATTATAGGAACAATGCATATTAATATATGAATAAATAGAAAAAATCAATTACAAAGACAACAACACTAATAAGACGCTTCGTTAGTCATCCACTTTTTACCCCGAAATAAACGGCAATTTTCACCAGAATTAATTTTTTTTCTTTCAAATACGTTACTTTCAACAAGCCATGTTTCTGAAATGTGTACGCACGAAATGATCAATCACATATTTATAAATTAACAAAGTATGGATAACTCGTACAGACATACGATACAAAATGGAGACCTAGCGAGTGTATCTGCTAGCATGTTTTGCTACTTCAATTAGACATTTGAAAGTGTTGCTTTAATTTCCTAGGCGTAATAAAACTTCATGTTCCTAACAACACCAATCATATTATCTTTCGTCATCTCAAACTGCTTTTGACACCCCAGGACTTTGATCGACTTGTATCCTCAGTTTCAATATGTGTATCTCACTTCGAATTCATTTTCCTGCCATCAAACCTTTCTTTGAGTGGTCATCTATCTGTCCGAAACAAATTACGGACAACTGTTGGTGGTCACGCTGTGCTCATGATCTGTTTTTCCATGTCAACAACCTTAATTAACAGAGATAATTGTAAGTTACGACTTGTCACTTTACTGCAAGAAGAGAGCAGATAAATTTACAAATTAAATTAATGCTATTTGCGATGGTGCATCTTGATAACAGAGCACGATGTTCTTTAATGTCTCCGCTGGACAGTAGCTATGAAAGAAGCATAATAGGAATATAATAGATAACATTATTGCCGTTTATTTGCCGTATATATGAATTTGACTGTGGACTCACGGCAGTTTGACCGGTTAACAGGGGTTGCTTATTCCTCCATGGCACCTGATCCCACCTCTGGATTTCCAGAGGTCCGTGTTTTTCCAATATTCACCAAATTTGTATCTGTATCATGGACATCCTGAAAATTTATACTTTGGTATTTGATATTTTTATACATTCTATACAATCGTTATATCACCACTCGAAAAAGTGTAAATCTTGGTAACTCGTCACAAGTTTGACCTGTATTATGTATATTTTACTCATTTATTTATAAAAATATATGACAAAAAAATCACTATCCGTGTATGGTGTAAACCTTGCCCAAACCAGTCTCACTTCCTATTTTGGTTTATCTGGAAAAGTATATTTTTTCATAATGTTTAAAAAAAAGTATGGCATTACGTTTATTTAGTTATGACATACATGTATATGCTACGATAAATGACAATATGTGAAGCGATATTTTGTATAAAAATATGATGATGATGATGATGATAATGATGATGATGATGATGATGACAACGACGACGACGACGATGACAATAAAAATATATATGTAAATAATAATAATAATAATAATAATAGTAATAGTAATAATAATAATAATAATAATAATAAAAATAATAATAATAATAATAACTATAATAATAATAATAATAATAATAATAATAATAATAATAATAACAATAACATTAATAATAATAATAAAAGAAGAAGAAGAAGATATTATGATAATATTATTATTATAATTAATTGACGAAAGTTTATTTGTATTCTGATAACATAGATAACGCCTTGGATATAAAAACTCTCTTGTAGTAAACATTAGTATTAATAAAATGATACATTGTTTCGTAAAATGTAAATCTCTATTCATATTTCACAGAAAATTGGAATTTTATCGATGTTCATCTTGATGACAAACAAATTTGAAACGTTTTATCGCATGTCTATCACAGAAAGCAGTTCTATAAATAAATTAAACAACGACATCGTAGTATTATATTTAGACATATACAAAACAATCTACATCAGGATTTATATTCTGAGATTTTATATAATCTTATCATTTCATATAATTCTTTTAATAGCTATATTATCTAGCAGCTGTCTTCAAAAGGAACTTTTTTTCTGTCATCATCCAGACGCCTGTTCTTTTTATTCACCCTGAGAAAGAATTTTTTACACAATTCTCATAACATTTTATAATTTGGAAATTGACTCCCGTACATAAACTCCCCTTTTATAATCATTCATCATTCATTTAGCAACTAATAATTCTATCTTCACCACAAGTTGCATAATGAAACCTCAGGCCTTCGCCATGACGTAAATTTGTAAAACTGCAGGGTTTGGTTTAAGTTTAAAACTAAGCACTATTATATAAGCTCATAAAACCTCTAAAAACGCCAAGCTGTTCTTGACATTTCGAATGAGAATTCATTAAGTTTCTAACAAACCCTTGGCGTTTTGGCGATATCCCACAAGGCTTTTATTAATAATCACCTTTTCTCACGTTTTCTGGTTAAATAAAGCATTTACTATTTATGAATTTTAGAAATTAAATAAGTTAAAAAGCAACATATGTAACGAAACAGGTTGTCTCGCCTCGGAGTAGCTCGGTTTCTAAACTTAATATATATGAGAAACTGTCGGATATTGTTTTCTCAGTACAACAAGGAATAATAATTAATGTGCACTGGTGTATTTCATTAAGAGATTTTCTTCTTTTATATATTTCGTTTAATAATATGCACATAAAGATACTTTAAATATACTTGCACTTCAAATTATTTTCCTCGGGCCGCATTTATGTCTGAAATTCGTTCTTCTTTCCTTTCATTCCATATCATTTTAAAAACTTTTTATCGTTATGTTGTTGTTGTATTTGTATAGGATTTATATTATACAATATTTATCGCTGGTAAATATCGTGTTCATTAAGTGTATTTAAGTACACAGAGAAACCAAAATTTACAGTAAAATTTTACAATATTACAATAATCAGAATTCCGATACCAAACTATCAATAATTTGAGACCAGAGTCCAATAAAGTTGTTTTGAAAATCGGCATTTTGTGCAGTTTTATACTCATAAATAGTCATGTTAAAGCCATTTCGAGTTTTATTACCATGTAAAGAGACATTTTAGCGAAGAGTAGATTTTGGCATTATTTGCGAATTCGTTGAGATCGCTAAAATTGAATATTGTTAACAATTCATTCCTCGTCTAAGGTAAGAGTTATCTTTATTTTAATCATCAAATCGTTAAAATTACTTCTTGCTAAAATTATATGAAATATTTTAGGAGATAACGCTAAATTTGCGTCTCGCTAAAATGTCCAATTATACGGTATGTTAAGCGATCACCCTTAAATAAAAACCCTATCTTTCTATCAGAAAAAAAACAACAGAAAGTTTATAAGACATTTTTAGGAAAACCTATACAATTAAATGCCCTTTAATGTAAAAAAAAAAATTTTAAAAAAACTTGTAAAAACCATCTTGATAAATAACCTATAAAATAATATTTTTAATATTGACGAAGAAAAATATTCATCTTTAACTGTTCATTTAGGATTTTCAATCCTAGATGTTTGTATTTTGTCTGTTTTATGATCTCAAAACCAATTTGTCAGCCGACGTTGAACAGAAAGAAACTTGGAATGGCCTAACCCTGCATTTGTAAATAATTTACTTATGCCATTAAGTAATGTATATCACTGCGGTTTCTACAGCGTTGAATGTCGATTTTTAAAAATTACAATAATCCCAACACATATGTTGTCACCAACAGTATTTACTTGCATAAAAAATTAGTTAACTTTTTCGGAATACAAAGCTAAAGGACAATGTTGATTTTATCAATTAGAACGCCGATTATAGCCAAACCAATTTATATCGTTTTACCAATTAATTCTATTGACTGTGAAGTTACATTATATAATTTATAAATGTTTTGCCTTTCTTTTTTCCATTCTTGTATTTTTCATTTTCTTTCTTTCGTCTGTACTTGTATTTCATAATTTGCATGTATATTTTATATTTTTCAGTGTATCTAAGTGTAAAATATAGTTGGATAATTTGACAATGTTGCTGTTTTGAAATGAATTCAGTTTTAAAAATAAACTAATTTTAATGATAGATAAGCTATAAGTAATAACAAACATTATGTTTAGAAAAGGTAAATAAACAAAACAAACGCATTAATTTATTATATGTGTTTATTGTTGTCTGGTGTAAGTTTGTATCCTTGATATTTGATCGCGTGTGTACAAAACTGACTGAGTGTCAGACATGTAAATTATCATGGAGTTTTTAAATAATTGCCCCTCTGGCTCTTGCAGTTCAGAAGATATATTCAATGCGGTATTTGAGGAATCGTTACAGAAACTGCTTAAAATTCTTCTAAACTCGATCAATCAGGTACTCAAATGCTGATGGTAGATTATCCCGATGTCTGACGAGCCATTGGAATTCATCGTTCAGTTTATGGCCCGTTCAGAATGGCAACCATACAGAAAATTGGCTTTATTTCAGACCGACCAAAGCTTTCTTTGAGATTGAGAAACTTAAGGAAACTTCATATATTTTCTTCCAGACTTTATCAAAGAAACGAAAATTTTATCAGGTATAAAATCTGACATGCGATATATTTCCATTAATAATAAAGTAACCATCAAGTCTTGTTCAACTAGCATGCTCTCTTAGAATTAACTGCTTAAATCTTACCCTTTCCATTACTTACATTTCAAAATCGTGACCTCGATAGTCAAGAATTTGACCCGAATTTAAAATAAATTGGTAAAGTGCTTGTTATAAATATTTGCAAAAAGATACCATCATTTTCATGCAGGTTTCTGTAATTTCTGAGATTTCCTGATACAAGTCTGTATTTTTTGTTTAAGTAATGTCGCGTGTTTACGACCTATATTAAGGTTGATTGTCATCAAGAGGATACGTTTGACTACTACAGTAATAAAGTGGATCAATTGCTTCAAAAGTGTAGCAATAAAAATGACGGAATTGAACTTTTTCATTGTCCAAACATGTTTACCAAGATAGGAATAAATATTTTCCTGTCTGGTTGTCTCCATACAGCAGACCACCGCAGAGAGAGAGAGAGAGAGAGAGAGAGAGAGACAGAGAGAGACAGAGAGAGAGAGCGACTGTGTTAAATTGATCAATCCAAAAGTCAAATTATAACTTTAGTATTAATATGTTTATAATGTTCTTCAAGGAACTGTTTTGATGAATGTATCTCACTTCATTTGGTATTTATTCGGTTTCATTATTTTTTTATTACGAATACATGATCACATTAAGCCTGAAGCTGGAGTTTCTTCACTTCGTCTGATTCAATATTCAATATTTTCACTCATGCTAAAAATCGGTAAAAATTTGCGTTACAAACAATTTCTGAGTTTATTAACGCAGTTGTATTTGTTCAAGAGACACATGTGGATATACTGCACATATAATTCTAATATAAAGAACAATAAATATATTTATATACACTTTTACGTATGTATTTATCCGCTTCACATTATATGTATAAAGTACGCCGTAAATGATCAGGACAGACACCACCAAATATTTTCCCATAGGCCTCAATGCTAATTTACAAAACTTCAGGTCACTGTCACTCCCATGTTTATTATATCTGGGTCAAATAAGTACCCTGTGGTGAAAGATCAAAATTTTTGATAACAAAATTTGCAATCAAAAGTATAGGTTGCCGTTGCATTTTTACTTCAAATTTTCACTTGTTTACAACTCGTAGTATTCCACACCAAAGGAAAATATCTGTTCTCATATGACCCCTCCCTTTCAATTTTCAACCGTCAACCCTATAATTTCCAAAGCACTACCAATATTCATGTATCTTTTTTATCACCTTTATTTCACTTATTAATGGCAAAAACTAATTTTTTCATTTAATGACCAATCCGATCACTGGGCTCATTTTACCCTCCGCACAACTTTGGGTGTCCAAAATGTCTGCGCCCATGTTGTAAACAAAGCTGGTGTTTTTCCATCACATATATAGAAAGTACAAGAGACACAGTTGCTGATTCAAATAATGATACTGATAATTATAAATACAACAAAAATATAATGATTATAAAAATGATAATGATATTGATCAATAAATGTATAATCATTTTGAGCTTTATAACTTTGGTATTATGTTTATAATATTTATTTATGTTTATGAATTTTGTCTGTATGCTTATTGTGGTCAATTTATAGATAATAACTGCATAAAACATGTCATTTAAATGTAAGTTGCATATATATATATATATATATATATATATATATATATATATATATATATATATATATATATATATATATATATGTATATATATATATATATATATATAATAATAAAAATAATACCAAAGTTATAATGCTCAAGACGATCGTTTCTGTCAATTACACTTCATCAGTTGAGCTCCAATTTAAAATATGTATTTATATATTTTCTAAAGAAAAAGTGGCATCATACAAGGCCAAATGATAAATCTAAAAGTATAGCCGAAATCCATCTAAGAGTAACCATTGTAAAAAGTTGACTATCTTAGCTTTAGAAAACTTTGGTATTTAAATGGTGTTATCAGTGCAAAATATTACTTTAGTATAAGATTATCAGCTGGTACCGAAATACCAGGTACTAGGTTTATGTATACCCTCGGGGACTCAAACGGTCCACCAGCAGTGGCAACGACCTAGTGGTTATAAATATTATAAACATAATACCAAAGTTATAATGCTCAAGACGATCGTTTCTGTCAATTAGACTTCATCAGTTGAGCTCCAATTTAAAATGTATATATATTTTCTAAAGAGAAAGTGGTTTCATACGAAAGTATTGAATATAAAGGGGATCATTTAATTTTGGTTAATAATATAGAAAAACTTAGTGTTGAAAAATTGCAATTTTATCAAGCAAACTTTGCCTCAGATGAAATTATTTGAGACGGCACCGTTCAAATTTTGTATTTACAATCCTCCCCCACAAAAAAAAAAAGAAAAGAAAAACGGGGAGAATATATATTATACATATAAAATAATATATGAAGATATTATATATATAACTTGTAATGAAACTTGCACTTTAATTTTATAAAATTTAAATAATAATGCAGGGCAATTTGGAAGTTGACATATTCACTATATCCGACGGGAATTTTAAAGTTAGTAAAACCTGGTAGACAAAAATTAAAATACAGAATAAAAAACAAGAAAATATATATAAAATTGACAAACTAAAAAAATTTACGGAAAAAACAGTGAACACACTCAATATTCACAAATATGTATTGTCGGCCCTTTGGTCTTTATCAAGTGAAGGACAACAATGTCTATATTAGTTACATAGTAACAAGGCTGCACAATAAACAGCTTCATTGGAAATCAATGAATATTTGTGAATATTGGGTGTGTTTACTGTATTTTCGCATAACGATACTTCCCTTTTGAGGACATTGAATTTATTTAAAACATAAACTATAACAACAACGACAACAACAACAATAATAATAAGAATAATAATAATAATAATAATAATAAGAAGAAGAAGAAGAAGAAGAAGAAGAAGAAGATGACGATGATGATGATGATGATAATGATGATGATGATGATGATGATGATTGATAATGATGATAATGATAACGATGATAATGAAGACGCTTAAGAAAAAGAAGATAAAGAATTATCGCTATTACAAGGTCAAATTCTGGTGGTATGTTATATTCTATGCCATTTTCACTAATATGATATGTACATCAAACGTACATCTGTTGTGAGTGGCTTAGAATCAGGATTATCTCACAATAATATTTATTTAATAGTGACTGAAACACTCTCACACACACAGTCTCTCTCTCTCTCTCTCTCTCTCTCTCTCTCTCTCTCTCTCTCTCTCTCACTCACACACACACACACACACACACACACACACACACACACACACACACACACACACACTGACTACATTATAAAACTCGGTTATGCTGCACAAACTAAATTATTCTACACTGAAAATTCAAAATATCTAAATAATGTTATACTAGTAATATTATCAACAATTAAAAATTAAATGCTTCCTAAAGCGTTCCCTGACTCGACAATACAAAGTCAATACTACAAAGGCACTTTTTCAGAGACGATCGTGGGATGGGTAATTGTTTTCCCTCTAACCCATGACTTTGGTAGGATTTTGAACTTTTGAACTTGAATGCTGTTTTACTACACACTCAACGTTTTTTTCCAGTCATGTGTATGTGGTGGTCAGTGTTTAGTGATGGAGTAGAAAACCCGGTAACAATGTATCCGGGAAGAGATCACCGGCCCTCCGGTAAACTTTTTCACAAAATCAGCTGAGGTGTCAGTGGGATTAAGACCCCGTGCTGACTAAAGGTGACATATTTCATGGCCCCGGAGGCCCCTTTTGAACATATCCACATCAAATGAAATATTTCACTGACCACGAAAACTTTATTATTCGACAAGTTTTCATACAAGTTGTATGTAAAAATTGAACAAAATAATTATGTCAAAGAACGCCTCTGTTATTTATTATTGCTTTAGATATAAAATAACCCCATCAACATAGACATGAATGCACAAATAATTCTAATCGCGCAATTTGAATTTGTTTCATAACTATGGGAACAGTGAGATGTAGTTTATGCCGATGTCAGAGACAACAGCGATGATTGAAAATATTTGACAATGCCGCCAACTTGTATATTTATGACCATTTTTGTCAGTAAAATTTTGGCCATTTAAGTTTATATCAACTGGATATAACTGGTAAAAGGCTATAAATCATCTTGACTTCTCGGAGCAGATATCAATAAACTATTCTGTTATCCCGTTAAGTAGATAGTAAACCAAGGATGGATTTACCAGACGTAATTTGAAAATGCAATACAAAGAATATAAAGTAGTAAATTAAAAAAAAATCTTGTTTTTCCGGCCGTCGAACGTGTATAAATTTTATACGGTATAAATTTATGGCATTTAAATACGGTGGACAAATTGGCTAAAATTAAACAATGGCCAAAATATCTCAATTTATTGTAATTTAAGTACATGCATTAATTTAATAAAAAACAATGTATAATTAAACAAAACTATTAAATGATATAAACATATCAATACTTCAAACAAAATACACTCTCTCCAGCGATACACATGTATATGTTATCAAATCTTGCCTTATATGATTTAAAGAAATATCACGTTTAAGAAAGCGCATTTCAACTAAATGGAAGAGTTTCGACTCACAAAACAATTAGAAAGAACGGTGACTTAATCATATCTGGACTGCGTTTGTCATAGAATATAGACATTGCGAGTTCTTTCTGTAATTGAATGTCAAAATGGAATGTTGTTCCATACACCTCGTCTGACAGATAGAACCCAACAACACACTGCCGATAGTCATTATGAAGCGTCTGAATCCCTCACTGTCAGAACTACATCCTAGTAGAACTCGGAATATATCATATTTTTATTATTACGCACCGAAAGGTCAGTCATTTCCGAAACGGTGCACAGTTTGCAGCCATAAAATACAAGTTGACACTATTTTTTTTTATTTTGTGAACTGTGTATATGTCTGTATATATCCGTGCCGTTATGCATTTCAGTATATACACATATATATATATATATATATATACACATATATATATATATATATATATATATATATATATATTGAAAGTATAAATAAATATATACGTCGGATAGAGTGGGGGGGGGGATAAGATAGATAGATAGATAGATAATAAATAAATAGATAGATAGATAGATAGATAATAAATAAATAAATCAATAAATAAATATAAATTAAATCAGTAAATAAATAGATATCATATACATCTACTTTCAATATTACAGAAACAGTTACTGAATTACTGAATGAATTTTTTGTATGTTTCGAAATATAAAAATACATGTAATACAGATACAATTGTACATGAATTTTTATGTACTTTGTGTATAAACTACACATCTGCAACTGTCAGAAAATATGTGGAAAACAGCACAAATAGGAAAATATAAAAATGAAATTATTTCTCATGCTTAAAGTCGGCTGTATTCAAGTATAATATACGCCGTCATTTTGTTCTTAATTTACATTCACACTGTCGGAAAACGATACATGAAGTCGTAAAATTTACGTATTGACAAATAGAACCTGAAGATGACGACGGAATATTTTTGTATCTGCTGACGGGCCGAAATATATTACTTCAATCTTCTACATATCTAATGTCTTCACCACGACCACAAACGAAGGAAGCACAGATGTTTTCAATTGTCAAATCCGTAATCGTCAGGACAGATTAATTGTCTTCTAAAATAAAATCTGACACGATACTTCAGAGTCACGCAAACTATTTGATCAGGCGATTATTTCATTTAGTTTCCCGTACCTACGACCTGAAATCTGTAGATGATTTAGAACTTTTTATGTCGTCATATAAAAATTGGATTCATATTTCTGAAATAAATTTCTTTGCGTGAAATATTTCGTCATTTATAGAAAAATGTTTTTCTCTCAGCCCAAATGATTTAATGGTGATTTTATGGACAACATTTGGGTTGAATAATAATTAACAAAATTTTATATTTTACTGACGGAGTAATTTATCGAAGCACATTTTTCTTACACTTCCATATGTGTCATTAAGGTAATTTAATAAAATGATATGATAATTTTTATTATTATTTGAATATTCAAAATTAAATTTTTGTCTCTAATGTTACCTGAAAATTAATCGAAAATGAACACAAAACAGGTAAAACAAAAACAAAAAAACAAACGAAACAATCAACAGTAATAACAAGATATAAGTAATTAGATTATATGATTTTATAAAACGTATTCCAGAAAAGCATATGATTGAGAATGACACAGCTCATGTTCTCGTTCTTTTCACAGAAAAAATGTTCCTACATCTACATTTTCATGTGACAATATGTACAGAATCTAGGGGATATTAAAATTTCCCTTCTCTTTTAATGCAACAAAATATTGATTGTTTTTTTTATTTTGATTGTTTAGCGCCACAATCAACAATTTGTAGATGCATCCTGTCTGCCATTTTTTAATGGTGGAGGAGAGAACCCCGTTACCCCGGAAGAGACCATCGACCTTCCACAAGTAACAAAACGTATGCGTGTTTATTATTACTTGCTATAATTAAAGATTGTAATTAAAAATTTTATTTTCTGAAATATAATAATGTAATACGTTCATGTGAGTGATAATACGTTTTAGACATTAAAGCTGACAATTCAATATATTACATTTTAACAACTGATATCAAATTTTCAACTAGATATAAGTAAATGTCTTTCCTTGTTTTAATTGCATCGTCCTTTGTCTTTGGATTTTTATTAAATTTTAATTATTTTATATACATAATTATTACATCGTACCATGAATGTTTGTTTGTTATTATTTGTCAATATGTTCTGCTACTATCACGTCAAAAATTTCAATTTTCCATTACACATCAAAACTCATTTAATGTCACTGATTATAACAAATTTATTTACATGAGAATTCCAATTTATATTAATGATACTCAATGATCTTAAAAAAAATATATATATTTTTCCTTTTTCACTAATCTGATTAATATAGAATAAAAAAAAATATATATACATATATATATATATATATATAAATAAATACTTATACAGGCATAAAAATACTTAAACTCCTATATATTTTGTGAAAATTGCTTGAGAAACCCAGGTTTGGCACTTTTTCAATTGCAATTTTTAATTCTATTTTACTATTTGTATATGAATACCACACTGGACCTGACCTAATTATCACAACATATATAGGAATATAAGATTTTGTATGCCTGTGTATAGCTCTTATTTGTTATTGTACATCAAGTACAAGGAAAAGGTAGAAAAAAAAATCGAAAATCGAAAACATAGTTAATGTCCCTTTAATGATGAAGACTTTTGCTACATCTACTCGTCTAGAAGATTATGATCCTAGCTTTTCCTTAATTTTGTTGTTATTTGCAGTATAGATACATGGACATTGCTGGTTATATCCTAGGTATATTGTAACCGAATTTGCTTCAAAAATTCAAAATACCAACTCCATACAAACAAAATATCGTTGATTTTGGTGTAATTCACAAGTACAAATTCAAACAAATTAACACTAACCTTTCCAAACCAGTTGAGGCCTCTGTGTCCGACTGGTTAGAGCATCGTGCTTTGAACATCTGGTCAGTACAGATTCGAGTCCAGCTGGAACCTAAGCCGAACTTTGGGAGAAAATTTGTCAGTTTACTTGCGGATGACCGGTGGTCTCTTACTAGGTACACTGCATCCGGGTTCTCTACTCCACAATTAATAGCTGACCACCACCATGTTACTGTCAAATTGTTGAGTGCGGTGTAAAACACTATTCAATTTCAAATTTCAAACCAAAACAATTCGCAATTTCACACCAAAGTGACTTTACATAGCTGTAATGATTAGTAATTAAAGTGACTTTACATAACTGTAATAATTAGTAATTAGAGTGACTTTACATAACTGTAATAATTAGTAATTAGAGTGACTTTACATAACTGTAATAATTAGTAACTAGAGTGATTTTACATAACTGTAATAATTAGTAATTAAAGTGACTTTACATAGCATACTTGTAATAATTAGTAATTAGAGTGACTTTACATAACTGTAGTAATTAGTAATTAGAGTGTCTTTACATAACTGAAATGATTAGTAATTAGAGTGACTTTACATAACTGTAATAGTAATTAAAGTGACTTTACATAGCATACTTGTAATTATTAGTAATTAGAGTGATTTTAAATAGCTGTAATAATTAGTAATTAAAGTGACTTTACATAGCTGTAATAATTACTTATTAGAGTGACTTTATATAACTGTAGTAATTAGTAAATTAGGTTGACTTAAGATAATTGTACTAATTGGTAATTAGAGTGACGTTACATAACTGTAATATTTAGTAATTAGAGTGACTTTAAATATTCGACTCGCAACCCTATACATTATCTCTTTTTCACCCTCCTACGTCTTATCGTCGTCAGATTTTCTTTCAAAACGTATTGAATCATATTTCAAAGCGAATCAAATTTGCAATTTGACTCCTCAATACCCCAATGAAATTATCTATTTGGAAATTCATAATTTAACCAATCAATGAACACTACAATGTGATATAAAGCGTAAAAGTTGTTGGAACACCAAGTATATTAAAGTTTAAAGTTATAATATATTGTAGATTTAATGTTAGCTGAAACCTATCCAAAAAGTATATACTTTAATTCATAAATAAATATCTAGTATTTAAGTTTGAATTGAGTTGACATGATAAGCAGCTAGGAAGTTTGAAATATATGTGTATTGCCAGAAACAATGGGAACTACGATAGATAAGATCATAGCTTGCTAAGTATGTGTGAGAACTTGATCGAAAACTTTTATCGCAGCAGATGTGGAATGCAGAAAAATGTTGTTAATGCTCAAGATGAATAAAAGAATAATTGTATTATTGATAATTGTTAGTGACATCCTCTCTCTCTCATTCTTTTCTCTCTCTCTTTCTCTCTCTCTCTCTCTCTCTCTCTCTCTCTCTCTCTCTCTCTCTCTCTCTCTCTCTCTCTCTCTCTCTCTCTATATATATATATATATATAAAACCATGTGTGTGCATGCATTTGTCTGTCTGTCTTTTTACGGGTAATATGGTTTTCGCTATTGTAGGGTATATATACAGTCCAAATCCCCTCTACATAATAATGTATTAGCTGAATTATCTGATATGCTTGATCGATTTATATATTATATATTATCTGAAACTATAGAAAAAAACTATTCCTCTATATGTTCTAAGCTTGTGAAAATTGTCTGAATTGTTTGAATTCAAAAGCAAGTACTGAAGATATTAAATGGTTAGTTATGTTTAAAAACGGACTAAAGGTTTGCCATACAAACAATAGTTATGTTGTTTTAACACAGACACGTATTTTTAGACCAATACAGTCACTTGATTACCTGATTTAACATAATTGTAAAAATAGGAAATTTACATAATTGTAATAATCAGTAATTAGAATAACTTGACATAATTGTAATAATCAGTAATTAGAGTAACTTTACATAATTGTAATAATCAGTAATTAGAGTAACTTTACATAATTGTAATAATAAGTAATTAGAGTAACTTTACATAATTGTAATGTAAATATAGATCTGGGTGACTTGAGATAACTATAATATTTAGTAATTAGAGTGACTTTACATAACTGTAGTAATTAGTAATAAGAGTGACTTTACATTACTGTAATAATTAGTAATTAGAGTGACTTTACATAACTGTAATAGTTAGTAATTACAGTGACTATACATATATGTAGTAATTAGTAATTAGAGTGACTTTACACAACTGTAGTAATTAGTAATTAGAGTGACTTTACATAACTGTAATAATTAGTAATTAGAGTGACTTTACACAACTGTAATAGTTAGTAATTAGAGTGACTTTACAAAACTGTAGTAATTAGAGTGACTTTACATAACTGTAATAATTAGTAATTAGAGTGACTTTACATAACTGTAATAATTAGTAATTAGAGTGACTTTACACAACTGTAGTAATTAGAGTGACTTTACATAACTGTAATAATTAGAGTGACTTTACATAACTGTAATAATTAGTAATTAGAGTGACTTTAGATCATTGTAATGTAAATAAAAATCTGGGTGTTTTTACATCGCTATAATCATAAGAAATTAGAGATGATGCACGTTATTGTAAGAACAAAGAATTAAAGTGACTTTACAAAATTGTGAAAGAAATGTTAACTGTGTGATAGAAAAATAAATAATATATAAGTCACTCTAATTAAATGAAAGTTGCTTTATTTGAGGTAAGTATGACAGACACGGCCAACTGTCCTCGTAACCATTATAATATGGTTATTTCGAAACTTCTATTTTTTTAAAGAAAATTCATTCCCCCCTCAATTTAAATACAGCTGGGTTCGACTCGCAGCTCTATCCATCATCTCTTTTTCACCGTGCTACGTCTTATCACCGCCAGATATTTTTTTCAAAATGAATGAATCATATTTTTCTGTTGGTAGAAAAATATTATTATGTAAAATCATAATTATAATCTATAATATTAGCGGAAAGGGCATGTTCATTTAGCTATTACTTAATTAACGATCGATTAAATTATTCTGTTTTTGTAGTTCTTTTTAAAGAGTCAAAAGAGTTTTCGCTGTGACTTTTTCGGAAGCAGTCACAATTTTTACACAGATTTTACAATTACTGTTTATGTTTCGATACGGTCCCAAAAGTTATGCAGTTACAGTAGCTTTTACGGAGACAGTAACAAAGTTGAGCTGTTGTACCTGTAGATTTTTGAGTAATATTTGTAGTTCTGTAATTGTTCCCGAAAATTGAAAATCAGTTCATATATCCTGTGCAATTGTCAGTTGTATCAGCAGTTAAAATAAAGCAGTAGTAGTAGTAGTAGTAGTAGTAGTAGTAGTAGTAGTAGTAGTAGTAGTAGAAATAGCAACAGCAGTAGTAGTAGTAGTAGTAGTAGTAGTAGTAGTAGTAGTAGTAGTAGTAGTAGTAGTAGTAGTAGTAGTAGTAGTAGTAGTAGTAGTAGTAGTAGTAACAGCAGCGGCAGAAGCAGTAGTAGTAGTAGTAGTAGTAGTAGTAGTAGTAGTAGTAGTAGTAGTAGTAGTAGTAGAAGTAGCAGCAGCAGCAGCAGCAACAGCAGTAGTAGTAGTAGTAGTAGTAGTAGTAGTAGTAGTAGTAGTAGTAGTAGTAGTAGTAGTAGTAGTAGTAGTAGTAGTAGTAGTAGTAGTAGTAGTAGCAGCAGCAGCAGCGACAGAAGCAGTAGTAATAGTAGTAGTAGTAGTAGTAGTAGTAGTAGTAGTAGTAGCAGCAGCAGCAGCAGCAGTAGTAGTAGTAGTAGTAGCAGTAGTAGTAGTAGTAGTAGTAGTAGTAGTAGTAGTAGTAGCAGCAGCAGTAGTAGTAGTAGTAGTAGTAGTAGTAGTA
>BROG01000508.1:290000-402500 GCA_030159075.1 Atrina japonica
TCCTTTTTTACTACTTAAATTGATAAACAATAACAAAAGAGATATACGCAGATAAAAATTCTTATATTCCTATACATTTTGTGAAAATTGCTTGAGAAATCCAGGTTTGGCACTTTTTCAATTGCAATTGATTAACTCAGTCTTACTATTTATATATATGAATACCACAATGGCCTTGACATTATTTTCACAAAATATATAGCAATATGATATTTTTTATGCCTGTATTTAGCTGTTATTTGTTATTGTACATCAAGTACAAGTAGTCAAAGTAGAAAAAATGTGTTTTTTGGTACAGATAATGCCCCTTAAAATTTTGATTTTATTATACAACGATTAACAAACAAGTAGAATCATCTTAAATAAATGTCTCTCGTTGGCTCTGACGTTGGCGTTATTATGTGTTTGCTGTGGGCGGATCATGATAATCGACATCGTTGACATATATGGATACTCTGATCTGAACTGTGTAGTTAGAATCGAAACCTGCAAGATATTGCAATTTAGTGAGTTAACATCGTGTTATATTGTTTGTTTGTTTGTTTATTGTTGTTTAATGTCCCACTCAAGAATATTTCATTCATTTGGAGACGTCACCAAATGCCGGTGAAGGGCTTCAAGTTTTGGCCTATGCTCGGCACTTACAGCCATTGAGCAGTGAGGGTTCTATAACGTGCCGACACCTACTGTGACACGGGACCTAAGTTTTTACTGTCTCATCCGAAGGACAGGAAACCAACCTGCCGCCGGCTGGATTCGAATTACGACCAAGAGTCGAGCGCGCTACCGACTGAGCCAGGCCGGCTCCGTGTTTTATTGTAAATTAAATCAATTTAAAAGTACTTTATGATCAACTTGACCGAAAACTTATATACATGTATTTAAATCTTGATCGCCTAAGTATTTATATGATTATTTTACCGATAACAATGATCTTCTTGCAATTCCGATTAATAGACATCATTTTATAAACGTATATCATAATTATTCATCGTAATATTTGGAACGCAATGAAACAAAACTAACTGCTGCGGTGAAAAGTAATTAAAATGTCTAAAAACGTCGATTGTGTTCTTTTTAATAACACCACATTGCTCTTTGATGGCTCGTGTACTGTTCTTGCATTTTATGATTTTCATTCATACAACAATGAATTAATTTACTTTTGTATTTTCAGGAAATTATTTCTCAGACACTCTGTAAATACCCGCGTAGGACTTGTACTAAAATAGAATATGTTATATGTCCGAAAATCACTCCGTCACGTCATTAGGCCCTATGTTATCAAAAATTAAAGAGCCGGACTACCTCAGTCGGTAGCGCGCTCGACTCTTGATCGTGAGGCCGTGAGTTCGAGTCCAGCCGGCGGCAGGTTGGTTTGATGTCCTGCGGATTAGACAGTAAAAACCGAGGTCCCGTGTCACAGTAGGTATCGGCACGTTAAAGAACCCTCACTGCTCAATGGCCGTAAGTGCCGAGCAGAGGCAAAAATTTGAAGCCCTTCAAAGGCATTTGGTGACGTCTCCATATGAGTGAAATATTCTTGAGTGGGACGTTAAACTAAGTAACATGTGAGAAGTATGGATGCTATTATACAGGAGAGACAAACTCAAGGAGTCGGGATTCGGTCCCTTGAATCCCTAGCCATATTAAACAAACAAGTAATTCAAGATGTATTAATCAAAGATCATACATATGTTGCATATCAAATCGTCTGCTTGAAAAAAAAAAACATTTTTGGGGGGGACACAAATCCGTTAAGTCCTTCATTTGGACCATGACCACTTACGTATATGTATAGATATACAACCACGAAGTATTGAAAAGAACTGTCAGGAACTTTTAATGAGGTGTCCATCTTTGAGTGTTATCCAAAAGAAAAAAGAAAGAAATCTTCTCTTTCTTTATTTTTATTATTGGCGACGTGCTTCGTGCGTTACTGATCTGCACAGAATTCAACGACCTCGCTCCCGACAGCTCGTCCATGTAAAGTGACGTTTCCTCAGACAAATGTTATAATCATAAACTACAAATTAGTCTTTGATGGTTAGACCATCAAACAAATTAATATATACCCTTTATTTGTATGAGTCCTGACACGTACTTATTTCAAAATTTAATTGTCAAAACATTATTTTCCTTAAACCTTGTATAAGATTTACCGCAGTTGCGTGACCAGCGAGGGGTAACAATAACATGTCTGGTTATTTCAAATATTTACAAATATAATGTCTGTACAATATTTGTAAAGCATTCGTATTCTTTGTGTCTTCATCCCATTTCTGAAAAAATTGAGAATACACGTGTTTTTGAATGATTTTCAATGCAGCATTATATATTTCTTTAATAGAAGAAAATCTTCGGCACGGAGAAAATGCAAAATCGAAACAGAAAACAGACTTTTCTCCACGTGGCGGTACTTATGGAAATAGATTTCTGATATCGCATTTCAAAACTTAGATTAGTTTATATTTACGTAAAAACATCGTCAAAATTCCATAATAGATCGCAGTTATTTTGCTTTAAGCCACAGGACGCTATTTTACCGACAGAACAAACAAACAGGACTTCAAGAGAAATGTTGTCGTCAAGTTTTCCTAATTTATTCCACAAAAAAGAGAAAACAGATACAAAAAATAAACACTCTAGGGAATGCTACGCTTCGTTGAAATACCTAACTATAAAATTGCTCAGAAAGTAAATGGAATGAAGTAACAAACATGATTTACGATCATAATATTTGTCCGAAATCGTTCTTTATCCCATCTGTACAAAATGTATACTCAAACAGTACAAGCTGACAAGCCAACAATTTAATTTGCATTCTGTAATATAGTTCAACCCTTTTATGATTTTTCTTAACCGTAAATGAAATTAAATCACAATTTTGAGATAATTGATATCGATTTAACAATTCTTTTTTAGTTTTGTTGAGTGACACTTCATACAAGTAATGCATTTTCTTTATAATTTACATGACAGTAAAATGACAGACGGGAGCGTTTTGACCGATTATTTTGGCCTCTTTTCAAACTTCTGTTTTTGATACGTTTATATTTGCGTGTGAAGAAATTTATAAAATCAAAGTGGAAATTTTCATAACTCATTACCGGAAGAAAACAAAGAGCCTACCTTGGATTTTTATCACTTAAATGTCAAACTTCTGTTTTTGATACGTTTATATTTGCGTGTGAAGAAATTTATAAAATCATAGTGGAAATTTTCATAACACATTACCGGAAGAAAACAAAGAGCCTACCTTGGATTTTTATCACTTAAATGTCGTTAAAGATGTTATCTCATCATCATCATCATCATCGTCGTCGTCGTTATCATCACCATCAGTTATAATTATCGTTGTCATTTTATCATCATCATCATCATCTTTATTATTATTATTATTATCAAAGCTTTTGTTTTCCAAATTTCATAACCATGACAGATGTACTTAATTCAATACGTCAAATGCTCTGTAGGTCAGTAGATACCATAAGGGGCTCTATTTTCATGTTTCAACTTGAGGCTGATGATAGCCAAGCGAAGTATCGAATTGATACACGAAATAAAAAATAGTTTGGCACAGAGTCTATATGCATATCATTTTCTATATACTTTAAACTATTAAAATTACAGGTATTATAATTTAGATTAATTTATCTTTTTATCAATTTATCTATTTCTTATTCACTTCCAAACATACCTGTAATGATACCCATTTTGTACATTCAATCAATTCTGATTTGTTGATAAGATTTAAGAAGCATGCATAGAAAAGAAAGAAATATTACAGATAAAAGATATATAAGTGTGTGTGTGTGTGTGTGAAATTAATTTGTTCAATAGGTATTCAACAAAACCTTGTATGGGAGATATATTGGTCTTTTTATCGTGTAACTATAGAAATGCTCATTGTCTGTGAGAGTTAACCATAGGCTGTGAAAAATACAGAGATAGTTTAGATATTACTGCATGTGAACTAAAATTACTTGGATATATATCGGCTTCGTGCGAACTTTAAAAGTGTAATATTTTGTGATCAAAGACAGGGGCGTAGCTAGCCGTGCTCCTATACGCCCAGGCGTCCATTTCGTTTAGACAAAGAAAATATTGTAAAAACAAAGAAAAGAAAGTCATTTGATCTGCGCTAGCTCCTTGTAATTTTCCAAATATACCGACGTTTCATATATTATCTCAAAATGACAACTGCACTTTTAGTAAAACATACGTGAGATTAAGTGTCCTGTAAAGTAAGAAAGGCGCTCTGTGATATTATCCTCTTATTTTATCCTCTGGAATGCACGTGTGATATTATCTCCGTTCCGGATTTGTTTTGCTGGAAGCGACCCTACGTGTCTTTTATGTGAAAGGTGACTCTATTGACACCCGAAAGACAAACATCTCACCACAAAGGACACTCTATACACCTAATCTTTTTGGCTGATTGACCTTCTATTCTGAGGTGTAATATTATCTACTGCCCCGGACTCGTTTTGTTGGAAGCGACCCTACAGGTATTTTACGTTAGAGGTCACTCTACATCCTGAAAGACAATTATGTCACCAAGGGGCCCACTGTATACACCTAACTTTTTGACTGCTTGACTTTTTTCTAGGGTGTGATAATATCTCCGCTCCGGACTCGTTTTGTTCGAAGTGATTCTACATGTCTTTTCCGTTAAAGGTGACTCTATCTAATCACTCGAAAGACAACAATGCCGGCATACTGTAAACACTTAACTGTATTTTTGGCAGCTTGACTTTCTCTTCTCAAAATCACAACACGATAGCTATAGGTATAGGTAATTTGTGCTGTATTTATGTTAATATATTTAGATAACAATGAATTAGTCATTAATTCTGGGGTATGCATAAAGTCCAATCTATAGAAAACGAAACGTCAGGATGTCTACAGATACTTACAATGACCATGCTATTGCATGTAACTGTTTAAAATATACATTGTATAACAATGAAAAAATGCTGCCTGCTAATGTACTATAATTATTATATTTTACGTCCCATGTACAGATATAAGGTGTGTAGGGACCAACTTTTAAAGGGGCAAACAAATATAGCACATTAAATTTGTCAGTTACAACTCAAAAGTCGAGAAATTTGCTCAAATTTGTATCTCCTTTATTTAGCAATTTCTGTTTGTTTGTTTCTTTGTTTATTGTTGTTTAATGTCCCACTCAAGAATATTTCGCTCATATGGAGACGTCACCAAATGCCGGTGAAGGGCTTCAAATTTTGGCCTATGCTCGGCACTTACGGCCATTGAGCAGTGAGGGTTCTTTAACGTGCCGACACCTACTGTGACACGGGACCACGGTTTTTACTGTCTCATCCGACAGACAGGAAACCAACCTGCCGCCGGCTGGACTCTAACTCACGACTTCACGATCAAGAGTCGAGCGCGCTACCGACTGAGCCAGGTCGGCTCAGCAATTTCTGCATATTTTACTTTGCATGTTGTGCAATATGTATAATTGTTATCCGCAATCGTTGAAGTGTATTTTGAGAAATCAAATTAACATTAGATATCGTGATTAATACAGTGACAATAATATACGTTAAACTGCATGAGGGAGGGGGTTTCGGAAGTAGATAAGTTTATGAATTTAATTAAAATTGCATCATGGTCACGTGCTCTATAATCCCTCTATAATTGGTTTAGGTTTATGCACATTTATCAATTTAATAGAATCACGACACAGGTTTCAAGATGTCACCGGAAGCACTATATTCCGCAAAAGCAAATATTTTTTTGAAATTAAAAGAAGACATCTGAATAAACACAAGCTTTACGTGTTGTAGGTACACATCTAATACACTGCTTTAACGTGGATTTCTATTATTCTAACGTCAATATATATAGTAGAAGCAAGATGTTCTAATCATCACAGAACTAATCTCGTGATAATCTCGCGATAATCTCGCACATATAATGAGGCCGAGTACAAACTAGTCAACTAGATATGCAACGTATTGTACATAAAGCACTTTATAAAATAGAAAAATCATTTTCAAACTAAATGATCATTCGGGCTGTTATATAATTGAACGGAATTTTTTTTAACTATGGTACTAGATTTTGTTTGAAACAACGTCTTATGAATTCTTATTCTCTGATATGCTCGGAAAATATTTAATGCATATACTTCGGTATTTGCATTTTACAAATTTTTAAGCAGATATATCTATGTTATAAAGTCCTATATTATAGTCCGACATATCTCATGTATATACTGCGGTCTTTGTATTTTATTGTTAGTCTTAAGAAAATATATTTATATTCTAAAGTTATATACATTTGTATTATAAAAAAGAATTATAATTAATTTATTATATGAATATTCAAACTATTAAATGCTCAACAGATATGAGATTATATTTCACAAATGATCCGATATGCTAGGGCGTGTTCAACAGTAATATCGAAAACCGCGTTTGATGTCAACGTTCCGCAAATTTTACGGTCGGTGTAATAGTCATGTGTGCGATTACTCTGTTTCACTGGGTGAAATGTTGAGTTTCCTTTTCGTTGGCGGTTGTTGAGACGTCTGTACCAATTGTGACGGGGATTCACTCCTCACGTATTTCAGTTGGACTTGACTGTGGACGAACGGCGGGTGTGACCGGTCGACAGGGGATGCTTACTCCTCCATGGCACCTGATTCCACCTCTTGGTTTCCAGAGGTAAGTTTTTGTCCATTTTTGCCGGATTTGTATCTGTGTCCTGGACATCCTAAAGATTTATACTTTGGTATCTGAGATGTTTTATATATCAAAAGGCCCCCTGACGATCGATCAGACCTGTCGTTAGCCCGCAAACCCCGGTCAAAACATTACGTAAAACATCCTGGTCCTACTCGGTGTAGAAGTTAAACTCTTCAAATAACTCCATATTTCAGGTAATAAACCATGGTAATAGGAAATCAGATATTTATATCGAAAGCAAAATTTACTGCAAAATTTTCGAAATTCGAAATGTTGACTTCAAACATAAAATCCTTATCACAACAGGTTGTATAGTTGGCCTCTTAATATGAAATGGCCGTACATCTTACTGTGATCATGGATTCAAACAATTTCAAAAGTATATTGTACTTTCGTACTTACACCATTGTTAGACGGGTGTATTTTGATTCGGAAATCGATTTAGATACAAAATATGCACAAACGTAGTACAATATGATACGTTATAAAATGAAAGTGAGAACACACTAGAATCGAATATTTTAATCACATTCAACATCAGCTATATAGCATTTCCAACCCTTGATTATCTACTTAATCTATGTCAGCGATACACAGTGTTTTGATGTAGTAGAGTTAATGAGATTCAGCTACTGCAATATTCACTTGCACTCACTTGTCATATTTCGGGGTTCTTATAGTGTTGTTGTCGTTGTTGTTGTTGTTGTTTAATATGAGTGGGTATAAGAGTGTGTTTAAGGGTCACTACGCACACACGCATCGCAAAAGAAACGGGTAACATTTGTCCTATGGTTCAATATGAGGACGAGCGGAGCTTAAGGAGAAGGGAATAAGTCTAGTATTGACAGCACGATTATTGAAATATTTCAGAGGTAACAATGTCTGACCAGCCATTGTCCGATTCACATTACTTGGCGGGGCGGAGTAACCTATTCATTATCATAAGGGAGTAGTGACTCGATCCACCTTTCAGTTAAGACAAGCTTCAGAGGAAATGCGTGCATTACCTAAATTTAAACTCGTCCAGGTCAAGAAAGGGTTCAAGAGACTCCATCTTGCCAAGTTATCTGGACCCGATTATAAACAGTTAATGGATTGCCTACATCTTGGAGGTAACTTTGACTGGTCAGCTTAACAGTAACAATTAAATGTTTTGATCATGGATGATCGTCCGCTGAGCAGTCCTCTGTCAAATATATTCTAAATGAAATATTTACACAACATGCCAGTGGAATAATTGCGTCTTTGACATATAATAACCGGATTTTTTGGACTTAATCGTAGTAGATGTCATGCAGTGAGGTCCTTATTTATGATATATCAGTTCGGACAATATCGTTACTTTAAAATTGAAGATGAAGTAGTAATATATTTATCACTTCTATCCAAATCCCATAAATGATGCTACAACCACCTACATTTAGTATTACTCAAGTCTTAAGAATTTTACTAATTTCTACTAATCCTCAAATCTGATAAGCAGGATGAGTTATGAATATTATAAGAGTTATGAATACTTTAACTTTTGGTTATATGGACCAATGTGTTGTATATCCTGGATTGATGTGAATGTTTATTTTATTTATTTATTTATTAATTCCAGATTTTTCAGAGTCTTTGTATTTCCATTGTTGTATCTTTATATTGACATTATGAATGTCCCAGAGTTCTGTGTCTGTTCACTGTGTTGTATCTATGTATATTGACTTGTGCATGAATATTCCAGAGTTCTGTGTTTGTTCACTGTCAAGATGACTTTATGTTACCGTGAATAATACGAGATGCATCAAATAGGGCTTTGAAATATAATTACGAAGTTGAATGAAATGCATTAATAAATTAAAATTTATACTTTGGTATCTATCTATGTCCTTCATATTCTATTGATTATACATTGGTATCTATATATGTCCTGGACATTCTATTGATTTATACTTTGGTATCTATCTATGACCTGGACATTCTATTGATTTATACTTTGGTATCTGAGATTATATATATATATATATATATATATATATATATATATATATATATATATATATATATATATATAAAAATATATATATCCCTGTGTTGTATCTCTGTATATTGACTCGTGCATGAATGTTCCAGAATTCTGTGTCTCTTCGCCGTGTTGTATCTATATTATATATATATATATATTGACTTCTGCATGAATATTCCAGAGGTCTGTGTTTGTCCACTGTGTTGTCTGTTTTTATTCAGTTGTGGATTTTCCAGGAATGTGTTTGGTGTCCATTTATATTTTCTAGGTGTATGTGTTTTCCCACCGTTTTTTTTATCATTTTCTCATCTTTTTAGACCTTGGTATATATGTTTAAAAGTATATTAAATACACAATTTATTTTCACGTCATGATAATAAAACCGTAAGCTAGAGCACATTAGCTAGGAATGTACAAATATGTAAATGAACATTACCATTATCTGTATTGGTCGTCAGATATTCGCGGTAATTTAATGTGTAGAAAAAAGACGTTCCAACAGTCTATGAGTATCCCATTTCTATTAATTATTTCATATTTTTTTTATGTATGACTCTCTGATAAAGACACGACAAAACCCTGGTGTGAAGATAGATGTAATTATGATCACTAGTGGAAACAGAATGGTGAAACGTTATATTTTACCTATCAACTCTCGGTCATAAAAAACAAAACACAGAAACAACAGCTACAACATTTTTTCTGCATTTATCTAATGTTGTTCGTTTTGACAATGGCACTCACCGTACCCTTTTCTGCACCGTAATTTACGCCTAGACTTACCTAATCGAAGACAAATGTGGAAATATACAGTTTAATGAAAATTGGACAGCTTTCAGTTTCGCAATAGTTGTTTAATTACTGCATCTTCAAAATTATACAAAATCGTTGTCAAGATGACTTTATGTTAACATAAA
This sequence comes from Atrina japonica, assembly GCA_030159075.1. Taxonomy (NCBI): domain Eukaryota; kingdom Metazoa; phylum Mollusca; class Bivalvia; order Pterioida; family Pinnidae; genus Atrina; species Atrina japonica. The sequence continues at coordinate 299,645 of BROG01000508.1, forward strand.
TAATACGAGATGCATGAAACAGGGCCCAACCACACCGGAGCTGAACGTATTGTCACAAAATATATAGGAATAAACGATTTTTCTGCCTGTGTATAGCTCTCATTTGTTATTTTACATCAAGTAAAAGTAGAAACATTTTTTTTTATTTGGTAAACACAGCTAATGCGCCTTTAAGTGGTGCATTTTTTTTCGCTCCTTTGCGTCTGAGTTGGTGATACAATTTTGAAAACAACGCAATACACATTATTTTTTTCAAAAAACAAAAACATGTTATCATAGTAAAAATAAATAGAGGGCTCCCAGAATCCTGAATTTCTCACCTGGAGTTTTGGACTGTAGCAGATGTTTTTTGAGAATATACATATTTACTTACATAAAACTTCAGTTCTGTTTAATCAATTATGCTAATTTGCATATTTAGTCAAAACCTACATTCAGATAATCTCAAAACAACCATAAAATATGTTAAAAAGCATTTAAGGCATAATTAAATCTAAAAATGTCAAGAAAAAAAAATCTAGACAAAAATGAAGCAGTATTTGACATTTAAAGAAAAACGATGTAGACAGTCAGATCAATTCAATCATTTATGCAAATTTGGTCGACACCTAAAAATATTCAGTTAATCCTAAAATAAATCCTTAAAATATGTTAAAAAGAATTTAATAACACAGTTGAATCTCAAATTTGAAAAACTCTAGCCAAAAAATGAAACACTATTTGAGATTGGAAAAGAAAAAACTTTGTAAAGTAGAGACAGCCATCTCGGATGATGGTGCGGGGCTGCCAGATACAATATTGAAAAAAAAGACTTCCTAATGATCAGTCAAGGTACGTTTTAATAAAATTGGCCTAATCAGATTCCAACAAGAAGATTTTAAAAATGTTTTAAATAGTTATGCCCTATTTTGGCCAAAACCTAAAACACTTCAATGTTTATTAAAAGAAAAAACGTAAGAGATTAAAAAGCATGTGATAATGCAATTGAATCTCAAAATAAAATAAAAAAAGCCTTTATAAAAAATAAAGAAGAATTTTCCATTTGAATGAATTTTTATACCAATGGAAGCCTTTTATGATGTCGGGTAGAGGTGTCGGACACAGCTCCGAAAAGGAACCATCAAATTACTAAGTGGACCGAGTTTGATTTAAATTAGTCTTCCATATTCAGAGGACAAGATCAAAGTTTACGACGACGACGACGGATGACAAGTGATTGCAATTTACAGTTCATCCGGACGGAACCTAAAACTTAAATTTTATAAAAATCTGTATTTGATTGTACATTTAAGCTGAGGAAATTTGAAGACAATATTTGAATATACAGATATTTTGCTTTCTGGACCCGAACTCACCAAATTAACACAGGGCCCGGCACCATAAAACTTGAGAATATACTAAAGTCTGAGAATATTCTCAACTTGGCCTGCTCAGCCAATCAGATTTCTGGAATTGCCAAAGTTGAGTAAACTTTTTAAACTTAAGTAATTCTTAAGTTGAATGGTGTCCGACCCAGTACTCAAGCTGAACTAACTTTTCATGATTTAGAAAATAACTTTTAAATTGGAGCTCAACTGATGAAGTCTAATTGACAGAAACGATATCGTCTTGAGCATTATAACTTTGGTAGTATATTTATAATATTTATAACCACTAGGTCGTTGCCACTGCTGGTGGACCGTTTGAGTCCCCGAGGGTATACATAAACCTAGTACCTGGTATATCGGTACCAGCTGTCTATCTTATACTAAAGTAATATTTGGCACTGTTTAACATCATTTAAATTCAAATTTTTTCTAAAGCTAAGATAGTCATTTTTTTTACAGTGGTTACTCTTAGACGGATTTCGGCTATACTTTTTAGAGATATTATTTGGCCTTGTATAATACCACTTTCTCTTTAGAAAATAATTTTTAAATTGGAGCTCAACTGATGAAGTCTAATTGACAGAAACGATATCGTCTTGAGCATTATAACTTTGGTAGTATATTTATAATATTTATAACCACTAGGTCGTTGCCACTGCTGGTGGACCGTTTGAGTCCCCCGAGGGTATACATAAACCTAGTACCTGGTATCTCTCGGTACCAGCTGTCTATCTTATACTAAAGTAATATTTGGCACTGTTAACATCATTTAAATTCAAATTTTTTCTAAAGCTAAGATAGTCATTTTTTTTTACAGTGGTTACTCTTAGACGGATTTCGGCTATACTTTTAGAGATATTATTTGGCCTTGTATAATACCACTTTCTCTTTAGAAAATAACTTTTAAATTGGAGCTCAACTAATGAAGTCTAATTGACAGAAACGATATCGTCTTGAGCATTATAACTTTGGTAGTATATTTATAATATTTTTAAGGTAAAAACACGCAAAATTTATTCTGTAACTGGACATATTTGTATACTAACGGTATACAATATCATTGTAAATAATGATCAAAATTATTTTTCATTTGAAGAAAACTTAAGAAATATTGAAAAATTGTTTGAGTACGTACTCAAATTTTGAATGCCGTACTCAACGTATTTATTCATTATTTTTACAGGAAAATCAGAAGTGTGACGGAAAACGTTATGTGTGAATGATGAAAAGAATAATGCGTTTCCTAATCACTCAAACCCAAATGTTTTACAAACGATTATATAGTCAAAATAAAGAACTAAAAGTTTAACTTGAGTATTGAGTAAATTAGGTGGCTTCGGGCCCCTAATGTCAGAAACGGAGTTTGAGATCAACAAGTTAGAAGACCATATACAGAACAAAAGTATTAGCGTTCAGATGTACTAATAGTTCACATGCAGAGAATATGATGCAGTGGTATAAATGAATGGAAAAGTACAAAATATACCGAACACTGGGATTTGTTGTTAATATTATATCGAAATAACACAAAAGAAAGGAAGGAAAACCATGGAATATTTTGAAGCATTAAAAGTATGCAACAGAACTTCTTTATATAATGATTGTAATGTATAATATATTGAGGTAACGATTTTGTTGATTGAGTATGCATTTGTATATTCTAACATACATTTATTGCATTTCCCAAAATATCAAAATATCCAGTGGAGAAACAAAAATATCTAAATCAAACTTTACAAAGGGCAGTCGGTTGAAGAAAAACTTTTTCTATCTCCGTGTGGTCTTTATTTCTCAAAAATGGGGAAGAAACTTAATCAAGTAGTGGTCGTGCAGATAAACATCAGAAGCCCTGATAACATCGGCTGATCAATGATATATAAGCGCAAAGATAATTGACAACACATGTGTACATGAAATTGACACTGGCAACTCCGTCACACTGAAAAAGAGAGATTTCCCTAACTCCCATTTGTACGACTGAAGTTTGCATTGTTATTGTTGCAGTAGAGCGTTAAGATTGTAACTGGATGCGAAATTATGATTTTTGCAAATTTACAAGCAACAGATCCAGTAGTGAAAACCAAAACAGCAGAGAAAACATGTCTATTATAGAAATAATGGTCTCCGTTTAAATGCTTACGATATTACATTTGTTGGCTTTTTTTCCTCCAAACATTTATTTTTCCAGGTGATACTGGGCTGACACAGTGGTCAACCTTTGATACGGCACAAGTATGTCCTCTTGCCAATCCATATTTTAAAAACAAAATTCAATGTCCTCCAAAGGGAAGTATCGTTATGCGAAAAAAAACAGTAAAACACTTAATATTCACAAATTTTCGGCCCACTGGCCTTTATCAAGTGAAAGACGACAATACCTGTATGAGTTACATAGTGACTGCATGATAAAAAGCTTCATTGCAAATGTTTATCGATGCTTATTGATACTATGTAACTCATATATTGTCATCTTTAACTGTTTTTTTTTGTGCATATTTATTTAGATCAAAGTTTTAAAACTTTCACAAATATTTGTTTGACATTGTCCTTAACATTTTTCATAATCATCTTCTTAGTATCAATTTTTCTGCTTATTTCTGATTATGTTATGTGGATTAACTCAATTCACTTACGATCATTTTAGATTTATTGCTAATTTGTAACTGAAATAAAATTTTATCAAAATGTGATGTGGATTTGGGATCACAGCCAGAAGATCAAATTCTAAACAATACAATGTACTCCAAGAGGGTCATTTCTGTAGAAGAATAATTCAATTGCACTTGTTGTATTGTTGTTTCTGACAAAAAGAAGTTTGAAAGTTCAACCAGTCAGGAATCATTTTGGTTATTGCAGCCCAATTTGATTTTGAATTGCACCACATGTACAAACCTAATAGACATTTACCTAATAAACAATCCTTCCATGTTTTGTCCTAATTGGTTATACCCGAATCGAAAACGGAGAGGGAATGAGTTATTCGAGTTACAATTTGTCAAGATCGAAATTGTAACTCGAATAATTCATTCCCTCTCCGTTTCTGACAAGCTCGAAATTTCAACCAGCATGTTGGCTATGGCGGCAATACTGGAGTTTGAATCAACACCAAATGAACAAACCTAATAGACATTCATCAAGTAAACATGCTTCCAAGTTTGGTCTTAATTGGTCAAGCATTTTCTGAGGAAGAAGCTTGAAAATGCCACCCATCAGAATGTTCTTGTAGTTGTGGTGGCCAGATTTTTTTTTGAATCGGCACCAAATTAACTCTTCTGATAGACATTTATCAAATACACATTCCTGCCACGTTTGGTAGCAATCCGTCAAGAGAAAAAAGAAGATCCAATCAAAGTGTCAACAATGCGGACAGGGACATCGACGAGGACGGACGCAAAGTGATGACAATAGCTCACCAGAGTCTGAGCTAAAATGTTTTGACTCGAAATGTTTTCAATTTCAGTTCTTTATTTACTCAAACTGTTAATGGCGGCGGTAACGAGGTCAAGAAACATATTACATCGACAGCAAGAATATATAAACACAAAATTACAATTCGGTAATACAAACGAAATAAGTATGACACAATACAACATTTCTTTTACAAACTTAACCATGCACCTTGTTTCACTTGTATACATTATACACAGCTTTAATCACGGTTGCGTTACACTGCATACTGTCTTTTGTAACAGAAAGGAAAATGCACACGTCCTTTATGTTTTGAAGTTGGATATTCTAAAATTAAATGATTTCAATCCCCACCCTGGTACAATTTCGGTTACATACTAGTATATTTATTTTATTAGTACGATGCGCGTGTATGTGTATACGCGCCCGTGTGTGTTTGTGTGTATATGTGTGTGTGTGTGTGTGTGTGTTCAGTTAGATAGTAATGATAGTTCATTCATTTTAAAGAGTTGATGGTACATCACTAATATTAGCATTAAACAGGTTCTACGAACACAAAGCCCAACGAAGCACAACGACAGTATGAGTTATGGTCCAATTCACATAAGATGGCGGGCGGAGTAACATTTTGGTTATCATACGGATGATTCTATTTCATTTTCGGTTATGACAAGCTGCACGGGGAAAAATGTTTAATTCCGCACTGGATACTTTCTTATGTATGTTGACAAGTAGGAACGATTAATCTAACCAGTGTAATTTTAGAATTATGCTTTATTACCTAAAATTTAGACTCGTCCAGGGCAAGAAAGGGTTGACCAGACTCTACCCCGCCAGGTAATATGCCTTTTGCTATACATACACATCACAATAATGGGAAATCGCCAATATAAGCGAACGTCATCAACAAAAATTCAACATCAATGGTACATTTTCACATTACACTTCAATGTGTAAATATTTGAGTTTTGAATTTAAGATAAAAATATCAGCCCGCTTAAAAACATAGATCTAGAGGATTTGTCAAAATATCTGCTATAGAAAGTTAGTCTATGTCCTATATGAGTATTGTGATATTTCTAACTTGTTTTAAAATGTCACTTTTCAGTTAGTTTTCACTTTGTGTAATTGTGATAAAAAATTACACTTGTAAGGTTTCTTGCGCGAGTGTAGTATGCAAATGAGTTAAACGGTCGATTCATCCATTGATTCCCACGGTTGAATGCGTTAACCATTCAGTTTCACGGATGTAGTATGAAAAAATAGTGCAAGTGGTTTTCAGCATACAAAGAAAATGTAGTAAAATCCATTGTATTTGTTTGTTTTCTCAGATAAGTTTTGGTTTCATTTATTGGTACGCGCAATGATATCGTAGTTTTGTTAACGTAAATAGAAGCACATCGCATTGTTGTTTATTTGTTTTGCATGGATCTGATACGACCCCATGTCGATCTATAAATTGCGACCTCGTGTGTGAAAAATGCACTTTGTATATCTTCTAGTAACAACAAATGAACTTTCATGTTATTACAGAATTAGGAATCAAGAGTGGGATGATGTAAATAAGTAAAGATTTCGAATCATTCCCTTAAATTGGCACCCCGCTATGACATTGTTGGACAATAGAAGTCGTGTCGTTCCACGTGACCATAACTGATAACAATCGCGCGGCAGTCTTTGAAGTTGGAAAGTTTCGGGAAAATGTTGTATGTGTATGGTAAGACACTCATCTTGTAACTTCATTGTGTGAGTAACAAAGCTACTGAGGTGCGGTGAAGATGCGATTTTGTCGCAATGTCGTCAAAGTTAACGTTAAAACAGTTATACCAGCATAATAAATATAACGGAAATTTTTGTATCATTTACATGTACATTATCAGTACGTACACTAGTGTGATATAAATAATATCAGATTTATTATTAACAATACCAAAGGTAAAGTTTTACATAAGAGGCCAAAACAAATGCTCACTGAGGCGGTCGTTTCTCTCACTGATTCGTCCGCGAATTGAGATGTCAAAGGGAAATGTTATCTCACACTGCAGGGTGAGATAGGCCCATTCCGGAAGTACCAGAAATAAAGTTTAAAATGCTATATTGTTGTCTGCAGATGGGTGTAGGCGCTCCATTGTACTGTTTCAACATGAGAGTAATACAATCTAACACTACTGTGAGGGAGGGATGGTGAAATCTCAATCCGAGTGAACTCAATTTTGTTTGTCCATGACGAGGCTTGCCGAGTGATGGACTAACAAAAATTTGGGCACGAGGATTAAGATTTCGCCATCCCTCCCTCAAAATGGTGTTTGACTGTTTTTCAAAATTGTGTTCACTCGGGCTGAGATTTCGCCATCCCTGCTTCGAAGTGGTGTTAGGTGAATTTTTTCCACTCAACACACCCATATAAGATTCTATACTTCATCAGTTTCGCTCGAATATAGGTTTTATTTGCATATTTCAATGATAAAAGTGTAGACTAATTTCTGAACGAAAAACACATGCATCGGTAATGCGGAAAATATAGATTTAACATTGCAAAATTTTGAAAAAGGAGGCATTCCTTCAGTTGGAGGAAAACTTCCTGTATAAATGTATATTTCCGAATGAAAAGTGGTATTATACAAGGCCAAATAATAAATCTAAATTATTGCCGAATCCGTCTAAGGACGACCACTGTAAAATGAATATATTAGCTTTGAGAAGTTAAATATCTGAGCGAAATGATAATCTAGTACAAAATAATTGGCTGGTTTCGAATACCAGCCAATGGGCTTATGTAAACCCTCAGGTAATGTATTTGTAATAAAAAGCTGGAATATTAATGAAAATAAATTACCAAAAATTCCCTCCCTATAACTTTGAATCATAAAGCAAATCTGCCTTTGTCTGTATATTTTCGTTTTTATGTCGGCTTTAGACTGTACGTGACTTTGTTTTATTTCAGTTTCTTTCTAAATTTTCGTTTGCGTTTTCTCATCGACGATATCCATTTGTTTACACAGAGTGAACGCACCATTTTCTCGCTTGCGGCGTCTTGTCACCCCCCCCCCAAAAAAAAAAAAACTTTACACACCCTCTTCGAAAATTCCCATGTCCGCCCCTGGGAGTTAAAACGGTCCACCAGCAGTGGCAACACCTCAGTGGTTAATAAATACATGTATCATGTATGAGCAATACCAAAATTTGTAAAAGAGGGCCTGAGGCCAGTGACATAGAACTTTGATATTAATTTTCAAACTTTTCATTGAAAAAAAGGTAATATACATCTATTTTTCATAACTCTAGGGTGCGCTTTCTCGCTGCGCTACTGCACATATTTCTAGGTGTTGGATTATTTGTGGGGGAATATTTCGTTAGGGGATCAGAATTTACGCATTCTTCAGTGAAGTTTTGAAATTTGGAAGCCCGTACATATGAACACATTATATATTCGTAGGATCCGTAGGCAGTTCCCCATTTTTACATAATTTTTTTTATTATCAACACGTCCGGAATCATGTGAAATGCTTTGTGTGCTTTTAAAATTCAAAACTTTTTCTAGGATCCCTATCACGCTCATGCATTTGTGTTTGCTGAAACTCAATCTATTTTGGGTACATGATAAGTCTGTCAATTTAAGGCAATATTTAGTCTGGATAAAAACGAGTTGCAATGTAATAACTAACTATCTGTGCTTTTAAAATTGAACATTTCTTAGAAGCATACCCTGGACCACGGGGAAAGGCGATTTTGTGTGTGGAAGCTAGAGAATACCTCATCGTGCTATCAACGATATATCCACAACGATAAAAACTTCTGCCCCGATTTTAAGTAACATTTTTTGCTGATCCAACTTCTTTTGAAAAGGATAATTATTGTGATTTGTTAGCGGATGTCTTGGCGTATTTTAGTGTCTGGACACAGACAAATGAGTCTACGGGATTCAAAATTTCAAAAATTATCTGAAAGCTGCGCAAAACCCGATTTACTAATGAAATAATACCTCACAAATTAAGCCATCAATCCTATAGAAATATGTGCAGTGACCATAGGTGTAAAACCTTTAAATTTTATATAAAGAGTCGGAAAATCAAAAACAAATTTCCCCAAACTTTCGCGTCTCGCTTCACTTGGCGAATATATTTTCAATTTGCACGCCACCAACTTTAAATCGTCACTCCGCTTTTGATGAGGTATCCATTACATAACAGTTTTAAAAAATATAATCTTATGTCACCGGCTTCAAAACAACCATTTTTTTTAATTCTAGATCCGGCACTACTGTATATATGTTTAATGCATAATCAAAATGCATTTGAAAACATTTTTATCATCGGGAAAACATTTTCATAAAAAGACCACTCACGGATATATATATATATATATATATATATATATATATATATATATATATATATATATATATATATATATATATATATATATATATATATAAAACTGCAACACATATAATTAGAATTTAGGAAATAACAAATTTTGAAAACTCTCATTCCGTTTTTAAAAGTCTGATATTTTCGCAATCCTCACATGAACGCCGCACCCTGGTCTGCATATTTGTAATCTTGTAGATATATATATTTTAAAATTTGGTCGTAAGTCAGTTCACTTCATATGCTCTCACAATCAGCGTGAATTCTGTCAAATACGATCCCACATAGAGACGAGTTTAAATTGGCAACTGTTGAGAAAATCGTAAATCATTCCGTTGTGCAAATCTCTCTCTCTCTCTCTCTCTCTCTCTCTCTCTCTCTCTCTCTCTCTCTCTCTCTCTCTCTCTCTCTCTCTCTCTCTCTCTCTCTCCAAGAGGCGATCGTTGGTTCAGTGCATCCCATCATTTCGTTGTTGCAAAATATTCAAATAGTTGGGATTACAAGGAAAACGTCCTACAGAGTAGGAGGGAATGATGACGCGGACACACACGCTTTTACAAATCTACTGAAGTGATTGGAGGATTATAGAATATAAGAATTTATACTCCATTCACGAGTAGTATGTTCTTACCTATGTAGAATGAATCGTTTCAATAGGCCATTCCAAGTTTTTTTAAGTTTAGTATTCACTCTAAGATAAAAAAAACATCTTTCTATCAGGAAAAAAACCACAAAAATGACAGAAAAACACAAGACATTTTTATGAGAACAATTGCAATTTGATGCACATTTAAGGAATTCCGATTGTGTTAACAAAGAAAAAACCAAATTAAATGTATAAAAACCATAAATCGACACATACTAATGAATAACCTATGAGTATTAATTTTCACGACGATGAAAAAAAATGTTCACGTTTAACTTTTCATTTTAGGTTTATGTTCCAAATGTTTTTACCAAGATGTTTGTGATTTTGTGTTTCGTTTTATGATCTCCAAAGGTTTCCCACTATGGGCTAACAATGAAAGGTTTTATAACCCAGTATGTAAACGTAAAATTAAGATTAGTTCAAATCCCCAGACCCGTAGAACACTATGAGAAAGAGTCCCGAAATGAGGTACCCTCCTCCTTTGTATCAAATTATATTGTTGTTATTTTTTTTTTAAATTATATTGTTATTGCATAATCATGGTTTATTGTCGGCTGCAATCAGTTAATAATAAACTGCCCGCGTCTCTACCCCCACCACTATCCGATGGGCCTTCAAATTGAGGAAAGATTGAAGAAGTAACACATCTTCCCATTTGAACCTAGTTTACTCGAGAAGATATCTCGGGGACACTCAAAAGTCGAATTGCGGGCTGGCAGTTCCCTAAATCGAATTGCAGGCTGAGAATTGCGGACTAGTTTCACACTGGTAGAGGGGCCTCGATAACCGAATGGTTAAAGCACCGCACTTTAAACCATGAAATCTCTCACTTTTGGTCAGCGCAGGTTCCAGCCCCGCTGGAACCTAAGCTGATTTTTGCGAGACAGTTTGTCAGTTTACTTGCGGAATGCCGAAGGTCTCTTCCCCGTTACATTGTAACTAGGTTCTCTCCTCCACCATATAACTGAGCAATTGTTGGGTGTGGCGTAAAACAAAAAAAATCAAAATCAAAACTTTTTCAAAGTACATAGGTAACAATGAAACATTTAAGACATCGCTGTCAGAAGGGACTGGTATACATAGAAAATATATCAAAAAGATCTTGTGAATGTCAGATATTCTCCCGCAGATATTTGAAATTAAAACATTCTGGAAAAAAGACAGAAACTGTAGAGATGCAACCAATTAAACAAAGTTCTCTTTTGGATTTTTTAAAAAATTTCTATGTTCATTTATTATTCACATTATAATCTATCTCACCTATTCACTCTATACTATGTAGTCTAAAATGGAGACGTTAATGGACCGGAATTTGTAGTTTTTTCCCCTTATCAAATACATTTGTATTCACAATGTTATAAGAACCAAGACAGACTGGACTTGCCTGAAACACAGAGCTAGCCCTCACCAAGACCGTAACTCAACCATCACCCACTTGAAGTCCGTTAACATTCATTCGACATTTTATTAATTGACATTTTATCATAATATCACACCAAATGATCTTGGGGGGATAATTTGTTGTGTTAATTAAAACGCCATAATGGCACGAGCTAGTTGTGATCGTCTGCTGTCCCACGAGGGGTGATGTCTACACCTCGCCGTTGCAGCCTGATTATTTCGGTAAGTTACCAAGCGTCAAATCAGAGTCTGCGATCTCGCACAGATAAAGATAACACTTGATAAAATGCGGTTGATAGTTTACACACAACATATTATCCATACGAATAACACAGTATATTATTTGATTGGATAGGATTACTCCAAAACATTATCACTGGAAAATCATAGGGTGAAAAGAATTGATTTAAATACATAAAATGAGTTCTGAAGAAAACATTACAGATGCTGATATTTCCATTATCTGTCTTCTATCTATCTATCTATCTATCTATCTGTCTGTCTATCTATCTATCTATTTATCTATCTTTTCTCTTTTCTCTCTGTCTCTGTTTATCTATCTACCTTGTTAATATTGATAACGATCCATTTGCTGAGGTCTTGGCAGAGCGTTTAGTTTCAGTTCGCGAGTCTCGGGGGGTTCGAATCATATTAAGGTCAGACTAAATACATTTAACGGTTGTGACCGTTTCTTGATAAATTTCTTTTCAAATCTCGAACAAATATTTTATGTACACGCTAGAAATTTAGACTAGCAAGACAGTCAACATGTTTAATATCAACAAGACAAACGCAAACTACGAGAGCCTTGTACAAGAAATACTGTTTTAAAAAATTATTGCAACAAATTGAAAAGTAAATATGATAAAAAAGAAGATAACTTATTGAATTACTGAAAGGGGCATTAGCTGTGTTTACCAAAAATAATTATTTTGATTTTTTCAATTTTTACTACCTCTCCTTGATATACAATAACAAATAAGAGCTATACACAGGCATAAAAAATCTTATTTTCTTATATTTTTATGTGAAAATAAGGTCGGGTCCAGTGTGGTATGCATATATATATATATACAAATAGTAAGGTTGAGTTAATCAGTTACAATTGAAAAAGTACCAAACCTGTGTTTCTCAAGCAATTTTCACGTAATATATAGGAATTTGAGAATTCTTATGCCTGTGTATATCTCTTTTTCTTGTTGTATATCAATCTAAAGTAGTAAAAACATGGAAAAAGAACCACAGCTTACGCCCGTTTAATTTATTAGTCGATCATTTATGAAATCTTAATATCATATATATATATATATATATATACATATATATATATATATATATATATATATATATATATATATATATATATATATATATATATATATATATATATATATATTATTTAACTCTACCTTAGATAAAATTGAAATACCTGATACCGTTCCTACTCAAAAGAAGAAAAGTATATATAATTTCTAAAAAAAACCCAAAGAAACAAAAAAAATAGGAATCAAATTGTTCACAAAATCTTTTTACATTATATACATATGTACTAGAGGTGTAAATGATTTGATTGAAATATGATATAACTTGCCACCGAGCAAAATCACAAAAATATTAAAAATAATAGATCTTTTCTTGAGGACTCTCTCTCTCTCTCTCTCTCTCTCTGTTTTGTGTGTTTTGCTACATCTATTAATATTTCTTTCTCATTCAACTTTGTGGTTTGTTAAAAATTGAAAGATTGCATTAAGTTTCCAATACTTTCTTCTCTTCACGATAATTTGGACAATATCTCAGCTGCCATTCATCACCCACTGGTGCTCATTCAGACATGTTGATAGATACAAAGGAGGTGTCAGAACGCCAATTTCTTCCTTCTTATTGGACAAAACGATGCCAATATTTCATTATATTCCCCACGCGGGCGTTCCAACGTCGCGTGCATGAGGTTGCAATACCGTGTATCACATTACACTGAATACAACCGATAGCAAAACCATTTCAGAACCGCCGAATACTTCGTGGAAAAACACAAAGAATGTTAAAAAGATGCTAAAATTCGCTAGGGAATGTTGATCTAGTAAGATTTACCTGAACAAAGCCATGAGCACCATTGATATGATGTATCAATTGTATCCATCATACTTCTCACACAAGAGCTCTTCCAACGAATATTCGGTGAGTATTTCAAATATTATTTTAAAAATCTTTTGGAAATATATCCAAATTTTTCCATTTTGAAAATTTGTATTTTGTATAAGGGAAATATGAAGGAATTTACACTTGCATTCCTTACTGATGAAAGCAAACATACCAAAAGATTTTCCCGTATCTAACATCCCAATTACATACTGTAGTCTTAACAAACACATTTTTCTAAATAGGTTCTCGCATTTTCGGCATGTATTTCTTTAATCCTTACAATTGTTTTCACAATTCCGGAATTTTGGCACTTTTTGGTATCTAAACATACCACATACTGGACGTTGCACAGATCAATTATGACTTTGTCAGTCACACGATCTTTGGAAACATACATCCATACTTTTCTTCTTTTAATATTAGAATCACTATTGTCATGGTTATGTAGCAATGCGGGCACTACTGACTTGCTTTAATTACCTTTTTAAGAACTTGTGATATTTCGGAACTGGTCATCGTATAAATCTATAAGATTATGAACATTGTGATAAATTTCTTTCCAGTTGTCTGCATATACGTTGCTATAATTCAAAGTGTGTTTATCTACAGCGATTTATGTGTTCAGGGATTTATTAACTTCATGGATTATAACAGAGGATAACAAACTGAAATGTACTAAAGACTAAAATCATTATTATACCATAGTAACATTTATCGCAAATTACCTGAGAACCATATCAGTTTTATGGACTTTGTTGTTCTTTTTTTGTATTCTAATATATATATAAAAAAACTTTTAATTATTTTTCTGCTTTCAGAAATTTTCGTCATCAGGATTTCCCGATTCTCTGCATCACTCACACACGGGACATTACCTTCACTCCAACAGTCTCAACTCATGCAGCGGAAGTGAAAGAAATGATGAAATTGAAAACGAAACTGACATGGACACTCAGCCGAAAGGTTCACAGTACTTGAATCCAAACTGTGTTTTACTTACTTATTTTACCGGAGACACATCGGCTGTTGTTGACGAACATTTTACACGTGCATTAAGTCAACCAAGCAGTTTTAATCTGGACAGAAATTTTAGTTCTTCTTTTACAGCAAAGCAAAAAACTGGTATGTATATCAAGTTTTCTTCAGAATTATGATGTGTCTGTATATACATGCGTGTTATACGTGTTACCCGATACATGTATCATTCAAAGTACTTTTTCGTATTCTTAACAAAGACTTTAAATCCCCCCCCCCCAAAAAAAAAAAAAATCAACAAATTGTGTCCCGGTCATACCATCATATTTCAAATTTCCCAGTTGCTGTGATCAAATTTTCTGACTTTCCTTTCAGTTAAGCATTGTGCGTAAACGAAGGTCAAAGTTAACTACTATTTTGTTTCTAAATCTTTAATGCTATATGTAAATATGATAGCCATTCATAAAGTTGGCATTACAAGTTTAGAATATTTCATTCCTATGACCCGGGAGAACGTAAAACTTCGATAGTCAAAACGGTATATTTACTTTGACATGCTTTATATTGTTACTGATCTTGCACTGATCTTTCTTGATTATGCAATATATATATATATATATATATATATATATATATATATATATATATATATATATATATATATATATATATATATATATATATATATATATATATATATATCAAGCACTAAAATCAACAACACTATATATCCTAGGGTGTCGGATCTAATCAAAACTATATAGGTACAAGTCAAGAAAAGAATATATTAAACACTAAAATTACTGACGACAGGGACAAAATGAAAGTAAATTTTGTTCGTGTCGTTTGTCATTTAGTGCTTTATATATATATATATATATATATATATATATATATATATATATATATATATATATATATATATATATATATGAATTTTCACATTAATACATAAAATCACATAGATAACTTAACTATTAGAAGAAACAATTAAAAAGAAAAACATTATAATATTAGTAAATAGTTGTATGAAAAAATGTATCTTTCAGGGGTTTATAATCTACAGAAAAGATGAGATACGGAAATAGGTTGTATTCCATTACAAATACAGTCTTCATCGCCTATGCAACATGAATTCATACTTTTCTTCGTTTTTTTCTTGATCACAATCCTTTAAAAAGGAAACTGAATGCTTAATTAACGAAGAAACATTTAGAACATATTTTGATCTGCCGGCCCTGTTTGAAACTTTTATTTTTTAACAAATAATAACTATTCTGAAAAAAAACCTTGACATTTCAACTGTACCGGAAAATTACATACTGCAAAATGCGAAATTAAACCGTAGGTGGCACAAGTGTTTCGGGTCATCGATGTGAATGGCTAAAGCTGTAAAAATGGAGGCATGTATGTTTTACATTGACACTTTGAGTAGGACCTTTAAGGAATACTTAACCACGCACGGTTATATGAACTTATCACATTTTTTTATATTGTTACTCATTCGAAAATTATCTTTTAAAGATCAAATCATACTGGTCTTGCTAGGGAACTTCAAGACAGTATCTTAACATTGTCTTTGAAATTGATATGTTCACCAAGATACCGTCAACTAACTAAAATTGCAATGATGAAGGCTTAAAAAATGTCTGACAAAAAGAAAAACAATGGCAGATTATTAGAATTGAATATCGATATATCTCATTTTTTTTGCAAAATTAATTACAATTATTATTTTGGTGCAACTACTATTACTTCACCACTATCAACACCACCACGTAACACCAACACCCACTATTTATTTAAAATATTATCATAAATACAATTATATGTATTATTAATAATAATAATAATAATAATAATAATAATAATAATAATAATAATAATATTATTATTATTATTATTATTATTATTATTATTATAAAAGTCCGTCTTTTGCAGTGAGATCGGCATCCAAATATGTATATTTTTTAATTTCCAACTTATTTAAAAGATTCACACACTCTAATTATTTGATAAAGGTATGTAACCCTAATGAAACAACTACACATAAATCCCTCTTTCTGATGTATCTAGAACGACATGATTTAAAAATCATTTATTTGATAATTAAACTAATACGAACACATTTTTCCCTATCAATTTAACGTTATATTTTCTCAGCATTCTAAGAGGGAATTTGGTATTTGGTCGATCAATTCGTTAATAACAATTTATTTCTACATTTGCATTATTATGTTTTAAAAGAATTACCAAGAAGTGTATTTGTGCAAGATAATTAGTAACCGTTACAAAATGAGAAAAAAATTCCAAATACCATGGGTTTATTTAATCCTAATGAAATCATGTTAACAGATCCATGAAAGTAGGTCTCAGACGCGTGCGTTCACGTTGATTCAGCCGGAACTTATTTCTACCCTCTCATAAAAGAAATACCGATTTAATTTGCCACTTCTACAAGACAAATATACGAAATTTACATTGAGTATAAATTACAAGTTTCGTCTCTCTGAGGACTATTAATAATATTTGTCCATCCCGAACTCCTCTGTCCGTATCAGCTGCTTATCATTTATCTAATAATGTGTTAATTGGGAACGATAACGTGGAAGTTTTATTGGAGGCGGCTGTTCATGTCAAACTTAATTTGAAAACGTGTGTCCGTTTCATTTGTTGTTTGATTGGTCATCATATTTTACGAGAACTTGACGTTGTTGATGAAAAATATATATGCAAATTACAATCGGAATTACATTTATCTGAAATGTAAGAACATAAAAAATTGCCAGTAGGCGTTTTCTCTCTTAGTTAAGTTTCCCACAATTCATAATTATCTCCATCTCTAGACATGCTATTTATTTCCATTGAGTGAGTGATGAATTTCGCTAGTTTTCCGTTAAAACTTCAAGAAACATATGTTAAACTATTAATTAGAGAAACAAGACACTGTTTGCAAATTATACAAGTTAACTCTTTCGCTCAGTAATCATTTACAAGACATAACGACTAACAAGCATGTGAAATGCCTCTTGTACTTTTGTCCGACGGAATTTGTGAGGACAAAATTGCTTACAAAGATTCATAACAAATATATGTGATAATGGGTTTGAAACAGTAATTTTGAGAGCACGTGAAAGACACTTTGAAGACCTAACTCTCTCTCTCTCTCTCTCTCTCTCTCTCTCTCTCTATATATATATATATATATATATATTATATATATATATATATATATATATATATATATTCAAATAGAAGAGAAATACAGCTCGCGAATTATCTTTATCGCTGTTGACCATTATCTTTTTACAGTGATTTAGAGTGTTGACAGGATTTGTTAAATATTCCAAAAAGTACAGCGAATTCAAAAACAATTTTAATTATCCTTTTAAAAATTGGTACAGATTCCAAAACGTTTTAGTTTAATGTATTTAGTTGAAATTTGCTATCGTGACGTCGTTTTCAGAAACAAATACGTAATTTTTAAAATATGATCAGTCTCATCGATTAATATTATTTTCAAATCTTTTCTTTTCAGACAAACCATTAATGTGTCACAGAAAGTTACCGCCATCATTTTGGAATAGTGCATACAAACCACCTCCGCCACAAATTCCCGCCTCAAGTACTTTTGACTATTCACGTGACCCATATTTTCCGTCGTCTTGGTATTCATTACAGAACAACTGGCCCTACCGCTTACCATCACATGGACACTCAGAACTTAGCAGTACATTATCGTACCCATCCTTTGAAACTGCTGGCAAACTTGGGTCTCCATATCAATCGCTAATGTTTCCCGGGAGTTATGACACAAGACAATCAAAATATGACTTTGCAAAAAATATGGAATCCTTAACGGGATCAAGTAGCTACTATGGATTATCACGGCTTGGCATGGATTTTACACCGAAAGGAAATGTTGATCCTTCTGTCTCTGGTAAGCTTTTTTTTTTCAAATAATTATTTTATAAAGTATAAGTGTTATACTATTTTTAAAATGAAGATGAATCTAATCAATGTTTATATTTATATTATCTGAGTTAAATTTAATTAATTCAAATACAGTTTGTCATCCTTACAGTGTTAATAACATTACTCTCATGATTATGAATCGTGTCAATAGCAACGGTGGCAATTTCAGAACGATTAATAAATCTAAGATTTAGTTAGTACGCATACGTAAGATTGGTTAAGAATCCGGATTGCATTTCCGAAATGTTTTAACATATTCTTATATTCTATAGTTGACATTTAAATAATGTGCCTAATATACTTTACATTCATTTGCAGGTTTAGAATACCAATTGCAATCGGCAAGACGAGAATTGTGTTGGTGACGTCATACATCAGAAAGAGGCTGATTATTTGTTACCGGTGAAGAATTAAAGTTCATAGAAACAGTAGAGAATGAAGATGAAAGATATTGAAATTCAGACCATATGATTTTAGCACATTCCTGACGTCTAAAAAATAAACAAGAATGTAAAATTGAAATGACACTTAGAAAGCAACTGTTTCAAAGCCAATTTACAAATTTTATGGACATGCCAAATGTCCGCGAACAACTGACGGAGGTGACCCATCTACACGGACAGAAAATAAAAGACAAAATTAAATAAATGATACAGGTCAAAGGGTGGATCATCGTAATGGATATGTACAGTTTTATGTATGTATATAATGTATATATAAGACGTATCTTACAAACAATGCAAGTGTTATGTATATTATTATTTTTAACAAGCGGTTTGTCTGACTTGTTTTAATTATTTCATGTATCATCATTAAATCACTCGATGTTTGGACGGAAGTTTGAATTAAAGCATCACAATGAATCAGAATTTGATATTTACAATTTATATTTATCTATATTGACTTTGCGGAGGGAGACATCTGGGTCCTGCACCATAAAACTTGAGAATTTACTCAAGTCTGAGAATATTCTCAAATTGGCCTGCTCAGCCAATCAGATTTCAGGATTTGCCACACTTGAGTAAAATTTCTAGACTTAAGTAATTTTAAAATTTTATGGTGCTGGGCCCAGATGTTGTTTTGTGGACACTTTTACATGTGTATTAACCATCAAAACAGCTTCTTTCACTCATATGGACCTCGGTTTGATTTTTTATTTTAATTTTTGTTATAAGCCACACTCAACAATTTTCAATTATATGGTGGCGGCCAGTGTTTAGTGGTGGCGGCCAGTGTTTAATGGTGGCGGCCAGTGTTTAATGGTGGCGGCCAGTGTTTAATGGTGGCGGCCAGTGTTTAGTGGTGGCGGCCAGTGTTTAATGGTGGCGGCCAGTGTTTAATGGTGGCGGCCAGTGTTTAGTGGTGGCGGCCAGTGTTTAATGGTGGCGGCCAGTGTTTAATGGTCAGTGTTTAATGGTGGCGGCCAGTGTTTAATGGTGGCGGCCAGTGTTTAATGGTGGCGGCCAGTGTTTAATGGTGACGGCCAGTGTTTAATGGTGACGGCCAGTGTTTAATGGTGGCGGCCAGTGTTTAATGGTGGAAGGGAGAATCCGGTTACAGTGTACCACTGAAGAGACCACCGGCCTTCCGCAAGTAAACTGGCAAACTTTCTCACAAAAATCAACTTAGGTTCCAGCGGGATTAAAACCTGCGCTGACCAGAAGTGAGAGATTTCATGGGGTAAAAAGCGCGGGCTCTGTCCTCCACCAATAAAAACTGGTCGCCACCAGATGACTGTTAAATTGTTGAGTGTGGCGTAAAGCACAATTCAAAATCAAAAACCTTTCACTTATGCCGTTCACATCGACATCTACAGTTTGTCAACAATGGTGATCATTCCCTGTGGTATTGTCATGTTGTAAATTTTGAATTTACTGGGTGGGTGTAAATACAAAACATGACAACTAATGTGGTTTTTACATCCACCCAGTAAATTCAAAATTTGAAACATGACAGTAAATACGTTTATGCCAATATCGTTTTCGATTACACATTAAAATTATCTTAAAAATAAAACAAAAATATGAATAAATTCCAATTTAACCCAAAAAAATATATATTATGTGTACTGTAGACGATAGTATAGCGTAAATTAACTGACTGGCTCAAAGTGGCCTGATTAGTGAGGTGTTCTCTTAAGTGAGGTTATGTACTTATTGAATATTCATCAAGAGACTGGAAATATTCTGGTCTGAAATGTGAGGTGGTCTCCTAAGCTAGGTGGTCTGAAATGTGAGGTGGTCTCCTCTCCTAAGCTAGGTGGTCTGAAATGTGAGGTGGTCTCCTAAGCTAGGTGGTCTGAAATGTGAGGCGGTCTCCTCTCCTAAGCTAGGTGGTCTGAAATGTGAGGCGGTCTCCTCTCCTAAGCTAGGTGGTCTGAAATGTGAGGCGGTCTCCTCTCCTAAGCTAGGTGGTCTGAAATGTGAGGCGGTCTCCTCTCCTAAGCTAGGTGGTCTGAAATGTGAGGCGGTCTCCTCTCCTAAGCAAGGTGGTCTGAAATGTGAGGCGGTCTCCTCTCCTAAGCAAGGTGGTCTGAAATGTGAGGCGGTCTCCTCTCCTAAGCAAGGTGGTCTGAAATGTGAGGCGGTCTCCTCTCCTAAGCTAGGTGGTCTGAAATGTGAGGCGGTTTCCTCTCCTAAGCTAGGTGGTCTGAAATGTGAGGCGGTCTCCTCTCCTAAGCTAGGTGGTCTGAAATGTGAGGCGGTCTCCTCTCCTAAGCTAGGTGGTCTTTAGGTCGAGGTTCCACTGTGCAATGTATATAAAACAATATGAGTGGTCGTAGACGGATTTTAAAATTGTCGAGTCTTTTCTATACTAGTTTAATGCATTGAAACATCTCTGAACATGAAATCACCCACATTTTTCGTGATTTTAACCCTTACATTTTTTCGGTCAGTCATGGAATAAACACTGAATTTCAATTCAGTAATGGTCTGACGTAATAATTATGCAAGTTACCTCTGGGTCAAAATTGGGGGTAGCCCGTCACTATAATACAATTGTATTGCTTGTAATCTTAATAGAAATAAGTATAAGAAATGTGTATTATTTTCAATCTTGATAAAAAAAGTAAGCATAAGAAAACTGTGCTACTTGAAGTCTTAATAAAAATAGTAATTATGATCAAATTGTATTGTAAATATTATAAACATACTACCAAAGTTATAATGCTCAAGACGATATCGTTTCTGTCAATTAGACTTCATCAGTTGAGCTCCAATTTAAAAGTTATTTTCTAAAGAGAAAGTGGTATTATACAAGGCCAAATAATTGTAATCTTAATAGAAATAAGTATAATACACTGCATTAATTGTATTCTTAAAAGGTATAAGTATAAGGAAATTTTATTACATGTAATGTTAATTAAAATAAGTCTGTGAAAAGTTGTAGTACTTGACATCTTAATACAAATTAGTGTAATAAAATTGTATTAATTCTGTTCTTAATAGAAATAAGTATATGAAAGTTGTAGCGCTTAAAATCTTAATACAAATTAGTGTAATACAATTGTATTAATTGTATTCTTAATAAAAATAAATTTATGAAAGTTGTAGTACTTGAAATCTTTATACAAATTAGTGTAACCAAATTACAGAAATAACTGTAAGAAATGTAGTCTTAATAGTTACACGTTTATGTAAGTAACATTTTACTTGTTATCGTGATAGAAATAATAAAAAGAAAATTATATTAATTGTATTCTTAACAGAAACAAGTCTACTCTACGAAAGTTGTAGTACTTCAAATCTTAATATAAAGTAGTGTGATAGAAATGTATTAATTGTATTCTTAATACAAAAATATATATATAAGAAAGTTGTTTTACCTAATATATTGTTCTCATATCATAATTCTTACATACATTATCATTGTATCTATCGTCTATCAAGATCTTCTCGTTACCAGAAATATTGAAGAACGAACAAGTTATTAGTGAGTATGCTTTATGTTTTAAGACACGAAGACAACATTATGATGTATTACTTGTTGGGGGTGAGATTTGATACAGAAAATACTGAGATTTTTTTCTGACCTATCTTCTGTAAAGATTCTACACTGCGATATGATTGTTAGTCATGTGTGTGACCTGATGGAAATATTAAGACATAGGAGTGGTGCCGATACCACAGTTACCATGGATACTGTTAGTAAACACTTTTTAACGATCGATCATTTGTACCGAAATGTCTCTAGCTGTAAATATAAAGCGGTATTTTTTTTAAATCATGTTTTTACACTCTATTCTGTTTAGCCACCTATCTACCTACAACATGTATTTGTAATTTATATAAGTACTTTCACATGATGATGATGATGATGATGATGATGATGATGGTGGTGGTAATGGTGGTGATGATGATGATGATGATGATGATGATGATGATGATGATAATAATACATGATAAGTAGATAAATCAATCAATCAATTGATCTCAAATGTAGCACTAGTCCTTCTGTCGCAATCTATGCTCCCGATATTGTTGGTATGTTTGTAACTATTACAACACAAATATAGTCACAAAATAGTTACTACATAGATAACAAATCCTTATTCAAATTTTGATTTGATATGAGTCAGTCTCGCAAGATGGTGATCCTGGATTTGATTCCCAGTATTTATAAACCGATGTCCCGTATCACAAAAATTACATCATGTTAACTGCTGCATCGATTTTTCATAGTAAAAGGTCAAATATATTTGTGGCATTTCTCCTATATCTGCTGAACTCTCTATACAAAAACAAAACGAAAAACAGGTTCTATACAACAATTAAACAACCGTTCACAACAGAAACAGAGATACACCTGTATACTTAATAAAGTGCTTTCTTTATTGTTGTTATTTCTCTCTCTCTCTCCCTCCCTCTCTCTCTCTCTCTCTCTCTCTCTCTCTCTCTCTCTCTCTCTCTCTCTCTCTCTCTCTCTCTCTCTCTCTCTCTCTCTCTCTCTCTCTCTCTCTCTCTATATATATATATATTATTCATACTTTGCTGAATACCATCAAATGGTCAGTTTGCAAAGCATCATATTTATTATTTTGTCAACCCCAGTTTTCGTTCTTAGTAGATGAAAATCAAAACATGTTAACAACATTTGCAGACGACCAGAAACGTTTTCAGACAATAATCAAAGATGTACTAATTAAACAATTTGATCAATCGTTAAATATGGAGAGTAACTTGAGTTCGGTATAATAAACAAATTTTGTCCCTGGTTGTAGAGTGATATGAAGGTCAGTTTGCCCCTAACAGTCATATGATTGCTTCAGGTAAACAAACTTTCATATCATCCTATAAACAGGGACATAAATATACATGTATATTACAAAATCATTTGTATTTTTCAGGGTTTTTTTTCATAATGATTGTATCTGTACATGTTTGGTAGTTTTCTAACAGTGACATAACAAGCTCACTAATCTGTCAAATTAAATTAGGGTCAAGTGCGCCTCCCTGTCGGAATCTGTGTATCTGGGTTCTCATCTTAGATAAGACTTGATCTTCACACCGCGAAGAAGATGTAAAAATAATACCACGCACTTATAAACATGGTGTATATAATATACTACATATGTCATTGATAAAAACGATATTCCTTTCAGCTAACATCCAAAATGGTTTGAGTGGCTTCTGTATTTTTTTCCCCTTATCATGAGTTTTATTTATTTGATGTGTATAAATGAGTATATGTATTTGTTGATTACTAATTTATTAAATGATCATGTTTTTGATAAAATCGTGCTTGCAATCAAACAAGCGTATTATGACACTGAAAATAAACAGAAACTTTATTCAAATAAATTGAAATGGAAATCTCAACAACATAGCAATGTGATATCCTGAAAAAAAAATTAATTAAAAAAAAATGTTATGAAGCTTTTAAATGGAAAGGAATATATTCAGTGCACCCCTATGCCTTCGATTAGAATAATTGTCCCCGTTTGTATACACACAGAGACACACACAGACACGCCTCTCTCTCTCTCTCTCTCTCTCTCTCTCTCTCTCTCTCTCTCTCTCTCTCTCTCTCTCTCTCTCTCTCTCTCTCTCTCTCTCTCTCTCTCTCTCTCTCTCTCTCTGTTTTACAGGAATGACGTTCGAAATGAACAGGAGTCTTGTAATATCAATTTTGCCGTCTTTACTTTCAAACGCTATTCATTTTCAAATACAATTTTCGTCTTTAGCCAAAATGTGTATCTTTTCAGTGGAATGTAATGTATGAAGTTACGTGTACTCTGTTGATCTCTCGTCTTTGTTTGAACATAAACAAAAGAAGAGCAAATTACACATCTACGGAATGCCAACGAAATTATCGAAAGATGACCACAGCTATCTGGGCAATAGTCCGTACAGTCAATTAATTACAAAAGGTACCTCGTTCTGATATCTATGCTACAAGAACGCTCAAATGATATCGAGATGATAACATTCTCCGTGGAACAGGTGATGATAAGGTTAACCCTTATTTCGGGAATTATGAGGAACATTTTATATATCATGCACATTTGTAAATGACTCTTGGTCCTGAAAATCTCGAGTATTTTTTCCAGTCGGCATGTAAATGTTTTATGTGTTAGAGTCAGAATCTTTTTACATGTTCGCAAACGTGTTATACGTTTCAAGAGTCTGTCACTATAACTGTATATATGTTCAGATGTTGTAGACGATTTAGAGCAGGATCAATTTTAAATGTTTCGATGTGTAATACGTTTTACAGTTAGTCAGAATCATTTCAATTATTATTAACAAAACCAAAGTTATAGTTTTATAAAAGAGGCCAAGACAAATGCCCAAGGCGATCGTTTCTGTCAATAAGAATTTATCAGTTGAGCTCAAATTTGATATAAATATATATTTCCGAAAGAAAAATGTGGTATCATTCAAATTCACAATAATATTAAATGTTCACAAATGTTACACGTATCAGAGTTAGAATGATATTAAATGTTCAGATGTGTAATACATTTTAGAATCAGTCAGAATTATTTAAAATATTATCAACAATACCAAAGTGTCATACGTTTTAGAGTCAGAATAATTTCAATGCTTACCCGCATTAGAGCCAGGATAAAGTTTTATGTTCAGAAGTGGTAGACGATTTAAAGTCTGAATAATTTTAGAGCCGGAATAATTTAGAAGTGTTACCCGTATTAGAGCCAGAATAATTTTAAATGTTATAGAAGCGTTATACGTTTTAGAATCAGAATAATTTAAATGTTCAGAAGTGGTAGAATGTTCAGACGTGTTATACGTTTTAGAAACAGAATGATTTTAAATCTTCTGAATTGATTACGTTTTAGAGTCAGAATGTCTTATTGTACGAAATTTGTTATACGTGTAATAGACAGAATATAATAATAATACTAATAATAATAATAATAATAATAATAATAATAATTATAATTATAATACACGCTCACTAGTGTTACACATTTCAGAAGCAAAATAATTTGACAATCATTTTGTTCATATTCGGAAAGTATCTTCATGTTGATTCACGAGTAATTTGCAAAGTTGTGAGTCTCATTGAAAGATACAAAAGATAAAACAATTGTTAATTTGTTATCAATTTTAATGCCATGTTCAATTCACAATTTTTGTATAAAGCCAGGCAATTGTAATCTTCGAAATAGAAAAAAATAATTTTTGAGAAAAGTAAGTGACATTTAGATGTTCAAAACGGCAATAGAAGATCATAGAAGACTGTGAGGCACACAACCAGACCTGGAGTTTAAATGTGCGGGATTTATCAAGAATGAAATTGCCGTCAATTTATATAATGGTAATTTCGAATAAACATGCTGTTGAAAATTGCCTGAACTGTTGTGAAATAATAACTTCCTGGTTGTATAATTTTATACTTTAGCCGTTAAGCAATGTGACGTCTTGTTGAAGTTATATATGAATTCAGAAGTGCATAGCCATGATTCAGACAGACATTATGGAAATACATTTTCCTTTGGTATGATTGGTCATATAGTTTATTTCAATAGAACAAGATTATTTTAGTTAACAAATTATTGAATCAGTTTATTTCCACATACGTATTGTTGTTGCTCAATAAATGAGGAAAAGCAAAATATATTGGAACAAAATTGGGAACTCATTTAACAAGAGTATGAATATTGACTTTAATTACTTCTGCATTTGGATTGATTATTTTAGCCTCGTATAATACCACTTTCCCTTTAGAAAACCTATTTTAAATTGGAGCTCAACTGATGAAGTCTAATTGACAGAAACGATCGTCTTGAGCATTATAACTTTGGTATAACGTTGATGATTAATATATACAAAAAAATTCAAAACAATCTATTGAATTCATATAAAGACTTCTGGATTCAGTAATCTACCACAATAAGTTATAGAAAATTATTGTTTAGAACCAAAGTGGAACCTCGCCTAAAGGTCTCCTCGCTTAGGAGACCACCTCGCATTTCAGCCTATAAATTCTGTCTTGATAAATATTTGTCTCTTGATAAATATCTAATAAGTACATAAGTTTGGGGACCACCTCACTAATCGGAACACTTTAAGTCAGTGACTGTTAGTTGGTCTTTATAGCGAGGTTCTACTGTATGAAAAAATTTGAGCCCTACAGTGACATTGAAAGGAAAGTATCAACAGTTTAGGAACATTAAAGGGGCATTAGCCATGTTTTTATTTTTTCAAAATTCAATTTTCTTGTAGTACTGCATAAATTGACAAGCAATAACGAAATATATACACAGAAATGAAAATTCTTAAATTCATATATATTTGTTGAAAACTGCTTGGGAACTGCTTAATTGTCATGTACATCAAATACATGTAGTTAAAGTAGAAAAAATCGAAATAATTTGTTTTTGGTTAATACAGCTAATGCCTCTTTAATATTTCTGCTACAAATGACAATAAAGAAATAGCAATCTACATAAATCGAGAAACCAATGAAACGAGTTGAAATATCTGTGATATCGGTCCAAATTATCATAAAACATATATCCTTATTCTCTAGTATGCTGTTAATCAATCATATTTATTTGAATTTTGACTTAATTTGAAAATTTCTCTCTCCAATTTAAAATACTTCTACCATATACTCATACATAGGAACGAATATGCAATAACTTTTCGTGTTTTATATATAAAACTACTTAATCAAATTTTAGTGAAAATTGGGTAATACATTTTGGTAATACTATTCAAATTCAGTGATTCAACTTTATATCTATTTTTTTTCTTTGTTCGGTGTTTTGACAACAACAGTTGTGTTCCATCCGAAATTTATGGATATTGCTAAGGCGCAGAGCAGAAAACGGCATGGAACTTAAAACGGAAAGTACCACAAACAAATTTATTGTGTCGGCTGCGAAACATAGTGACGGATATGGATCACTTTGTCTGTCATCCTTGTGTCTATCCATTTGTTGGACAAAAGTGATAGGCCATTTCCTCACATCCCATAAAGGGAGTTCAATGAAATTTAGAAGGAATGGAATACAATGACATCCATCCAAGTGCGGTTGTTTTGTTAGGATCGGAGCCATTGGGGCGGTTCCACAGAGGACACGCATTCTCTAGTTTTTTTTCTAAGAAAGACCGATACACTGTTTGGCTTTATTTGTCTTTTCGTCTGTCAGTCTGGAGATGAAATTTATTCACTTAAAATTGTTTTGGTCAAGAATTTAATTTGTATATTTCAACAAATTATCGACTGGTTGATACTTCCATTAGTCATGGTTTTGGAGAAGAAGTTGACAATGAGAAAATTTAACCACAAGTATGATAAATGCCAAGCGTTGATCAGATAAGGTCTTTGTATAATAGTAGACAAATTAAAACTTGTGTGAGAGAAACATTTGCACAACAAATCTGTGTTGATATTAAAACTTCGACTCCGGCAGCTAAAATCTTACAGTACTTGGAATGCTGTCACTGAAGGAATATAATTATAGTAATCAGAATCAATTTTTGTGAACGCAAATAAAATACATGTACGACATGATTGTATACGAATGCGATAGACTCTTTTTAGCAGTATCCCTGTATATTCCAATCTCGGTGAAGGGGTCATTTAAGCTTGCATTTGAGCCCTACAGTGACATTGAAAGGAAAGTATCAACAGTTTAGGAACATTAAAGGGGCATTAGCCATGTTTTTATTTTTTTCAAAATTCAATTTTTTTAGTACTGAATAAATTGACAAACAATAACGAGATATATACACAGAAATGAAAATTCTTAAATTCATATATATTTGTTGAAAACTGCTAGGGAATTGCTTAATTGAAATGTACAATCATTTACATGTAGTTAAAGTAGAAAAAATCGAAATCAAATTTGTTTTTGTAATATACAGCTCATGCATCTCTTTAACATTTCTGCTACAAATGATTTAAAGAAATAGCAATCTACATAAATCGAGAACCAATGAAACGAGTTGAAATATCTGTGATATCGGTCCAAATTATCATAAAACATATATCCTTATTCTCTAAGTATGCTGTTAATGTTTTCATATTTATTTGAATTTTGACTTAATTTGAAAAATTCTCTCTCCCTGTATATTCCAATCTCGGTGAAGGGGTCATTTAAGCTTGCATGAACATAGACGTCTGGTATAATACAAGGAAAAGGATATATTGAAACACTATCGTATAGAACAGATTATGTCAGAGAACTGATTATTGCCACAGCACCGTAAATGGACTCTAGAATTTCATGTAATTATAAAATTTGAATATAGTAATAAAACAATGCATGGGATTTTTCACAACTTGAAATGCTTTTTGTACAGGGACAATATTTCAGTCTTTGCGTAAAACATCAACTGGTAAATCAAACGGTCTGTTATATACAGGAAAGCATCTCCTGGTATTGCACAAATGATTTGTAAGGCAAAGCTTACTAAAAGTCTTATAAATAGTTTGATATCCTGATCCAACCTCTTGATTTCCAGAGGTCCGTGTAAGTACAATTTTTTGTTTTCGGATTAGATGAACGGTTGTCACGGGTACTACGGCGTTAGGGTTTTCGACGATCAAAGGACCCTTCCGAATGATCCGATATTAACGAATAAATGAAATCGTCGAATTCAACATAATATTGTCGAAAACATATGTCGGCGCGATTTGTGAAATTGAGTAGGGCCTTTCCATGTATGCTATAAAAAGCCAGAAAACAGAAAGTAATAAACTTATACGTACAACGTATCGCTGAAATACTGAATAAAATTGATATATTTCGTATTTTCTTATCCGTTCTGTATTCTGTTCCGTATTTCGCATAATCTGATATTGATATATTGAATAACAAAATACGTTTATATAATAGTTTACATATAAAAATTTCAGATACCAAAGTATAAATCAATAGAATGTCCAGGACATAGATACAGACGTCTATAAATCAATAGAATGTCCAGGACATAGATACAGACGTCTATAAATCAATAGAATGTCAAGGACATAGATACAGACGTCTATAAATCAATAGAATGTCTAGGACATAGATACAGACGTCTATAAATCAATAGAATGTCCAGGACATAGATACAGACGTCTATAAATATGATTCTTTAAAAAGGTGTCCCGTATTGATGTTTTGTTACAGACTAGATACTCCAAAAATTAACTATGGAAGTACATAATTTCCACAATTTATTGTCGAATAAAGAGACAGACTTTGGTTAAAAAGACATTGGTAAAAGACTTAAGATGGAAGGACATAGCTTTGGTTTTAAAACATAACTTTGATTAAACAAATATAACTTAAGTTGGAAGTAAATTACTTTGGTTAAAAAGACAGAACCGTGGTAAAAATATATAACGTGGGTAAAAAAGACAGGTCTTTGGTAAAATACATAACGTGGGTAAAAAAGACAGAACTTTGGTAAAAATACATAACGTGGGTAAAAAAGACAGAACTTTGGTAAAATACATAACGTGGGTAAAAAAGACAGAACTTTGGTAAAAATACATAACGTGGATAAAAAAGACAGAACTTTGGTAAAATATATATTGTGGGTAAAAAAGACATAAATTTGGTAAAATATATAACGTGGTTTACATAGACAGAACTTTGATTAAACAGTCAAAACTTTTAGTTGGAAGAACGTAAATTTGATTAAAAGAAGAGTCGTATTAAAAAACAGAACCTTGGTAAAAAGACAGAACCTTAGTAAAAAAAAAGACATAACTTTTCTAAACGACAAACAATTCGTTAAAAAGATTATGATTATATATCAAGTAATAAGGTTTACAAAATTCTTTTCACATTACTTTCTATTATCATTAAGCAACAGCTGGTATAAAGAACTGATGTTAAAAATTTATTTACTTTTCAATCAATGTTTCTTTAATTATCATTTTCTAAATTATATAAATCAGAAAATATTATTCTTAATTGTATTGAAAATAAAAGTTTTCATCGTGGATGTGTTTTATACTGAAATTAATTCATTCAGATCACTTTTCAACTTATTCAGATAATTTTTCAAGTCATTCATATATTTGTTCAACTCATTAAGATAATTTGTCAACTCATTCAGATATCTGCTCGTCTTATATATAAATAACTGAAGTTGCAACGTCATTAATGCATTGATAAACATCGGTAATCTATTTGGCAATAATTTTCGATAATCTTGAAAAATTAGAAATTTAGAAAACTTATTTCACCCTTCCATATACACATTCGACCACAGAAATAAATTGTGATTTTTTTCTTAATCAGCACACCGTGTTTACGTAGGCAGAATTATTACTCTTTCCAAGTAAATATGTCTGGAGCATAATGTCGGAGACACAAAGAGGTTCTTCTGATTATTTATGTTTATTTAATGATTAGGAAGCATTCTGATACAAAGACATCAAGAATTAAATGCATGCAAAGGTATGTAATTTTGCTTTTAATATTTTACATTTTTGTATGGCATTGAGATGGGGGGAAATTATTACTTGCATGTTCTGATTTAAGTGAAGCAAAATAATACCAACATAAAAATGTTGCCTTTGTTCATAATATTCGTCGCATGCTCTGAAAGTTTCTTTAAAAGAATCATTGCATAAAACTTGATTGCAGACACATTCAAAAATGCAGATACATAGGCACTCATATTTGCGTAAAAATGCTTATAATAAGAAAAATAATTAACGTGAATATTTAACGAGAATGAATCAAATGTGTTTCGTGTATTTTTCCTCGTCAATTTACCCATTTACTTGTGGAGAAATTTGCTCTGCATTAATAAAGCCTTTAAACAATGCATCTCCCTCTGTGTCGAAAATGACAAAATTCCAGAGCACAAAATCATTCATCCGTTTTGCGACATCTTTCTTATATAAATCATATCTTGGAATAACGAAACTGATTCATTGTGTAATTTCAGGGTTTTTTTCCTGAAATATAAGCCGCACATGGAGTCGATTTCAGGGTAAAGACACGTGTAAAAATGCTAGTATGACATGCAGATGCGAATGCTTGGCATTGTTTGGATGGTAAACAAAAACATTATACGACTTGCAACAGAGCTTCGAATTCCTTATTCTGATGGCTTTATTGTAGCGGCACAAAATGGATACACAACATGGCGCAGTTCAGCAACATGTCATTGAAAAGAAAACCGATTCTTGTAAAAATATTTTCTCATTTGTAATTTTTGTTGAATGTTTTATATTATATTTGAAGGACACGAACGTTTTATGATCCACATTCGAGTACTTACTAACCTTACAACAGGGCAAAACGCTAATCGAGTTCATAGGCAAAATTATCAGAAAATAAATATATTATGCGTGTTAACAACCTTTATCTCCTTGTGTATCACTGACATAAAGGAATTACCTTCAAGGAGAACTCTGTGCTCATTTGTCGCTGGTTGTTAATTGAAAAAGTACACTGCAATAACAGTACGTCGACAAAAGATTTATGAATAACGGCAAAATAATCTGCAAAAATCATCACAAAATCTATTTCCATGATGAAAAAACAAAAAATCGTGTAGGCTATTTGTAAAATTATGTTTGCAGAGAAAATATTGAAGTATGCTCCAAAATGAGTGATCACAAACTAAATGTAGAAATCTGAACGTGCAGATATTAAGAGCTGGGGATTATACGAACGGCTGACATAATCCACTTTTTCATTTACTTACACGGCGTAACATGTAATAAACTTTATCAGCGTTTGAAAATAAATTATAAAATACTTAACTCTCATATTATGAAATTTGTCTAAAATTGGTTTGGAGGTTGCGTACAACATCATACAGGTCGTAGACTAAATAAATGTAATATAAGAGAGAGAGAGAGAGAGAGAGAGAGAGAGAGAGAGAGAGAGAGAGAGAGAGAGAGAGAGAGAGAGAGAGAGAGAGAGAGAGAGAGAGAGAGAGAGAGAGAGAGAGAGAGAGAGAGAGAGAGAGAGAGAGAGAGAGAGAGAGAGAGAATCATTTAATTTTATTGAAAACTATTACACTTCTGGTACACTTTTGATTATCGAAGTAACATTTTATTAATTAAACCTTTTTAAAGATAGTTGTAGAAGTTAAAAAAAAATAAACTAAGATCAGTTTTACTGACATACAATTTGTTTATACTTAGCATAAATGAAATTTATATCTCTGTTAAAAGATCGCAAAATCAGATAACTCTAGAGTTTTATACATAAAATACGCAAGTCGATAAAAACGGCACAAAATGAAAATTCAAATTATCTCGAATTAAATTACAGAAAATACTTTACACATTTTCTTATAATTAAGATTAGAAATTAAGGGAAAAATGTCCATTTGGTCTAATTCAAAAGAATATGATTGAAAATATGAAGTACTAATATAGCCGACATAAATAAAATTTCGGAAACATCTTATAGAATGAAAATGTTTAAACGTGTCAGGACATTTTATACATGTGCATATTTTGTTAGAGACGGGTAATATTTTACCAATATGTGAGGTAAGTATTAAATTAATACAACATTGGCGAAACGTATACTTATTCCAATCGCCCAAGATGCAAAATTGAAATGTTGCGTATACAATCATTTTTACACATGGTTTTGGTTATCAAATGCGCATGAAAATATTTTCTTTCTCTCCGCCTATCCACGACTATTTTAATTACATTAAGAGGTCTTATTTATTGTCTAACATATCAAAGTTTAGTACGTTTTCTTGAGATTTTTTAACTTTTTGAACCTTCGTGCAACTTTAATGAATAGTCTAGAAAACCTCTAATATCAACGGCTTTTGAAGCCGTCCTTAAAAGATCTACGTTAAGGTATTTTTAACAAACGGTCTCATTTCCTAAAATTTATTTAATGTCAATTTAACGATAATTTTAGAGATCACATAGACTTTCAAAGACTTAGAATGGCCTGGGTTTTACTTTTTATTTTCTTGACATTTAATAGAACTTTAAAACTTAATTTTGAAATTGTGTAGATACATTGTCCTTTTTATTATTTAAATATTTGAGTGAAATACATTCGCATCCATACACACACACACACACACACACACACTATATATATATATATATATATATATATATATATATATATATGAAGCACTAATATATCTACCGACACGGATAAAAAAGAAGTCAAATTTTCGACCTGTCCCTTCTTCGGGACTAAGAAATTACAATAACATAAAAACGCATAAATACACGCACTAAGCACGCACGCATAATTGGAATATAGATGAAAAGCTCTACATGTTTGTTGGTGATCGAAATCAAACAAGTGTTAGTATGAACGTGAAACGTTCAATACCATATAAATTTAACGTGATTTGAATGACCAGATTTTAGTAAATGTATTTTTACAGTTTCTTGTTGACTTCACAGTTTTGTTTATTCTATTCACATTTGTTGATTTCATTCACATTTCGCTAAATCATTGGTACCCTAGTTTCATGTTAACACTTGTTTGATTTCGATCTTTATCACCATTAATTATGTAGCTTTTTATTTGTATTCCAAATGTTTGTGTGTGTGTGTGTGTGTGTGTGTGTGTGTGTGTGTGTATTTATGTGTGTTTGTATGTGCTTTTTATGTTATTGTAATTTCTTAGTCCAGAAGAAGGAACAGGTCGTCCCAAAAATTTTTGTCCGTGTCGTTAGTCATTTAGTAATTTATATAATTTGTTTCTTGACTTGTATCTATTTGCTTAGATCAGACACCATAAGATATACAGTGCCGTTGGTTTTAGTGAAACCTGTATACAGGGGCCACCCAAGGAACAAAAAAATGACCTTTATGCGCAGGTGACCCTTATACACAGGTTCAATTCAGTTGAAACATGCAGTCAAGGGACTTAAAAAAACTGGCCTTTATAAACAGGTAATCCTTATATAGAGGTGGCCGCTATAAAGGTTTTACTATATATATATATATATATATATTATATAATATATATATATATATATATTATATATATATATATATATATATATATATATATTAAACTTAACTTTGAATATTATTCATTGAAAGAGAGGAATATTTGTATATTCATTCACAACGAAACAACAGTAATTATAGTTAACAATTTTACATTTACATGAAAACAAGATACTGATATCGATTACATAATCTGTAATTAAGGTAAAAACACGCAAAATTTATTTTGTAACTGGACATGTTTGTATATCGACGGCATATAATTGTAAATAATTATCAAAATCATTGCTTATTTGAAGAAGACTTCTGAAATATTAAAATATTGTTTGAGTGCCGTACTCAACATATTTATTCTTTTTTTTTTTCAGGAAAACCATAAGTATGACGCAAAAATTAATATGTGAATGATAAAACATAATAATATGCTTCCTAATTACTCAACCCCAAATGTTTTACAAATGATTGTATAGTCAAGATAATGAAATAAAAGTTAAGCTTGAGTATTGAGTAAATTTGGTGACTTCGGGCCCTGGTGTATTAAGTTCAACTAGCATAGTTTCCAATTCCACATATGAGAACACAAAGTGCATATCAAGCAGCCTTCATGGTGAACTTTACAGACTGCTTCAAATACAAATTATTACTATTTTTGTCGGAAATTTCGGGGTTTTTTTTCTATGGTGTGGTTACATAAGATTTTTTATATTGAAAAAAAAAAAAAAAAAAAAAAAACAGCCACAAAATAAAATACTGGCATTTAATGCAGAATTTTAATATCTTAGAAAGAACATCTACCACAAAACAGGACTCTTAAGTATAATAGGGGACTTTGATATCTTTGAAAAAAGAAAACATCAGCCACATCTTAGAAAGAACATCTAGCCACAAAAATAGGACCCTGAAGACTCTTATGTATCTTTAAAAACAGCCAATAGAAACTCTGAAGGATGTTTGATATCTTTGAAAAAAGAAAACACAAGACCGTCAGTACAACACAAGAATGTTTATATCCCTGAAGTAAACATGACCCTGAAGTAAAATAGAATTTTTTATATCTTTAAAAACAGCCACATAACAGAACCCTGAAGTAAATACAGAATTTTTATATCTTTAAAAACAGCCACAAAACAGGACCCTGAAGTAAATACAGAATTTTTATATCTTTAAAAACAGCCACAAAACAGGACCCTGAAGTAAAATACAGAATTTTTATATCTCTAAAAACAGCCACAAAACAGGACCCTGAAGTAAATACAGAATTTTTATATCTTTAAAAAACAGCCACAAAACAGGACCCTGAAGTAAATACAGAATTTTTATATCTCTAAAAACAGCCACTAAAAACTGGACCTAAAAAAGCCACAATAACAGGAACCCTGAGTAAAATGAATTTTTTATATCTTAAAAAACAGCCAAAAAAACAGACCCAGTAAAAACAGAATTTTTATATCTCTGAAGCCACAAAAATACCCAAAATACAGAATTTTTATATCTTAAGAAACAGCCACAAAACAGGACCCTGAAGTAAAATACAGAACTTTTATTTCTTAAGAAACAGCCACATAACAATTCCCTAAATAAAATACAGAGTTTTTATATCTTTAAAAACAGCCACATAACAGATCCCTGAAGTAAAATACAGAATTTTAATATCTTAAAAATAAGCCACATAACAGGGTCCGAAGTCACCAAATTTACTCAATACTCAAGCTCAACTTTTATTTCATTATTTTGACTATAAATTGTTTACAAAATTTTTGGATTTTAGTGATTAGGAAATGTATTATGATTTTTAATTATTTACATATAAATTTTTGCGTCACACTTACGATTTTCCTGTAAAAAAAACCGAATAAATACGTTGAGTACGGTACTCAAGATTTGAGTACAAGATTTAGTACAAAAATCTTTTTTTAATATATCTGAAGTTTTCTTCAAATGAGCAATAAATTTTTTATTATTATTTACAATTGTATGCTGACAATATACAGACATGTCCAGTTACAGAATAAAGTTTGCTTTTTTTTACCTTAAAATCGTGAAAAGTTAGTTGAGCTTGAGTATTGAGTAAATTTGGTGACTTCGTGCCCAGGACCTGTAGTAAAATACAGAAGTTTTCAATGTTAATTTTATGAGAAGTCAAAGTTGGTGGCACACAGATTATATTACGTTTTTAAGTGTCTGTAAGTAGAACTGCATTCCTGTGTCAAGTATCCACGAAGAATGTTGTTTACAAGAATAAAAAATTTAATGGAAGGTTTCGGTTGAAATTAATGCTTATATTACAAATCGAGTGAAATTGATATACTACATAAGATATAATTTTATGTATTTTACATTGATAAACAAACAAGTAAAATCAACCTGGGTTTCGTTGGCCCTGATGTTAACATGAGGGGTCCTTAATGTTTGATTTTTTATATACTTTTGAGAATCAATTGATTGATCATAAAACAAACTTTCTGCATCAACATTTCTGTAAATAATGAAGCAAGATCGTGTAGAAAAAATATGCTCTGGCTGCCAAGACATAGGAGGCATTCTGATTGACATGACCTTGTTAAATTGTAGTGCTTAATATGAAAAATGACAAAAAAAATTGTTTGAAAAATAATATTTGTGAATCTTTGCAAACCCTGGGGTTCACAAAAATACTATTTTCCGACAAAATTAAAATGAAATTGAAAAGGGATAGCCTTTCTAGGAATGTGACAACTTCCTGCAAACAACATGTAGAAGTGATGCGGAAAACGTGTTGAAACTGATCATCAATCAATGTCAATTTAGATTAATTTTGTCTTATAAAAATAGAACATGATAAAGGTTAACTTGTTCATTTTCTTTTTCAGATAGCCTATTTGGAGTTAACAGTGATGAACATAAGTTTAAATTCAAATAATATAAATTAAATTTGAAGTGTAATGATTGATTTTCTGTTACGTAAGCGGTACTAATTGTGACAATCGTCTTAGCTCTGGGCAATGCCATACCCGATGAATGTATTTTCCGATCAGATTTTAGTCTGGTATTTTATCATTGAAATATACAAATAATTTTTTTTTTAAATTATAACTTATCTCATTCTCCTTTGTTTAGCAAAAATCAAACAAACAAACATAAAAAAAGCAAAAAACAAAAAACAAAAAAACAAAAACAAAACAAAAAAAAAAAAAAACAAATTCAAGCTCAACTGATGAAGTCTAATTCACAGAAACGATCGTCTTGAGCATTTAATTTGGTCTCTTTAGTGAGACT
Organism: Atrina japonica; assembly: GCA_030159075.1. Classification (NCBI taxonomy): domain Eukaryota; kingdom Metazoa; phylum Mollusca; class Bivalvia; order Pterioida; family Pinnidae; genus Atrina; species Atrina japonica. The sequence continues at coordinate 337,570 of BROG01000508.1, forward strand.
ATAACTTTTGTACTGTTGTAACTGTATATAACCATTGGGTCTTTGCCACTGCTGATGGACCGTTTGAGTCCCAGAGGGTAACTATACATAAACCCAGTACCTGGTATTTCAGTACCAGTCCTAATTATAGTAGTATTTCGCTCAGGTAGCGCCATTTTAATCATAAACTCTTCAAAGCTAAGATATATTCCAGTTTAAAGTAGGTACTGCTAGACGGATTTAGTAATAAATTTAGGTTTATTATTTTGCCTTGTATGATACCACTTTTCCTTTCGAAAATATAAATTATATCAAATTCGAGTTCATTTGCTGAAGTCTTTTTGACAGAAACGATCGTCTTGAACATTTATTTTGGCCTCTTTTGTAAAACTATAAATTTGGAATTTTCAATCATATTTATAACCACTGGGTCGTTGCCACTGCTGAGTTCCTGGGGGTATACATAAGTCCAGTACCTTGTATTTCAGTATAATATTTACTAGTATATTATGTGCTCTGTTGTTATATGGAAGGTTGATATTGTGGACAGCCAAACAGATCAAAACCTATGTCTCACATCACATATTTAGCCTGGGTCATATGAATTATAGTAACTGAATACAAGAACACTATATATATTCTTTATATCTTCTATGCTTTATTAACCACCATAAGATTAAATCAGACTTGTTTTGACATGGCATCAGACGACGCTGACTCCTTCCGGACACCTGGTCTTATCCCGTTTGGGATTTGTAATTGTTCTTCATGTTGAGACCATTTGCACATCTAATTTGTTATAATATAAAAATTTCAGATACCAAAGTATTAATCAATAGAATGTCCAGGACATAGATACAAATCCGGTAAAAATGGACAAACGCGGACCTCTGGAAACCAAGAGGTGGGATCAGGTGCCATGGAGGAGTAAGCATCCCCTGTCGACCGGTCACACCCGCCGTGAGTCCACAGTCAAGTCCAATGAAACAAGTGAGGAGTGTATCCTCGTCACAATCGGTACAGACGTCTTAACAACCGCCAACGAAAAGGCAACTCAACATTTCACTTAGTGAAACAGAGTAGTCGCAAACAAGTATGGACTTGAGTTTTGATTATTGATTGGTACATCTTCAATTTTACTTTGTCATAGGCCGTGTATTGTTTCTACTCTGTCACAGTATTAGTTTTCCGCTTTGAATATTTGACTTCCAAAATTTTAAAAGCAGATATCTTTTTTTGTTTGTTGTTGTTGTTGGGAATACTTAAAAAGGTTAACATTTGTATATAGTAGTCTGTGGCCTAATTTCGATGTCTCTAACTCAACTGGCTCATAGATTGACATGGAAACTGATTTGCCAGATATTGAAGATGTTTTAATTCCCACAGATGGGTGTGTGTAGGAATGAATTGTCATTTTGGCGTTGTTTTCTTCTGTTATTACTGCATGATTTGAGCACAGCTATATTAACATAAAACAAAACCAATAACAAATGACTGCTACGTTGGAATATGCAAAGTGCACCGGGCAAAATTCAGTGTATTTCCCACACACCGAAAAAAAATAATTTCGCGGGACCTTATTTTCACAAACACCAGTTTTAAATTCATTCACAAGATGATATTTTAGTAAAAAAAGAAAAACCGGTTATACGGTATATAAATGAATACATAGATAATTGATAGAATGAATAAATAGATAGATCAATAAGTAAGTAAATATAGCCTAATGATATAATATATACCAATGTTAGTGAGATGGAATGAGTATTATATGCAAATCATAATTCCGAGACAACATAAATAAATGAGGTCATAGTATTTGGGGTCAAAAGTCACTTGGCATATATCTCGATCAGTACCGTTTTATCATGTAAATTATACACAAAATACAATAGATTAATATCGCCTTTCAATCCCAAAACATTTTTCAGCAAAGCTTGTTACGTATCTTTACATCATTATTTAAATCTTTTTATGCATTCTTAAAAACAGGAGGGAGATTAAATAGTAATACTAGATAAAGAACTCGAAGACTATAGAAGTATCCGGGTTTTTTTTTAAACTTAAAACATTTATGTTTCGAATAAAAGAATGATTTATCTAAGATTAATCTTAGAATTAAAATATGTTTAGCTCCAATAAACTTTTACCAGTTCAAAATTAAGATATATCATTTTGTAAAAGAGGATAGAACTTTTATCCTTTTATAATATTATGTTGATATTCATGATAATCTTGTACAGTGATAAATATAGATAACGTGCAACGTGTATCAGCAGTGAAATTGACAACCTCTGAAAATAATAAAGACTGTCGAGTAAAGGAATAAACATTATCGAGTAAAAGAATAAAAATAATAAATAATGTCGAGTAGAAAGATAAAAATAGTAAACATTGTCGAGTAGAGGAATAAAAATGATCAACATCGCCGATTAGAAGAATTAAAATAATGAATAATGTCGAGTAGAGGGATAAAAATAAATATTGTCGAGTAGATTAATAAGAATAATAAACATTGTCGAGTAGATGAACAAAATGAATAAACATTGTCGAGTAGAGGAATAAAAATATGAAAACATTGTCGAGTAGAGAAATAAAGATTGTCCAGAAATGTTCATCTGTCCACACAGTGTCTAATATCAAACACTTCCAACAATTCAACTCACCGCGAAAAGAAAAAACTGATTTATCTTCGCTTTTTCCTTGTTTACCCTTAAAATCCACAATAATCATGTCGCATAGGAACCATTGATTATCTGTTTCAACAAATATAAACAACTAAAATTGAAAATAGACAAATATTCGAGATATTTAGAACTCTATGGTTCTCTCTAGTTCTTATGGATTCTTTATCATAGGTAGATGGTATATATAGAAGAGTATTGTACAAAGGGAGATCACTCAAACACACTTTAAATCCTGAGTATATGCCTATTGTGGCGTTGACTTCTTCTGTGGCTAAATTGTAAGAACATTTTTAAGCATGTGGTAGGTTATTTCCCAAAACATAAAACAAATACTTTAACATCCAATAATTAATTTCTTGATATATTTTATTGATGTCATTCAAGAAATTTTCAAGCAAATTTATACTTTTTAATCCCCTCCGCATTTTTTATAACTATTCCATGGGTGCAAAAATATTCTTTTTCCCATGAGATACTGTCATTTTTTATTATCAGCTTATCAGTCACCCGCATATGGAGTTTATATTTCACTAATGATCCGATATGCAGGGGCTTGCACAACATATGAAGATTTCATATACAGAGGTCTCACTGACAAATTATTGACACAGGGATATCGAAATTGCGTCATGTCAACGTTCCGCAAATTTTCACGGTCGGTATAATAGTCTTGTTTTATACTTTGTTTCACTAAGTGAAATGTTGATGCCTTTTCGTTGGCAGTTGTTGAGACGTCTGTACCATTTTTGACAAGGTACACTTTCAGATGTTTCATTGGACTTGATTGGACTCACGGCGGGTGTGTGACCGGTCGACAGGGGATGCTTACTCCTCTATGGCACCTGATCCCACCTCTTGGCAGGTCCGTGTTTGTCCATTTTTACCGGATTTGTATCTATGTCCTGGACATTCTATTGATTTATACTTTGGTATCTAAATTTTTTATATACTTATTACGACTAGAGACATGATGTAATGTTTTCTATCTAGGGGAAATTTGTATTTTGCTGACTTAGAAATTTAAGGACAGAAGAAATGTAAAAAAAAACAAAAAAAAACAAGAAAAATGCTGGCCGATACATATAAATAATAAACATTTGGATAATTTTTGGACATTGTGTTTTGATGCATAGAATCTATGTATCTATTTCATGTTATATTGTTGCAAATTGTTCATTCAATTTGTTATCGTTATTCACAATTTATTTCTTATCCCACATATAAGGCCAAAAATGTCATATCAGATCCCACATATACAGCCAAAAATGCCATATCAAATCCCACATATACAGCCAAAAATGTCATATCAGATCCCACATATACAGCCAAAAATGCATGTCATATCAGATCCCACATAAACAGCCAAAAATATGTCATATCAGATCCCACATATACAGCCAAAAATGTATGTCATATCAGATCCCACATATACAGCCAAAGATGTGTCATATCAGATCCCACATATACAGCCAAAAATGTATGTCATATCAGATCCCACATATACAGCCAAAAATGTATGTCATAACAGATCCCACATATACAGCCAAAAATGTATGTCATATCAGATCCCACATATACAGCCAAAAATGTATGTCATATCAGATCCCACATAAACAGCCAAAAATGTATGTCATATCAGATCCCAAATATACAGCCAAAAATGCATGTCATATTAGATCCCACATACACAGCCAAAAATGTATGTCATATAAGATCCCACATACACAGCCAATAATATAAGTCATATAAGATCCCACATACAGTCAACAATATACGTCATATAAGATCCCTCAGAAACAGCCAGTAATATGTGACTCAATTTTTTATGTAAATGATGAAAAATAATAATGTGTAATCCTTATAAGTTAAATCCAGATTTTTGGTTTGTTTGTTTGTTTGTTGTTTTACATCAAACCAAGAATTTTTCATTTATATGGAGATGTCACCAGCTTTAGGTGAAGTGCTACAAAATTTGGCCTGCACTACGGTTTGTTTTGTTTGTTTATTATTGTTTAACGTCCCACTCGAGAATATTTCACTCATATGGAGACGTCACCAAATGCCGGTGAAGGGCTTCAAATTTTGGCCTATGCTCGGCACTTCATTTTGAGGGTTCTTTAACGTGCCAACACATACTGTGACACGGGACCACGTTTTTTACTGTCTCATCTGACAGACAGGAAACCAATGCACTGAGGGTTCTTTTGCATGCCACACCTTCTGCGACACGGGACCTCAGTTTTAAGTCTCATCCGAAAGATCCATGACATTTCACTCCGTATGCGGAGCATTTGGCGAAGGAATCGTTCACTACTATTTTTAAAGTCTTTGGTATGACCCTGTCCTGGAATCGAACCTGACATCTTCCGTTTATGAGTGGAATGCTCTACCACTAAACCACCACAAGCGGTGTCAAATCCATAAGTTTTACAAATGACTATAAAGTCATGATAATAAGACAAACAAAGAGCTTGAACACTAAGTAAATTTGGTGACTTCAGACCCTGTACTTCCACTTGTAACAGATCAAAGTACATGTAAATAAGGAAATGACATTCGACTTTTATATGTTTTAATAATTTCTGATGGATCTATATCACTATACAAGATCTTACAAGTTTATATGTGGTTCATATCATTAGAAGACAAGGGAAGAAATGTGCAAGTATTTCTTCCATGATATATTTGTAAGCTACAGTGAAAACATGAATAAACTATTAAGTTATAGTTGTTCTGCTTGTCTCTGATAAAATTCTTTTTTTTTTCCAACTTGACAAGTTTTTTTAAAATTCAAGTCTTTCCCTTTGGATTCCTGAGATGATAACAAGAATAGTTCAGACTAGACTGAATTTTGTATTCAGCCCGTATTCATGTTTTCAGAACCACTTGCAGCATTTTCAGCAGAAGTATCAGTATTTGTAGTAGTAGGGGCAGGTGATATATGAGTTTCATCTTTTGTCTGAGAAGACGCTGCAGCACCAGGTCCTTCATTATCACCAAGTTTGTCAGCACTATTTTCAGATAACTTGTCTTTGGATTCTGTTTTTTCTTTCTCTGCTGTTACTCCTTTTTTCTTTGAATCATCTTCTAAAAATGATTCCCACTTTTTAAGCCTCTGATCTCTTTCTGCCTCCGATTCCTGAATTTCATACTTTGTCCTTCCATCCCATGATTCAGCGGATATTCTTTTTTTAGCAAACCAGCGTCCATTTAAGGCCTCAATGCAAGCATCTGCCTCCTCGGCTGTCTTAAAGGAGACCGTCATCACGCCTTCTGGATGATTCTACATTGAAATAAAAATCAAAATGAAATCTACATAATTGATATGAATAATCAGATTCAAAGAATGAAAATATTAAAATGACAAAACATCCATACAGAGGAAATGTATCAAAATAAGACCAGTATCTACAATATTACAAAAGGAGAGAGAGAGAGAGAAGGAGGGTGGGACAGAGAGAGAGAGAAAAAGAAAGAGAGAAATCATGGTTCATACAGCAAATGAAAAAAAAAATTCAACCACTTTTTCAAGATATTAAAGGTGTTTTTCAAGCTCTTTCAAACCACTTTTAATGGGTATGTTTATGCTTTTTCAAACTTGCAAGCCAAACCAGTCAGATTTCACGTTTCAATGGCGGTTGTCAAAATACTGCTTAGAGCTCCTCCACTACACATTAAAGAGTGGTAATAGTACAGCTTTAGACAAAACGTTTTACTCAAACATAATAATTTAGGTCAAGTGTCTGTATGATAAGCTAATTTATCGTTTCTTTTCAAGAGTTGTCTTTCTTCAGTGATCAAGAACCACACTTAAAACAGTATATTGAAATACTCTGATAAAAAAATTCAACATTTATCACTTAATTCAAGCACTTTATCAAGAGAGTGTTTGTTTTCTTAAAAGAAAAACAATTTTCAGATCTGTGTGAACCGTGAGCATTATGCCCATTGTTGATATTTTTAACAAGAGCTGTCAGAAGACAAAAAAAAAAGGAAAGACCTTACTACGCTTCCGATTGTCAGCCAATCAGTATTGTGATTGTAAATCAGGAAATTTTCGCTGGACTAAATTTTTGCGTGACTTTATTTTTGCGAAACACAAGTTCTAAATTTATTCGCGAGATTATATTTTTGCGATTTTGAATGTCCATTTCTTCATACTATTATCATACTTCATTACGCAATGATTTTATTTTCGCGAGCGAGAGCACTCGGGAAATTACATGTAAATTAAATTCAAGTGAATAAAACCCGAATTTACAGTAAGTTAATCCTTATATGGAATGTCACAACCATCGATATTTTACCATCAACCAATCAGCAAGCTTATAAGATTTGAATACATATTCAAAATGATGACAGGAGAATATTGAAATAAAACTTCTGGATAGCTGGATCACATTGTTTACAATGGAATTACGTCATGACACAAGCAAATGTCTATAGATTTTTAAAACAAAAGATCAGGTAAGCAAAAAACCAATTTCCAAATGACAGGGATGAGAAATTCACAGTTAAACGGATCGATATGTTGCTGTGAAAATGTCACAGCATCTTGCTACTAAGAGAGTACATGGGAGGACTTCTGCCCCTGATTTTACCAAAAAATAAAAAAGTAACTTAAAATCAGGATAAAATTTCGACCTATCAAAACACATGCTGCATCATGAATTCAATAATTTATATCTAAAAATATATATTTTTTAAAATCAATGAAAAAGTATGACAAACTCACTGATACAAACTTACATCAAATATTTTCACATTTTTCACTTCTCCGAACTTTGAACTTTCATTTCGCACATCATCTCTTAGTTCATTTATAAGCATGGGATCCTCCTGAAAAAAAAATGTTAGAATAAATGTTATCACAAACTAAATTGTTTAGCTTTGACATGAGACATGTATGGGAATATTTCTGTATCTTGTTTTTTTTTGTTTGTATAATTTTTGTAATATAGCCCGTTTAATTGTTGCCATTTTTGCCCTTAGATAAAAGGGCAAATTTAAAATGAATGTAAAATTTTCAAGGTAAATAACTGAAGAACAGACCTACATGCCATCCGTTAGACTGGTGATTTAGGGCTAATTTAAAACAGGGGTGAAAATGTTGTGTGTCATAAAAGGGCGAAAAATCATTGTATATTGTATGCATTACTGGGTGTTCTCCAGACATTCAAGTTTCCTTCAGTATCTTCTTATGCCAACATCAATACCAATATGAGATTATATATAAATTATCTAGCTTGTATGTTACTTACTTTAAACTAAATAATGTTTTAACCAATGTGTACAAACAATTCTTGAAACATCGTCACTCAATTCATTGCCATTCTCACAATAATGCTAAATTTTTTTTAAGAATGTTTTTTCTGCTACATAAAATTCTCTTTAAAATACCAAATTCATGATTGCCATCTGCCAACCTTTTTTTTTTTCGAAACAAACGTCCATTTCAAAATGTAAGTTATCTTGATATACTGCCACAGGTGTGTTTGGTCAATGAAGCAGCTAATTGGTCACTATTGGTCACTGATGTAAAGCCAGCAAGCAGTAGTTAGACCAGGTTTTGAAGAATCAAGCAAGAGCTATTTGTAAAACAGTTATACCCCTTCCTCCATAAATGGAAACTGTGAATTATTGGAAATTTTCAAAGTTCAGGGGGAATAACTCTGTGAAAAAGTGTTTGATGGTAACCAAATAAAAACTAGACCTAGATATTCACATGGTGTATCTGTATGCCAAATTTCATTTCGAAAAGTGCACTCGCTGCAGAGATAATGAACAGAAACTGAACCTACTGACCTACCGACTGATCGACAGCAGCAAATCAATATGCCCCTCCTACTATGAAGGGGGGGGGGGGCATATTAAATATCAAGGTAATTACTTAACATAAACTGTTGATCTGTTTTCTGTTCAGACACTCACTCTTTAGTACATATCTTCTAATATAGATTGCAAATCATGCTATAACTTACATCAAATTCAGAGGGACTAAACATATTCTTCAGGATAACAGTTTTCTCACATTTCAATCTTGTACCAATAACTTTCTCTGGTCTCCAATCAAACAACCTGAAACATCACAGATACAGAAGTGTTATATCATAGGGAAGTCCATAAAATAATATAAACACCACAGATACAGAAGTGTATAATATAGGGAAGTCCATAAAATGATATAAACACCACAGATACAGAAGTGTATATCATAGGGAAGTCCATAAAATAATATAAACATCACAGATACAGAAGTGTATATCATAGGGAAGTCCATAAAATAATATAAACATCACAGATACAGAAGTGTATATCATAGGGAAGTCCATAAAACAATATAAACACCACAGATACAGAAGTGTTATATCATAGGGAAGTCCATAAAATAATATACACATCACAGATACAGAAGTGTATATTATAGGGAAGTTCATAAAATAATATAAACACCACATATACAGAAGTGTATATCATAGGGAAGTCCATAAAATAATATAAACATCACAGACACAGAAGTGTTATATCATAGGGAAGTCCATAAAATAATATAAACATCACAGACACAGAAGTGTTATATCATAGGGAAGTCCATAAAATAATATACACATCACAGATACAGAAGTGTTATATCATAGGGAAGTCCATAAAGTAATATAAACATCACAGATACAGAAGTGTATATCATAGGGAAAGTCCATAAAATAATATAAACATCACAGATACAGAAGTGTATATATCATAGGGAAGTCCATAAAACAATATAAACACCACAGATACAGAAGTGTTATATCATAGGGAAGTCCATAAAATAATATACACATCACAGATACAGAAGTGTATATTATAGGGAAGTTCATAAAATAATATAAACACCACATATACAGAAGTGTATATCATAGGGAAGTCCATAAAATAATATACACATCACAGATACAGAAGTGTTATATCATAGGGAAGTCCATAAAGTAATATAAACATCACAGATACAGAAGTGTATATCATAGGGAAGTCCATAAAATAATATACACATCACAGATACAGAAGTGTATATCATAGGGAAGTCCATAAAGTAATATAAAACACCACAGATACAGAAGTGTATATCATAGGGAAGTCCATAAAGTAATATAAACACCACAGATACAGAAGTGTATATCATAGGGAAGTCCATAAAGTAATATAAACATCACAGATACAGAAGTGTATATCATAGGGAAGTCCATAAAATAATATACACATCACAGATACAGAAGTGTATATCATAGGGAAGTCCATAAAATAATATACACATCACAGATACAGAAGTGTATATCATAGGGAAGTCCATAAAGTAATATAAACACCACAGATACAGAAGTGTATATCATAGGGAAGTCCATAAAGTAATATAAACACCACAGATACAGAAGTGTATATCATAGGGAAGTCCATAAAATAATATACACATCACAGATACAGAAGTGTATATCATAGGGAAGTCCATAAAGTAATATAAACACCACAGATACAGAAGTGTATATCATAGGGAAGTCCATAAAGTAATATAAACATCACAGATACAGAAGTGTATATCATAGGGAAGTCCATAAAACAATATAAACACCACAGATACAGAAGTGTTATATCATAGGGAAGTCCATAAAATAATATACACATCACAGATACAGAAGTGTATATCATAGGGAAGTCCATAAAACAATATAAACACCACAGATACAGAAGTGTATATCATAGGGAAGTCCATAAAGTAATATAAACATCACAGATACAGAAGTGTATATCATAGGGAAGTCCATAAAATAATATACACATCACAGATACAGAAGTGTATATCATAGGGAAGTCCATAAAATAATATACACATCACAGATACAGACGTGTATATCATAGGGAAGTCCATAAAATAATATAAACATCAAAGATACAGAAGTGTTTATCATAGGGAAGTCCATAAAATAATATACACATCACAGATACAGAAGTGTATATTATAGGGAAGTCCAGAAAATAATATACACATCACAGATACAGAAGTGTATATCATAGGGAAGTCCATAAAATAACATAAACACAACAGATACAGAAGTCTATACCATAGGAAAGTCCATAAAATAATATACACATCACAGATACAAAAGTGTATATCAAAATATAGAATCCACATTGAATATTGGAAAAATGTGGATGTCTGATAAATATAGAGGTGGGGGTGTGTCAGGAGTCTTCAGTACATTGCCATGGTGGAGTAAGCACTCCCTTCCTACCAATCATACTCAATATGAGCCTCTATACAAGTGCCATGGAGGAGTAAGTATTCCCTATCTGCTTTCCACACCCACCACGAGTCTGCAGTCAGGTGTCATGGCAGAGAAACCACTTCCTGTTTACTGATTGCACTTAACATGAGTATGCAGTTAGGTGCCATGGTGGAGTAAGTACATCCTGCCTACCAATCATACTCAATATGAGTCTGTTGTTGGGTGGCAGAGTAAGCTTACTCCCTGCCTTCTGGTAACACTCAATGAGTCTGCAGTCAGGTGCCATGGTGGAGTACGTACTTCCTGCCTTCTGGCAACTCTCAATATTAGTCTCTGGACAAGTGTCATGGTGGAGTGAGCACTTCCTGTCTTCTGGTCACACTCAATATGAGTCTGCAGTCAGGTGCCATGGTGGAGTAAGCACTTCCTGCCTGCCTATTTTTTATTCACAATCAGTGTAGATAGTGTACAACCACACTAACAAACAAATACTTCTCAACATTTCTGAGTATGAGACTTGCTATGAAAGCTAACAAGGTCATAATTAGTATCCAAAATATTGACTTCAAATTCTTCTCAAATTCATCTCCTATTCAACTGAAAGCAAAGAAATAAATGCTCCTGCCATAACCATGATCAGACATTTTGAAATAATAAAAAAAATTACTGGTCAATCGGACCAATGAATAAAGGAATTTCACTGGTCAAAGAAATTTTTTTACTGGTCTGTATATATACACAATTGAAATGAAATGGAAAATTACTGGTCATTTGGACCAGTTATCAGATAGATTTCACCGGACTTTTATAAAATCCACTGGTTTTTCTGGTAAGACAGGTGAATTTAAAAAACTCTGCAAGATAATCACTCAAAAATCAACGTATGGTAAATCTCATCAACCTGCTCATTAGTCTATCATCATTATTAACAGTAATATACATTCGTTTCTGATGCTTGATTTGATGGTAAATATTTACATTTGCTATGGCACTGCCCTTTTTCACACAAGTTAATTTGATTTTGATTTTTGTTTTACGTATATGTTGGCAGCCAGTTTTTAATGTCAGGGGAGAGAACCTGGTTACAACTGGAGCCGGGAAGAGACCACCAACCTTCCACAAGTAAAATCAGCTGGGGTTCAGTGGGGCTCGAACCTGCGCTGACCAGAAGTGAGATCCTGACAGTGATGATAGAAGCCACATCACTAAATATATGCACATAAATATTTTTGAAGGAGTTATCTTTCTTGTTCTTGGATACATCCAAGCAATGGGAGGTTAATGAATAACATTGTACAAGCAAAGAGACTGTATAATACAATGAATACTGTTTCAACAATAACAATTTTAAATGAAGTCCATCCTTAGCATAGAGAAGAAGATAAAGCTTGGTCTTGTGCTTGGTTTCTATTGTGAAAAGCATGTGACAGTACAACAAACTCCCCATGGGCATGACATAAGTCAATCATTGGTAAACACACATTTGTCCAAAATCAGGAGTTTTAAATCACAGTCCAATGCCGATGACCACTACTGCCACAGGTTTCACATGTACAGAAAGTGTATAGACAGACAGACAGACAGAAAGACAGGTATGCAGGCAGACAGACAGACAGGCAGAAAGACAGGCAGGCAGACAGACAGACAAACAGCCAGACAGACAGGTAGGCAGGCAGACAGACAGGTAGGCAGACAGACAGGTAGACAGGCAGAAAGACAGGTAGACGGAGAGATTATTTCTCATTTTACAGATAATGATGAACAACATTAAGAAATACAGCTGTTAAATGAATTCAATACGTACTTCTCCTGTTTCTCTTTCAATTTTCTCTTTTCTTTATTTGAGAGTTTCTTCTTTTTCTTTGTAGGATCAAAGTTTCCTTTCATTGTGAACTTCGCTTTCTCAACATGGAGTTTGTGATCTCTTAAGTCATAGCCATCCAGAATCTTCAAGGCCAGGTCCACAGATTCCAACTTCAAAATAAAACGTATTTGTTAGGGCTGAAACGATACACCTTTGTCATGGTACGGTAAGTATCATGATACATGGTCTACAATATGTCGTTTCCGAGATCCCTTCACAGATCACTCTCTGTCATGTGACTTTCATCACCACGTGACAAAATTTTGGGCATATTTTGGACAAAATGGCGGGCACCCTACGGTAGTCTTTGTATCAGCTGATAAATGATAAGTTCAGATTGATACAAAAAGTCCTACAATAAATATTTTAACTTCTAAACATTCTCCTATATATTAAGAGTTGGTAGCTAGGTGTATACTCCTGATTTGACTCAAAGTTTACATCAGTGTCAGTGACAGCGTATCATAGGCTATAATTACGCTTCAGTTGTAGCTTCATATTTTTATTCAGAAATTCGTTTAGATGAATTGTCGTTCATCCACGGATATTTATTTGATTTATTTTTCTCTCTGGAATCCGATTTACAACATAACACCACATATCAGCACTTGCATTTTTATTCATATTGATTTCTTCTACCCTCCATGGTTAATTTGTATTCACCGTGACCAAAGTGCCATAAATTTTCTCAAAATCACATGATCAGTGAGTTGTAATTTCTGAACCATTCCGGATCTCAGAAACCACGATACATGTACGTACCATGATATTTTTTATATATTTTTTTCCTAATAAAGGTACCAGTTCATCAAACTTCTTGTGTAACTTGTTGTTTCTGTTTGTAATATAAAGGTATTTTACCCATGACAGAATATTAGACTTTTTGAAACGGATTCATTCATGTTATTCTCCACCACTGAAAACTACAAGTGAACTATGAAAGTGTGTTGCTCCGCCATGTTTAGCAGTGAACTGAAAACGTTATGTCATACATGATGTAAGGCCGCGCTCGATTGAAAGCGTACTACACCTGATTATCCAATCACAATACGCATAGCGTAAGTTGTGGATCTATACAATTATTCTAGGTATTCTAATTGTTCTATCAAACCTGTAATTAAATGGAGGATCGGTGTTCTAATAATTTTTGTATCAATTTTTTTCAACGGATTTTGAATTGATCAATAAATGGAAGTATCGTGAATCGTCTCATTTGAAAAAATATCGTGATATATCGATACAGTGGTGCATCATTTCACTCCTAGCATTTGTATATAATGTGTTGACATATAGAGTTTTATTTTCCACTGGGAGCAAATTTTATCACCTGATGATTTCTTATTTCAATTATTCTTAATATACTTGTACAGCTTTCACCTGGTTTTCTGTCGATTAAAACTGTTGGTGATATTTCTATCTGTATGACAATTACTGCAGGTGTGATTGTTTAAAACAGTCAGTAAAACAACTGGCTTGTAAAACAACTAGCTTGTAAAACAACTAGCTTGTACGACAACTGACTTGTAAAACAACTTCTAATATCTTCTGACTTACCATTTGACTTGTAAAACAAGTCAGACTTGTTAATTTTTAAAAGAATTATGTGTGTATTGAAATAAATTGAATAGAGCCAGGGTCAAGATTTTTTCATTACTTAGATACTGGGTCAAGCTTTTTTCATTATTTAGATATTAAGTCAAGCATTTTTCATTACTCAGACCCTGGGTCAAGATTTTTTCATTATTTACATACTGGATAAAGCTTTTTTCATTATTTAGATACTGGGTCAAGCTTTTTTCATTATTTAGATACTGGGCCAAGCTTTTCTTTATTACTTAGATACTGGGTCAAGCTTTTTTTATGACTTATTTATTGGGTCAAGCTTTTTTCATTACTTAGATACAGGGTCAACCTATTTTTCATTACTTAGATACTGGGTCAAGCTTTTTTTATGACTTATTTACTGGGTCAAGCTTTTCTTTATTACTTAGATACTGGGTCAAGCTTTTTTATGACTTATTTACTGGATAAAGCTTTTTTCATTACTTAGATACTGGGTCAAGCTTTTTTTCATTATTTAGATACTGGGTCAAGCTTTTTTATGACTTATTTACTGGGTCAAGCTTTTTTACATTACTTAGATACAGGGTCAAGCTTTTTTTCATTATTTAGTTACTGGGTCAAGCTTTTTTCATTTAAATACTGGATCAACCTTTTTTCATTACTTACATACTGGGTCAAGCTTTTTTGATTATTTAGTTACTGGGTCAACCTTTTTTCATTACTTAGATAAGGAGTCAACCTTTTTTCATTACTTAGATACTGGATCAAGCATTTTTCATTATTTAGATACTGGGTCAAACTTTTGTCATTACTTAGATACTGGGTCAAGCTTTTTTCATTATAGATATAAGGTCAAGCTTTTTTCATTACTCAGACACTGGGTCAAGCTATTTTCATCACTTAGATACAATACCTTGATATAGCAACATCTGGCGTCACCTTTAGGCTGTCCATTTTCATCAGTATAAAGTTTAAGTTTAGGTTTTTTAGTTTGGGGGTCAAACATGATGAGTCCAAATTTCTGCATCAGCTCTTTAAATTCGTCCTCCGTAATATCGGTAGGTAAACCAGATACGTAAACGTTTGCGTTTTTACTTTCATCCATTTCAAACCATTTTGGATCTAGAAAAAGAAAAACAAAAACATTATGAGGCATAACTAATGTACTGTTAACACACTTATATTCACCAAGTACTGTATTGTTGCTTTTATTCGTGGGGGGATTTAATTTTGCTATATTTGCAGTAAGAGAAAATTACGTGAAATTAAATACCCCTGAATATAATATCTTACACTTATGAAGTATCAGAAAGACAACTAATCGTAACTAATTTTGACGAAAATTTATACTCGTGATTAAGTTCCATTCAGAAAAACACGAAATTTTTTTCTCTTTGAAATTAAACAATTATACAGTACTCAATGTGCAACCTTTCTCAAATACATTTAAAGATTTTCCTATATCCAATCTGTTTGAAAATACTTTACTTTCTTTGTTTTGAAATTCCAAATTAGGATTTTTTGGGGGGGTATTTTGGGGAAAAAACAAGCCACTTTTGCATTGTAGCCAGAACCAAAATCAGCCTAGGAAAATCCCTAACAATTATCACTGTGTGTAATAGAAATTGCTCACCTCCATTTTCACCTTTAGATTTGATTTGATTTGATTTTTTGTTTTACGCCATACTCAACAATCTTTCAGTCATATGATGGCGTCCAGTTTTTATTGATGGAGGAGAAACCCCGGTTACCCGGGTAAAGACCACCGACCTTCCGCAAGAAAACTGGCAAACTTTCCCACTTAATTCACCTTTAGATGTAAAGGCATATTCAAAATGAAAGTAAAAATTTGGAAAATGGTGAATACATTTTATGCAGTAAATATATAAAAATAAGCAAGGGCGATATATACATTTCTGCTATACAGTATCAATGACTTTAATTCTTGTATGTCACATTCAAGCATAGGGGTGTCGCCACTTTGGTGGAAATAAAACCTGGTTGCAAGGAACCACTTGAAAAGATCACCGACGTTCAGCCAGCAGCGTGAAAAAAAAAAAATACACATAAAGATCAAATAATAATCCAGAATTGTCTACTGATAAATAGATATGAAAGCAGAACCCAGAACAAGGTCTTAAAGAAACAAGAGAAAATATTTAATCCACTCGGCACAGTGCACATCACATGTAGTTTTTGAAATTCACTTAACACGTGGACAAATTTACTCAACACCTATTACAAGTGAAAATTATTCATTCATAGACTTTTTGTGGAAAAGAATCGGTCTATTACCTCTTTTCACCCCTGAATATCTGAGTGGTATGCTCTTTTCAATTGTTAGAGATGCCAGTGGCTTACTGGAAAAATTCCTGAAATTACTAACTGAGCCAATATGGGCTGGGTTTTCGGGGCTGGCTAGGTCCCCGGAAGCTATGCATATAAAGATGCTCCGAGATTGATTCTGGCATACTTTCTGGTGTTTGACTACAATAAAGGACTTTGAAAATAATGACTGTTTTGTGCTTTTTTTAATATAAATTTCATTTTCATTTGAAGCGAGGTGAAAACCAACCACTATGTAATATATTTTGAAGGCTTGTTCTGCTTAGAGAAAAGGTGTACATGTAAAATGATTTGATCATTGCACACAATAGTCAATACATAAACACTGCCCTTTACATCAAATTTACGGACATAATCTATCATGTCATAAAGATACCCATGCCGTCCCTTTCCTCCAGCAAATTGTTCTTAATCCCTGGCCTTGGTCAATCATTTTTATATTAGCGGATTGATCTATAACACTCATGTTAGATTTTCAAATTTCGCTCTAACACCATGCATGCCATGTGCTTTAAATTGTCAACCTCGCTTTAGCAATGAGTCAAAGCAACATTGATGCTGATTAGTCAATTTGGTTACAATCAACGAATGAATAAACAGATAGCAAAAGTCGTCCGATGAACCGGAAATATATCTCAGTGGTCTGTCTAGTTACCGAAAAGAACCAGAGAAACTGGGTTATACTAAATAACGGAATAGTAATCAAACTCCGGAATTTGGTTATACTAAATAACAGAACAGTAATCAA
The DNA here is from genome assembly GCA_030159075.1 of Atrina japonica. NCBI lineage: Eukaryota > Metazoa > Mollusca > Bivalvia > Pterioida > Pinnidae > Atrina > Atrina japonica. The sequence goes on from BROG01000508.1 coordinate 355,018, forward strand.
ATCCGGAATGTATGGGGATGGGAATTAAAAATCCGGAAAACTAGCATCTCTATCTTGTTTAAGACCAGTCTATCATGGTCTCTAGGGATGAAAGGGTTAAGATTTTTAAGACCCGGTGTTCATCATAACCAAAATAAAAATAACATCTTGACTTGATCTAAGATGACATACCTTCAGGTGGCTTGGGTATAAATTTTCTTTTTTGCCCTTTCTTTTTTCCTTTTCTTTTACCATTTTCCTGTTCCTCCTCTTCATCTTCTTTTTCCTCAACTTTTCCGTCTGCAGCATCTTCAGAGTACTGCCCGTCATAATATTGATTATAATAATCATCATAATATTGCTTATAATAACCATCATCATATTGCTTATAGTAATCATCGTAGTACTGTTTATAATATTCTTCGCTATTTATATCAGCCTCATTCTGAGCATCATCACTTTCAGTTTTCCCCGCACTGTCAGCCGTGGGTTTATCAGACGGATTTTGATTCTGTCCCTGTGACTGATAATAATTCTGGTGATACTGATGATAGTAATTCCAATAGTCACTATCGTATTGGTCAGAATTTTGTGATTTTTCCTTGTTTTCACTAGACTCGGTGGTTTCTGTATTTGTCGCTTCTGATGTTCCATAGTTCATCTGATACTTAGCGATGAAGTCATCGTCAATCTAAAAAATAAAATAAAATAAAATGTTTTAGATTTTGGATTTGGACGAGGCAAACTAAAGATAGAGCACAGAAAGAAAAAACTGGTAATTTTCCTAGTTACAAAGGGGCAAACATTGTATCTATGGATCGGTAAATCACTAAATGACTCACTGCCCTAAATTCAAACTCTGTCTGCGTCTTTTTGGCTCTTGGCATTGTGTACGAGTTTCATAAAATTTGGATGAGGCAAACTTAAGTTAGAGTGCACAAATGAAAATCAGCTGGATAGATAGACGGAAGGGCTGTCAAGGGTAAAAAAAAGTAACATTATTAAAATGCCCTATTCGTCTAGTGGAGGGGCATCAAAAAGATTGACTTTTAATGGTTGTAAATGATTTGATAAATGATTTGAAATTTTTGTGAATGGACCAACCATTCAAGGTGCCAACAATTTAAAATTGATGATTTCTCGTAGTATACATACATGTAAGTGCTACAGTAGTTATTATAAAATAATGCATTCCAAACTGCGCCGTTATATTTACACAAAGGGGGGGTGGTGGCAAATTTAGCATTTCTGTCTCACCAGTCAGCTGAACTAGTTGGACACAATTTTTTACTAGCCCCGAAGAGGTATGATAATTTACCAAATTGGCACACACAGGGCTGGACAAATAATTTTGGAGTCAGCTTGCCCAGGGCAAGCTGAAAGTAATTATCAGCTTGCCCTGACCATTAGGCTATTACACGGTAAACAAAGTACTCACAAAATGACCCAACTATACACTTATACATGTATGTACTTTTGTAACTAATAATATCGAGTGTTAACTACTGTCGTCCATCATTTATTTGATCATTGTTTCCCTCAACACTTGTGCAGTAGTAATAAGTCTAGACCAATTTCTAAAGCATAGTTTTTAAGCCTGGCTTGCTTAAGGGCTAGCCGGCCATGTTTTTCAACTTGCCCGAGCCAAAATTGAGTTTGTCCCAGGCGTCGGGCAAGTGGATTTGTCCTGCCCTGCTCACATATACCACACTGGTACTAGAATTAACAATTGGCAGTTTTCGTAAGTTATTTATTTCTGTGCTTTTATATTCTCATTAGTCAAAGCGACTGTATCGTAGTCAATGTAGTTTGAGTTAAGAAAAAAAATTTAAGGGTCTGATGAGGTAATTCTAGTGTTCAATGTACATACACTACACTTTCATTAGTCATTGCTCGTGTTTATACTGTAATGTTTTTACACAATTTCTACTAGTCAACCAGGCTAACCAAAACACAAACTTGGCTAGTCAGCTGCAAAAGTTACTAGTCTCAGACTAGCAGACTTCCGCTAATTTCGAGCCCTGTTGATAATTCATCAATGTGACACATCTGTCACCAGGACCCAGTTGTTCATCTATTGGTTAAATTTAACTACCAGTTAAATATAACCCTTGTTTAAATATTGTAACCAAGGATTATATAACCTAGGATTGAATTTTGATAACAGTGCCAATCTTTCTGTCATTTTGAAAATATAGCCCTCCATTGGTTAAAATATGTAACTGAGTCTCAATATATAGAAAAATTTTCCATATCTAAGAGATGATTTAACAAAAATTATATTTAACCAATCATTGAGCAAAAATTTTTAACCCTTAGTTAAAATTTAATCGTTGGTTATGATATTTAACCGAGGGCTAAATTTTAACCAGTAGATGAGCAACTGGGTCCAGGCCTTTTTATCCAGTTCCCACAAGGCCAAAATTTGATCCCATTCTCAATGCATAATGCAAGTGTTTTTCCACATTTTATGAAAAAAAACTTCCCAATTTGGTGTTCAATACATGACCAAAATGAAAAATAGATTAATGTAAGGGATATTGCATTTAAAAATGAGATTTCATTACATTTAGACTTCCAAGTGTGCAAAAAGCTTTTCCCAATTTGACATAAATTTGTGTTAAAATTCCAAATCGTGTCGCCAATGGTATTCTCCCAGAATTGACCGAAAAAGGCCTGGTTACTGAAACGGAAATTAACGTTTAACTTATTCACCCCTAAAGGCACATTTGGACAGGTCCAAGTCATTGATTTATTGCATAGTCCATTGTTTTTTCAGGGGTTGATGTGTTAACGAGCAGGTACAATATGGAAAACCATTGCATGTTTTGGATGTGAAATCCATCCATCATTTGCCTACCGGCATCCATCTTTCTACAATTTCCTTGTTGTAAAAGCTCCTATTTTTACCAGGCTCGGATATCGGTACAATTACACAATACTTTGTCACATGATCCAACGAGACAGTCATGTGAACACACGACTGTTTAGAACTGTACAGTGGGATTGGTAAGAAAATAAAAATATATTTGATGTTTTTGCATAGCGAAGAAAATATCAGGGTTCACACCAATATTTCAAACTTATGAGCCAAAAAATTAGCAAAACGAATATTTTTTGAGCCAAATAAAATTGCATTAAGCAAAATAAATAAACAAAAAGTATCCAAGGCTATAAATCATTTTAAAACTGTAATTCCATTTCTTCCTGATTGTTATATCATATAGCTGCCTGTACGAATCACAATCACTGTCTTTGGGTATGCTCAAAGTCTGTATCTTACCAATATATTGCCTCAGGATGGATTTTCTCCCGATTGTCACACAATTACCAATGATTTTATTTGAGCAAAATATTTAGCCAGAAACATTATTTTTGAGCCAATTGATAATATTTTTAGCATTTTTGCTAAAATGGCACTTGGTGGTGTGAACCCTGAAATATGTTTTACATCACTTCTTTGATTTTTCCAAATTCCTCCCGATTTACATTACCGTAGATATTCTAATGGAATGCATGCGTCTTTGTCAATTAAATATCTGTCTTGAACATGCTTACAACTCTCATATACATGTAATACATCTGTACGGGTTGTATACCTTGAAAAATGTCACCCCTGGTTATTTTTGCCCATTTTAAGATAGAAAAACATATTCATTCTGTCTTACATGTACATCAGCCCTTAATTACCATTACCTCATGGATGGCATACATGTATGTGTCCGTGCTTCAATTATTTAGCTTCAAAATTTTGTTTTTAATTTAAATTTGCTCTTCTCACCTAAGAGCGAAAATTTCCAGGTCTGGTATACACCAGTATTTTTCAAATTTCATTATTTTCTAATTTTGCACATTTTGAATGCATACAGATAGGTACTATGTTGAGGTTCTAGGAGTACGACCTTGTACACACAAACTACCTTAGGAAACCATGCTTTTTTGTCATTGCGACCTTGTACACACAAACTACCTTAGGAAACCATGCTTTTTTGTCATTGTCCCACTCAAAAACAGTGCCATCTTTATCTGTGTAAGTTCCAGCTTCTCTGTTTTCTCTCTTTTGTTTTTCAATTTCCTCAAGTTTTAATTGTTCCTCAAAATCAATTTCTTCCTCCATCTTTTCAATTAACTCTGTAAGGTATAACAATAACATGAATTAGTACTCAATGGAACAACACTGACAATATTTTTCCAGTTTATAACAAAACAGTGTTACATGTATCACTTGATAATAGAGAGCGCAGGCCATTCGCAAAAGGAACTCATAGATTACACGTGTACATAACACAGAAATGTGACAGAACTGTGTACATAACATAGAAATGTGACAGAACTGTGTACATAACGTAGAAATGTGACAGAACTGTGTACATAACGTAGAAATGTGACAGAACTGTGTACATAACGTAGAAATGTGACAGAACTGTGTACATAACGTAGAAATGTGACAGAACTGTGTACATAACGTAGAAATGTGACAGAACTGTGTACATAACATAGAAATGTGACAGAACTGTGTACATAACATAGAAATGTGACAGAACTGTGTACATAACATAGAAATGTGACAGAACTGTGTACATAACATAGAAATGTGACAGAACTGTGTACATAACATAGAAATGTGACAGAACTGTGTACATAACATAGAAATGTGACAGAACTGTGAACATAACATAGAAATGTGACAGAACTGTGAACATAACATAGAAATGTGACAGAACTGTGTCAGAAGCTGCACACTGTAGAGTCTAAAACAGTTTTCAAGACTGGACCACTTCAACCTGACATGGACTCTTTACAAAAACATGTTCAAATCAAATGTTTCTGAGTTTTGTTTTTTTCTGGTCAAATGATTGCCGGAAGTGCTTTTGTTCTAAATATTTGAAGTCACAATATACATGTACTGCAACATCATTCTGTGGGACAGGTGTTGTCCTTGTGAGACCTAATACTCCCAGTGACTAAATGAATGCCTTTCCCTGCATTTGTACAACAAATAGCTGCACTTGTTTTCACTGCACTGCACTAGTTCATATTTCACTTAAAATCTCTAGAGTACTCTAGTCTCTAGTGAACCCTCTAGTCTGACTTATATTCAGTAGTATACTAAAATTACGAGAAAAACATCAACACATAATCCCTTTGGAGATTCTGTCGTGTTGCCCCCACCAGAATCCCTTGTCAAGCCTTCATAGTTTTATTCAGGAAAATTTGGAGAGAACTTTAAATAATAAATTTCCGGATGGCAGTCAATTAGTAGGTCATCTATCATTTCTAGACATATTTTTCTTTGACTCCAAACATTATTTTATTGAAAATCCCAAATAGAAATTGAAATATAATATAAAATGCATTACATTACATGTAAAGCCCATGGGTTATATCAGCAATATACTAACATTAACCCACACAAAAATGTCTATCGATATATACCCAATATGCAACATTACTAAAAGCAGTAGTCGGAATAATTGTCTCTTTTCAGATTTCCGCATCCGTTCAAATCAGGACTCCGACATTGTCTCTTTTCGAACCGATTCTATAGCATCTCATAAATCTTGATTTTTACACAAAAATATGCTATTTGAATATCATTTGATAATATTTTGGGACACCTATGATCATATACAATAATTCAGTTCACCTTAAGTCAAAAAGCTTCAGATTAGTGTTAATTGATCTGACATCTCAACTCTGCCACCGAAATCCGATTACTAATTTTAGTGTGCTGGCATCAGCCAAAATCTAGGAAATCTAAAACAAACCAAAATGTGTGCAATTTTTTTACTGCAAATGATTCAGAATGATATCCTTAATTATTATTGAAAAATTATTTAAATAAAATTAGTATTGGGTGAGAAATCAACGATGATTTATTTCGAATCTGCCTCTAATCGAATCTGAAATATATACAATCAGCAATCCGACATTAGCATCTTTTCGATCCGACTCTGTATAATTACTAACTGATTACAAATTATGGTTGTTAACGAAAAATAAGTGATTCTAATGTAATTTAATGGTATATTTAGAAGGATATTATCATAAACAATTGTGATATATACTTTACTTAAAGTTTAAGTATAACAAATTAACTTAAATCGATCCAATACCTCGACTCCGCCGTCGAATCCGACTACTAATTTTAGTGTGCCAACGTAAGACAATGTACCGTAAATCGAGTCAAAAAATAATTTTGTACAATTTTCTACGGTGAATGATTTAAAATACCACAATAAAGATATACTAAAAATATTGGGGAAGAAATTGACAATTATTTGTTCGAATACGCCGATTCTCAAATCCGACTACACCTCCGACTACTACTTTTAGTGACCACCAATAACACGAACTTGATTTGGAATGTGACTATAATTAAATGCGCTCTTCGACTTAAAACTGAACGTCTGAAGTCATCAACGCCTGAAGTCACATTTAAACCTGCCCATTTCAAAGAATGGGCAAGTCCACTGTCAAAATTCGGGGTGCATGATTTAGAATCAAATTATGACAGTGGAACATGCTATTTATTTATCTGGGTGAGTGTAAAGGTGACCACAGGCCAGGGGTTAATGAGTTACAACTAAGAATTTGAGTTGGTGTTCAAAAACGTAAAACTTACGATTATTGGTAAGACTACACTAAACTCTAACTGTGAATTGTTTCTGTCCCTTATTTCAACGAATTCATCATTTGGAAAGTTTGAAGAAATGATAAAGTGTGCTGACAAATAAAACTGTATCAACAGACTTACATGAAAATAAAGAAGGCTACTTTATCGCTACAATCTAGACATGTTGTTTTCCAGCCATAAAATGGTACTTCCGGTACAGTAAGTCGTAAAGAAACTTAGAAAGGTAAAATATTGATAAATGATTTTAACAAAATTTGTCCCACGAAATAAAAAAAAAACATTAACTGTGTTTATTTCTGAAATATTTATATATTCAATTTCAAATTGTGAAACTTTATTTTCCATCGGCAAAGGAAGATGTTCGGATTGTTTCTAAATTCATCCTTCACCTTACTACAGTTTTTTCATTGGCGGATCCAGAGGAAAGTTAGATCTATCAGAGATGTGTTATCTATGCTTTTTTAAATTCATTCATTTATTTTTATTATCATTTTGGTAAAAAGAAGTGAAGTGAAGTTATTTATTTTTATTACAATCATTTTGGTAGAAAGAAATATAGTCGAGTAACCGTTAGAGTTTTTTTTATTGACATACGAAGAAAGTACTGTATATGTATAACCAGCGATATATAAATAAATTCTTCATCATATAAAAAAATATATTTTGGGGGTGGGGCGGGATAACCCCCAATACATTAATGAATGTGTTTTTTTTTTTCATAACAATCAATAATATATGTGGTTTAAGGGCGGGGCTATCAACAATCTTTAAGTTATAAGCAAAATATAAATTCCAGGGGGTGGAGCAGGACCCCCATATGCACCACAATATCAGTATATGTGTCTCATCATAACAATCAATAATAGATATGGTATAAAGGTGGGGCTGTGAATGGTTTTTAAGTTATAAGCAAAAATATAAATTATACGTAGTGGGCAGGACCCGTATATGCTGTAATGCACCACAAAATGCGTCTCTCCATAACAATCCAATATTTATATGGTTTAAGGGTGGGGCTGTGAACGGTGTTCAAGTTATAAGCAAAAATATATATTCCAAAAGTGTGGCAGGACCTCATATAAACCACTAAATGTGTCTCCCCATAACAATCCAAAATATATATGGTTTAAGGCTGGGACTGTGAACGGTTTTTTAAGTTATAAATAAAAATAAATATTTCAGGGGGTGGAGCAGGACCCCCAATGACACCCCATTACACCACTGAATGTGCTTCCCAACCATCATCAATAATGTATCAGGTTTAAGGGTGGGAATGTGAACAGTTTTTAAGTTATAAGTAAAAATATAAATTTCAGGGGATGGGCAGGACCCCCAATGACCCTATCATACACCAATGAATGTTTCTACCCATAACAAACAAGAATATATATATATATATATATTAGGGGTATATACATATTGAACGATATTTATATAGATAATACATATACAAACTTAGGGGTAGACATTTTCAAGAAATACATAACAAACTTTAATTGTCAAAATTAAAGATGGCCACCTGGCAGCCATTTTGTGATCCAACCCTCCTGAAAATGTACACTTCACAACTAGACCTCAAGGAAAGTCTATATGTCGAATTTCATAAAGATACCTTCAGTACTTTCTGAGAAATAGTGATAACAAACTTTAATTATCAAAATCCAAGATGGCCGTCTGGCAGCCTTTTTGTGATCCGACCCTCCTGAACATGTACACTGCACAACTAGACCTCAACGAAAACCTTGAGTGAGCATCCCGGGTCACGCTTGCCGCGAGTCCACAGTCAAATTCAAATGACAGAATATGAGGAGTGAAACCTCGTCACAACCAGTAAAGATGAGGCAACAACCACTATCGAAAAGGCAAATTAACATTTCTCTCGATGAAATACTGTAAAAGCGAACAAGGTCATTATACAATAGCATGCGGTTGCCTCTGTATATGAAATGTTCATATGTTGAACAGGTACTGGCATGGTATCGGATTATGTATGAGCCAGCGGCTTAGGAATGTGTCCTTACGGCATAACCAATGAAATGGGAGAAAACAAGGAATTCCATCTGATATAATATTTCTAATTTTTAGATAATTCCTACCGGGAACAAAAAGTTGGTCTCGCCTGCACTCATTTTCATATCAAATTTAAAAAATTCATACATGTTCAAGTTTCAGAAAACATAAAAGTATCATCAATTTTACAATTTTTTTTAGGAGGACATTGAATTTTTACAATTTTTGGGGGATGACATTGAATTTTATTGGAATAAAAGTATCAATTTCCAAAAAAATAGCTATTAACCCTTTTCTCAGCCGTTGGCTCATATGATCTCCGAAATATAAACACCGTAAGTAGATAAAAAGTGATAATTTTACTTACACCAAGACGTGCCAAAAGTGTTGTTTTTTTATGAAACACATGTACAAAATGTACATGTATATAGTAAAAACGATAGTGTATGACTGTCTGTAGACTTCTGACATCTTTTTATATCAACTTCAGTGTATTTTGTGTTGAATAAATGTGATGTTGAACGAAATAAGTATCAGGATAACCAATGGATAGGTACTTAAATATTTTCGGTTACCATTTTCACTTTGAGTGAAAAACAGTGTCGGTGATGCCAAAAGGTATCGTAGATTTTTTGTACAGAGTGGAAAAAGTCGAATCGTTTTCAAATTAAATTCCTCCAAAATGTGTAAATCGAATTCTAAACGCGATAATACACATATAAATAACAGCGGTGGATCTAGAAATTTGTCAAAGTGGGCGAGCCTAGTAGGTTAACATGGATTTATACCCTTGGATCCACGAGCTCACCGCACATATTTTTCTAACCATTGGATTTTTTGTAAGGCAATATTTCGCCAGAAGATCGGGTTTTAAAAATATGCATAGAATAATTCTATATCAAATATTTTGGGTATTTTGAATACAGTTGTTCTTACATGCAGTTTTAAAATAATATTTGAATTTGAAAACCTACTCGGTTTACAGGCTAAAAGCTTCATGTAGACCAATACTGTAAAATAGTAATAATTGTTACCTAAACTGGTGATAAAAACAATTTCTGTCTGATATGAATTCCCTATTTGAGGAGCAGAAGTTTCATTTTTTTTCGTGTCCTGCCGGTATATAAAGTAGATCAAATTCATCATGCTATATTAACCCAGGAAACGCCCGTGGGTATAGCACTGGCCAGGTGTTCCGTGAAAAAATAACAATAAACCTTTTCCCCGATCACCTTATTTCCCGTTGCACCACACCTTTTGCACGATCAAAAAAAAAAAAAAAAAAAAAAAAAAAAAATCCAGTCAATTGATTAGGCCATTTCAATTTTTTTTTGTCGGTTTAGCGTACTCAGATGGATATAGTTTTTTTATTATAGAATATAGTTTTTATGATTAAATTTTGTTTTTCTTTTGTCAATACGTTAGTAAGATAGGCCTACTGAAATAAGCATAAACTTGCATTTTCTCATAAAAACGTTTCTTTCTGTTGCCTTGTGTTTTTTCTGATAGAAAGATATATATTTTTTCATTTTAGGGTGGACGCTAACTATATATATATATATAAATTGGAATGGCCTCAGATGTACCGGCGATCTAAGTGTAAACACGTGCAAACTGAATACATTTAAAACGAAACAAAAAGTTAAAAGGAAAGAAAGAGATCACACCAAAACCAGCCATATATATGTTCATCTGAAGCTTTACATGTCGCTGCCAAACCAAACCCCCGGAGTGCCCTCTGCTATTTTAAACTTTGTTTACATTATAGATACATTATACGATGGTAATAACATTTAACAGCTGTAATGCGTTCGTGCATCCTCGGATATGAGCGTTCGATATTAATATTGCTGCAGCATCTGTATCAAACACGTGATATATCTATCCAATCCCTTGAAGTAATTAAATGAATGAATTGATTATTGCTTCGCAGGTTTAGTGGTTTGCAAGTAGTTCAAGCATACCGATGAGCTTATAGCATGTAGGATATTCAAAAGGTAATGTACAATTAATATTTTAGTTCAATCAATGAACATTCCCTTTTTCAAACGTTTAACGAGATGTTTAGGCCTACTCGGCTACTGCAGTAGGCTACATGTCTTTAGGGATCCCTGCAGTAGGCTAGTTTTATTGCAGGCCAATCTGCTTGGTTCTAGTAGTTTGTTAGCTCTCTGTATGCCGACTATGCAGCGTATGTCTTTTATGTAGATCTAAATGTCATTGGTTTATAGGCTACGCTCTATCAAAGACAAGCTATATGATCAGTATTACAGTACGGTGAAATGCTGGACAGTTCCCTTTAGAGAGTATTTAACTCTGAGACTGAGGTGTGGGGGTGTGCTAGCAAATTTTGTCAAGTCAGATTATTTTTTTTTTAAACTGTAACAAGTCAGAATATTTATTTTTAAATAGATCAGACACAGATTGTTTATTTTGTTCCTCTCTCTCTCTCTCTCTCTCATCTCTCTTGCTGCTCTTCCTTACCCTCTTTATCCCCTTCTCTTTCTCCCCTCCATGTCGTTCTCTCCTCTCTGTCATTCTCTGCTATCTTCTCTGTATCCTTATCACACTCTCTCCTCTTTCTCTCTCCTTTTCTCTCTTTTTTTCCTCTCCCCTCTGTAATTCTCTCCCCCTCTCCTTCATTCTCCCTTTCTCTCTTCCCTTCTCTCTCTTCATTTCATTATGCATTTCCATATACCTGTTTATTATAATCATGTACTTATCTTAATGCAACTAATATGAATTCCTCTTTCGTACGTGAGAATATTATACAAAAACAATCATCCGTCCACTTATATTATTGTGTCTGTTTCAGGCTAAAGGGATTTTGATGAAACTTTTTTACAGTTCTAAAGCAAGTACTCAAGTTTCTCTACTAATTTTGTGATTTTTGGCCAGATCGTCTCAGAGGTGGATCCAAGTTGGGGCAAAATAGGCCTGGGGGTATCCCTCTTTCAAAATCTTCTCCTCCAGAACTGCTGCATGAATTGAAAAACTAATTGCATCTTGGTGATCTATATCTAGATGTACAATGTATGAGAAAAAAGAAACTAGATATTTTACATTACCCTTCCTCATGTTACATGTCTATTTCAGGTGAAGCTCCGTAACCATAGCAATGAATGCAGCCATGTTTATAAACCTTGTATTGCTTGGACTTAGCAGTCTACAGCTTGGTTCCTGTTATACAGTCTTCAGAATTGCTGGTGTTCTCAGCTCGAGTCGGAATGAGCAGAATTTCAGGGACGCTGTTGCCAAATTGAACAGAAGTACCCCAGCAAGTTATAATTTGGGGTTTGACTCAGTCACCATAATAATGGATCCAAATCCAATTCGATCAGCTCTTAATTTATGTAATTTCGTGATTCCACAGAAAGTTCACACCGTTATTGTGAGTCACCCACTAAATGATGATTCGCCACCTATATCTGTTTCGTATACGTGTGGTTTCTATAAGATTCCTGTTATTGGAATCTCTGCAAGGGAAAGTGCTTTCTCAGACAAGGTAACTTATACTAGTCATCTAGTGCATACAATTATCTATAAATACAGTCATACTTGCATTAAAATCACGTTTTGGGGACGTTGTTATAATTTTCCTGATGTTATTGTAATTTTTGACATTTTCATTAGAAAACCACTCCTAACCTACGAAAATGAAAAAAAAATTCAAAAAATTTGATGTATTAATGGAGTTATTAAGGGGATTCCGAAGGAATTTTTAAATTTACCTAGGTGAACAAGTGATATAAAGGGTGTGCTCGAGAGTACTGTTCTGGCACAGTCTCGGAATATGTTACAATAGAATGTACCAGGGCAGGAAGTAGGTATTTCAAAGATGTCGATAAAATTTACATAATTCATGTAAGTTGATGGCTAAATTAATATCGCTTGCCATTGACAGTGTTCCAGAGCATTTGTTTGGTGTTCTACTTGTCTGGATTGTCCTGGACAGTGAAACGAACACGCTCAGTAGAGCGTCACCACATGACTGGCAATGCCTTACCGTTTTTATATAGATCAATGTGTTAGGTGTTTTCCATGATTAATTAACTACATTTAGTTGAAATAGGACTTTGAAAATATGATGAAAGTTCATATGAATATGCATTAAGAGAGTACAGAAAAGTTTATTTATGAACATTACTCTCTGGAATATGGCTTTAAAGGCCACCTCTGTATAAATAGCAGCTGCCTATAAATGCCATTCAGGCAACCTTTTATTCTTAACTGTTTTATAACGAACAAACGTCTTTATAAAGGCCACCTGTCTATGACAGCAATTTTTGCCTGTTCCCTTGAGTGGTTTTATGGACAAGTTTGACTGTATACAAATATACATCATATGTATACATGTAGTTCAGGCTGTTGTTATTGTATATAGGACCGACATGCATAGGCAATAATACCAATATACCCGGTACATGTATTTCAGACATTTTGAAATTTAAAAAGAATTACTGGTCAACCAGCTCAGTGAATAAAGGAATTTTCACTGGTCAACAAATTTTTTTTACTGGTTTGTATATATACACAATTGAAATAAAATGGAAAATTACTGGTCATTTGGACCAGTTATCAGATAGATTTCACTGGACATTAGTTTTTTTTGGTAAAACCGATGAATTTCAAAAACTATAAACTATAAACATGTACAATATAATGTAGTTCTCTATCATACCTATGGAATTGATATCACAGTACTTATTCTGCGCAGTCATGTTTAGGGATTATCAGTAGGCCTAATAAATACCCAAATACAAGAGGAAAGTGTGATGTATGGTTTACAAAGTATGTTGTGTTGCTAAACTGCATCACAGTTGGTTGATGTGATCATGTAATTCACATACATATATGTATAATATAGGATTGTTTATGTTTATTGTTTATTGCTGTTTAACGTCCCACTCAAGAATTTTTCACTCATATGGAGACGTCACCAAATGCCGGTGAAGGGCTTCAAATTTTGGCCTATGCTCGGCACTTACGGCCATTGAGCAGTGAGGGTTCTTTAACGTGCCGACACCTACTGTGACACGGGACCTCCAGTTTTTACTGTCTCATCCGAAAGACAGGAAACCAACCTGTCGCTGGCAGGACTCGAACTCACGACCTCACGATCCAGAGTCGAGCGCGCTACCGACTGAGCCAAGTCGGCTCGTATAATACAGGAAGTTGCAGTCACGTAAATATACATGCTGACAAGTGTATTTGTATCAAAGGCCATATTGCAAACATAAACATCTACACACACAGACACACACATACACACACTTACACACCTACACACACACACACAAACATTTGTACATGTATATTGCACATGCCAAAGTGAAAATCATCATATGTAGACTACATACAGTGAAACCTGTATATAGGGGCCACCCAAGGGACCAGAAAATATTGACCTTTATGTGACCCTTATACACAGGTTCAATTTAGTTGAAGTATGCAGTCAAAAGACTTGGAAAAAAAAACTGACCTTTATAAACAGGTAACCCATATATAGAGGTGGCCACTATAGCAGGTTTTACTGTATTTGACTAATGATATGTCTTAGGTTCCAATTGAAAACTGGTCTGCACATAAATATATACATTGTACAATGTATGTACAGTGGAACCTTGCCTAAAGTTCACCTCACTTAGGAGACCACCTAGCATTTCAGACCACAAGTTTTTAGTCTCTTGATAAATAATTTAACAAGTACATATACAGACCCTCAATTAACAGACCACCTCACTAATCAAACCACTTTAAGTCAATCAGTTACGTGGTCTGTATAGCAGTTCCTCTGTATTAAATCATTGATAGATTATTCCATAAAGCAAGATTATTTCATAATGCTTTAGGCCTACATGAATTTTCCCAATAATTTCCTTATAAATACCTTTGTACACCATGTCCTGTATCTTGTACATATCGCTTTTTCTCACGACCGGACATGATTTTAGTTTCAACGATTTGTTTTTGCAGAATGTTCATGAAACATTTATCCGCACAGTTCCACCATATTTCCACCAGGCTGATGCTTGGATAGATATGTTAAAACACTTCTCGTGGACTCAAGTAATATTCATTCACAGCATGGATGAGGAAGGTCGAATGATTCTGAGTAGATTTCAGTCTTTAGCTGACAGTATTCAGGTGAGTGTATATTTTTATAACAGATCTATAAAAGTGAATTTTTCCCCCTTAGAAATGTATTACCGTATACAAAAGATCAATGAAATGACAGTATACAGAAGTTCTGACTGTTTGCCCAGAAAGCAAAGGGATCTTGGACCATTCTGTTTACTGTGCACATATATCTTTTACATGTATATCACACTTAACAATCTTTTGATTTTATGGTGAGGGCCAGTTTTTAATGGTGAAGGAGAGAATCCAGTTACAATGTACCCGGGAAGAAACCACCAGACTTCCGCAAGTAAACTGTCATCAACTTTCTCACAAAAATCAGCTTAGGTTCCACTGGGAGCTCAAACCTACATTGACTAGATGTGAGAGACTTCATGGTTCAAAGGTCAATGCTCGAACCACTCAGTCATGAAGGCCCTCTTTTTATTCTCTAATTGTTCTTAACAGATGAAAATTTACATTTGTATACAGGGATTACGATCATCAGCATGTGGGTCCAGTAAAAGGCCCAATTCCCCATGCAAAATCTGCTATTTTTTCCAATTAATATTGAGCCTACAATGTCCACTCTGTATCTCACATTCTGTAAAAAAAAAAAAAAGAATAATTTTACAACTTTGTTTTTCTGTCAAAACTTTCATGTCATCAGGTGACAGCCATGTTGGCAGTTGAATCAACAGTTAAATAAATCACAAAATAGTCCTATGAGTCAAAAGACCATAATTATTTTTTTTTTCCAAATTTGGACCAGGCTTCTTATGAAAGTGAATTAAACATTGACTTAGTTATCCTCAAACATACCGGCAATAATATGTTTAATAGTTGTCTGTTAAAGTGTTTTACTGTGAAAATGTGTTATTTTGCAGATAGAGAAAGTTGTAAAGTACCCAACAGGTGCCACTAATTATACGTCATATTTAAGTACCATCACATCCAAACAGTCGCGAGTCATCCTGCTGTCAGCGTCGTAAGTATGAACTGACCTCTTGAATCGGAGGTACAACTTTAAAATGATGTTATAGATATTGATACAATATTCGCAGTAAACAACAATTTTTATGTTTATGTTTATATTCCCTTAACACATTCAAAATATCACTTTTCAATTGTCAAAAGGAGAATTTCTTAACCTTGACCTCAGGTTGACCTCAGGTTGACTGGGCAGAGGGGGTTAACAACTTGCTATGAGTTGTTAAACCTCTGTACATTCGAACATCTTTCAGCACTTCTATAGTCCTGAAGTTTTTAAAAAAGTGTTGGCAATTTTTTAAATTTTGGTCCAACAGTAGCTCATTACAAGTGGAACCTGTCTTGAAAGACCACTTCCATTAAAGACCACCTGCCTTTTTAAGACCACATTCTGAAAACCGCTTGAATAAATAATCCATATTTCAGTGGCAGATGGGGGTGGTCTCTCAAGACAGGTTGCACTGTGACACATTTGTAGAGATTAGTCCCTGTGCCTCATTAGTGGAACTTGCTCAATGTGCCAGATTGGCTCAAAAGTAGAAATTGCTCTGGCTCACTAGTACAGATGGCTCACTGTGGATCACTTGTAGAGATTACTCCCTGTTCCTCATTAGTGGAACTTTCTCACTATGTGCCAGTATGGCCCATAAATAGAGATTACTATGGCTCATTTGTAGAGATAGCTCACTGTGGCTCATTAGTGGAGATGGATCATGGTGGCTCATTTGCAGAGAATGCTCACTGTGGACATGAATCATGGTGACTCATTTGTAGAGATTACTCACCATGGTTCATTAGTAGATATTACTCACAGTGATGCAATAGAGAAAATGCACAGAGGCTCATTAACTTAGATTACTCATAATGGATCAATAGTAGAGATTACTCACAGTGAAGTAGAGATTACTCACAGTGACTCATTAATAGAGAATACTCACAATCACTCAGAGATAGCTCACAGTCTTATTAGTAGAGATTTCTTATAGTGGATCAATAGTAGAGATTATTCATACTAGTCATAGTGACTCAGTAGAGATAACTCACAGTGACTCAGTAGAGATAACACACAGTGACTCAGTAGAGATAACTCACAGTGACTCAGTAGAGATAACTCACAGTGACTCAGTAGAGATAACTCACAGTGACTCAGTAGAGATAACTCACAGTGACTCAGTAGAGATAACTCACAGTGACTCAATAAAGATAACTCACAGTGACTCAATAGAGATAACTCATAGTGACTCAATAGAGATAACTCACAGTGACTCAGTAGAGATAACTCACAGTGGCTCATTAATAGAAATTACTCACAATGACTCAGTAGAGGACTTAGAGCATTGGCCATGCAAGTTGGAGAGCTGGGTATAATTCCCAATAAGGATCATGCCTGAAACTACATGTACTTGGAAATATGTAGCTAGTGACTTCAAAAAGTACTCCCCTCTATGTGAGGGGAAATTCACAATTCTTTCATATGAGACATGAAACCAGGGTCCCATTTCATAGAAAAAATAGGTTTTTCTCATCCTAAGATGTTATTTTAGTATAATTTTAACTCATTGACCCCTAAAGGCACATTTGGACTGGCCTAAAACATTGATTTACAGAAGAGTTCATTATTTTTCAGGGGTCGATGAGTTCAAGCTCAAATCTGAATTTCTGTCACATTCTCTAAAGCTGATGATATATTCCATGTGATTTGTTTTTCTTTTTAAGGAAAGAAGATGCTGAAACTATATTTCGTGATGCATATCCCTTGAATTTAACAAGTACAGGTTATGCATGGATAGTTACAGAGCAGGTTATGGCTGCTACGAATGTACCTGTTGGTATGTAAAGATGTGTGGTGTATTTTCCATTATACTTATGATACTCTTTTACATATGTGTAGGTACTGTGTTGGCCTAGGCAGTTACTGTCTGCGCGGCTCACTTTGGAAATCGGAAAATTGTCCACAGTTCTTTTATTATATCACCTATGACATAAGTTTCATCCCTGCCCAATAAAAGAAAGTTGTCTTATAACTTAATCCTCAATTTTTAAAACCAAGTTTCCAATATCACCAGAAATAGTTTTTGGTAGGCAGTTTCCCATACTAAATCAACATCCCAGTGTTGGTGCCGTATTTAGAACAATACATTTCAACAAGTTAGGAGGGAAGTGGGTGACAATTCTTTATTATTTATATTCATTCATTACTCACACTATGTCTTTAAAGAAGTCATTGATCATTTTAAACATGATTTATATATAATTTAACTTCTTTTGTTATCCTCACTTTTTCATTTAAGAAGCCTGTTGAGACTGCTTTTGCAATCGCAGGGGCTAAAAATTTTCTTTCAGATGCTTGGGTCCAGGGCTTGTTTGTTAACTTTTGCTTGGGTCCGATCCTCTAACATATGGGTCCGATTACAGTAAAATCTAAGGCAGACTTATGATATAATTAATCAATACATTTAACTACTATCAAAGATGGGAACCAAAAAACTGCCACAAAGTCATATTAGAAAATGACGATTGAACTTTTCAAAGGAAACAAATAAAGTTTAGAAAGAAACTGACACAATAATCATTCACTGATTCAGACCTAGGTCCTCGGACCCACATAGCAGGAAAACGACAGCGTCCGAAAGTAGATATGTAGGTCCCGGACCTCGGACTTAAGGAATTTACAGGCCCTGTAATCGATTGTAGATTGTGTACCTGTTATAAATTGGAACCTTCCACAAGTGTTGTAATTGAGTACATGCAGGAATTCCGCCCGCAGCGGACAACATTATTTTAACACTGCGAACGACCATCCTTACAATATTTTAATTGTTTTTGCTTGTTCATTTGAAAAGATAATAATGAGAGATCGCATTTAATTATTGGACAACTTATTTCAGCCATTTGAAGCCTTCATTATATAGTATATGATTTTGTTGCTTACGAAATATCGAAGATTTTCTGATTTCCGAAGTGAGCCTGTACAAGATCATATCTAGGACATTTTTTTTTATCCATACACCCCTAGAAACACAATTAGAATGGCCCGTGTCATTGATTTCAAGTAGATTCCATTATTTTGGGGGTAGATAAGTTAAAGGGGCATTAGCTGTGTTTGTCAAAAAATTATTTCAATTTTTTTTCTACTTTTACTACTTGTACTTCATGTACAGTAACAAATAAGAGCTAAACACAGGCATAAAATATCTTATATTCCTATATATTTTGTAAAAATTAGGACAGGTTCAGTGTGGTATTCATATACAAATACATGTAGTAAGATTGAGTTAATCAGTTGCAATTGAAAAAATGCCAAACCTGAGTTTCTCAAGCAATTTTCACAAAATATATAGGCATTGAAAATTTTTTATGCCTATATATATATATATATATCTTTTTCATTATTTTATATCAATCTAAGTACATGTAATTAAAAAAGGGAAACAAAAATTTTTGAAAAAACCCCACAGCTAATGGCCCTTTAAATAAAGGTATGGCTGTTCTTTGCCATGCACTTGGAGGGAGGAATGAAAATCATAAGTCATTAGAATGGGACTTTTACAAAGAAGTCATGAGTAATGGTAAACTTGTATTTTGAAGAGCCCTCATCGCAATTGCGTTGGTAAAAATTTGTGACAATTCAATTATAGAGAGTTCTTATCAGTGAAAACTTTTGGGTGGGATGTAAAACAGAATGAACACAGTTAGGGATTTACCACACTCTTTTTTTGCAAATGGGGTGTGGGCCTTTTGCATTGGGTATTTTAGCTACATTTTATTGTTATTAAGAATCTAAAAATACACAAAACTGTTTGAAAATACAAGAATCTCTTCAAATTTTTTGTCCTTTGGCCACCATTGGGAAAATATTAAATTCAAATTGGAGGGAAAATGCATTGTTTTTTTTTTGCTTTGGGGAATGGTGCCTTCAGACTCGGCAGATAAAGAACGTAGAATTGAATTTTCCAGTTCTTCACTTAATGTATAATTTTTTTCTTGGAAGGTGTTCTTGGGCTACTACTTCCTAATGGAACAAAAGAGGATGTCCACATCCAGGACAGTGTAACTCTGGTCGGGCAGGCAGTCCAGAAACTTTTCCAGACAGGGGAACTAACAAATTTGGACAATACACCTAGTAGCTGCAATGTTACACAGTATGAATGGAAGCCCGGGAAGATCATTCTCAGGTAAAAACCTGTCGTTTAATTTATCGATGTATCTAATAAATTTGTTGGGCCCTGTCTATTAAGACATCATCATTTCTTACCATTAATTTGAAGTCAGTACGTTCTGCATATTTCTGTAATCAGTAGTTTTAGTTTTAAAACTGAAATTGAAAGAGTATCAAGTATGAATATCAGTCATATCGAAATTGCGATTAGAAATCACGGTAATTTAACATCAGGTAAAGATATTTGTAAAATGTGTAAAATGTATTTCCACACAGAAAATACTCATGGTCATGTTATATCAAAGAATCTTAATGTATTAATGATACACCAAAGTCACAGTAATGAACTAAACATAACTTTTCTCAATTAAACATGTTTAACCTAATTTTTTATATGTTCGAAATTGACTCTCAACAATTCTTCTTCTTCTCATAGACACTAAATATCTTAATTTATAAAAATTAAGAACTAACTATAAAAGATAATGACATTTATATCTTATATGGGTTTGAGGCCATCGTCATGCAATCTAAAGCACTGCTGAATTTACAAATCGTATAGTTCTCAGTTACCAATCATGAGTCAAAGTCCCGACGTTTTGAAATTTTCTGGGTGGTGCTTTGAACTTTGAACTCATATACATGATTTACTGTATTTATATACTGTATAGTTGCTTTTATTCACAGGGATTTAATTTTGCTATATTCGACGCCATAGAAAATACCATGAAATTAAGTACACGTGAATATAATACTTTATACTTATGGAGTATCAAAAAGACAATTTGTTATCGACAAACATTTTACCAATCAAAATTAATTCATATATAACAAGACATTGTATACATGAATCACAAAATTTTATCAGCTTTACTTCAAGTCATATCATACTTCAGTATGTGCGAAACTTTAAAACTCGTGAATAAGTTCCTTTCGGGAAAACGCGAAATTTTCTCCTAGTGAAATTAAACAACCCTACAATATACATCTTGATAGAGAGATTGTCTTATTGTGATATTACAGCGCCTTTAAAGAAGAGAAGATGGAGACAGGCGTAACGGGGCGGCAGATCAGCTTTAACAAGGACGGTGATCTGCAAAATCCTGTGTATATGCTAAGGAATGTGCACGTGGGAAAAACCATTAACATTGGTTACTATGGTAACAAGGTAGGTAAAACAATCAGATATTCTACAAAACACTGTATGCATGCTAAGAAATGTGCATGGGGGAAAATCATTTATTTTGGTTGCTATGTTAACATGGGTAACAGAATCAGTATAATTATGATGGTGATCTACAAAATTCCTTGGCATGTTTAGAAATTAGGGAAAACAACCAATATTGGAAACTCTGCGAACAAAACAACATATAGGGCTTACTTTATAATTCAGCCAGTAGCTGAGAAAGGGGTCATTAGGCCAAATTTGGGGAAAATTGTTGTTTTTGTGGATTTAAAAAATATATAATATGAAAATGAGCACAGGCAAGAGCAACTCTTTTTGTTTCTGAAGTGTAAAATCTTAAAAATTAAGATTCATATCGACGAAATTCCTTGTTTTTTTTTCGCATTCCATTGGTTATACTTCTATGGTAAGGACATTTTTCTTAGGCTATCTGTTAAAGTCGGCAGAAGTACAGGTAATAGATAACTAATGTACGACGGCATTTTGACTTATGTAAATTTGGAAATTTTCATCATCGTTAAATCTTAATGATTTCATTGCCATTAAATATTCTGTAAAATTAAGATCAAAATCACTAAAGATTTCTTGATAAAACCAACCCCCTGTTTGTAGGGGATTGGGGGGGGGGGTGTCTTAATTCACACTATAATTATGTTTATCTCTTTATACATTATCTTGTTTGTCGTGATTTTTGGTCACTTAGAATAACCACATGTATTGCAATATTTTGTTCTTTCTACTGATCAGGCTATGCAGCCAGCCTTTAAAATTGACGATTCCCGTATAGTTTGGCCTGGTAACGAGAAAAACAAACCTATTGGCATCAAGATTTCAACTCATCTGAAGGTAGGTGTTTTATACTAAAAACAATCTGTGCAATCATCACCTTGGCCATAGATAAAAGATTAATAGAATATTACATGGGCTTGTTGAATGGATAAGGATACCTTTCCCAGAGTTAAAATAAGAATATGGTTGTCTGATTTAGGGTTTCCCTGGGATTGGACTCTCAAATTCTTACCACAATGGTCTAGATTTTAATTTCAACTCGACACGCCCATGTTTGATTATTTTCTCTCATGCTACAGATACATAATATATATATCAGGCCACAAAATAACAGAAATCATCGTAACATATTTAGAGGTTACGCTAACAGGAATAACTGTAACCTGCAGGTTATGATAACAATTATAAAGACCCTAAACTGTATATAATTTTATCGGTTACACTGTATCGTTTTTTTTTTTCTGCTAGTTAAATACAATGTATACATATATATTGACAAGTGTAGCGTGTATTTCAGAGTTCAAAGTAGCTATGGATATGTGGCGACAAATACACTGTATCGTGGAGAACAAAAAGGAGGTTATGTGATTTGTAGTTGTCATAACCTCTCATGTAACCTCAATGATCGCTCCCGTGTTATTTTGTGTTCTGTTTATGTATGCAAATGAAATCTGAAACAACTTTCAATATGCATTGTATTCTCATTACATATACATGTAGAAATCCCTACGTCTTAAATTTGTATGAAATCATTCATTGTAAAAAAAAAAAAAAAAAAAAAATTGGAAAAATCTGTGATCCTTTGGAGAAAATTTTGTATTCTCACAAACTTGTATTTCACAAATAATCAATGACAGACATATTGAACATGAAAAATTTAAGAAGTAAAATCTTGGTTTTTTTTGTATGTTTCAATAACTTTTTGTTACAAATTTACTTTGTTTATCATTTGTGTTCCATTATTTACCACTGGTAAAAAATGTATTTATGGAGTTTGACTTAAGAATATGCATCAGCTGTTTAGTTCGTTTGGAACTTTTCAATTTTCAAGATTTTTCAGAAACTGTCTTTGTTCAATATTGATTACCGTATTCTAGCCAATAAGCACCCATTTCTCTGTAAACGCCCTTCACCCTTTTATTAAGATTGACTCACCTTTTTTACACATGAGAATGTTTTCTAGCCAGTTGAAGAGGAGATATGGACCAGAAAACATAAGTAACAGTTTATCTCTAGACCCCTTTTGGATTTTTGGATCTTTTATCCGTATTTTTTACAGATTGTAACACTGCAGTCAGAACCATTTGTAAAGACGGAATTGATGTCAGTCAAAAAGACTTGTAACGGTGAAAACGAGAGATTATGTCCGTTCACTAATAAAACTACTGGTATGTAATATTTAATTAATAATAAATCTGAATATACATATGTATGTACAGTAGAACCTCACCTAAAGGCCACCTCACTTAGGTGACCACCTTGCTTAGATAACCACCTTGCATAGGTGGCCAACTCACTTAGGTGACCACATTGCTTAGATAACCACCTTGCATAGGTGGCCAACTCACTTAGGTGACCACCTTGCTTAGATAACCACCTTGCATAGGTGGCCAACTCACTGAGGTGACCACCTTGCTTAGATAACCACCTTGCTTGGATGCCCACCTCACTGAGGTGACCACCCTGCATAGGTGACCACCTTACTTAGGTAACCACCTCACTTAAGTGGCCAACTGACTTTGGTGACCACTTTGCTTAGGTGACCACCTCTTTTAGGTGACCTTCTTGCTTAAGTGACCATCTTGATAATAAGACCACAGATATACTGTCTCTTTAAAAAGTTTCTAATAAATATTTGATAAGAAAGAAACTACATGTAGCCTCACTAACAAGACAACTTTTAATCAGTCAGTCAGTTAAGTGGTTTTGATAGCGGGGTACAGTAGAACCTCGAAGAGTCAAACTTCAGTGAGTCAAGTTCAAACTGTTGTTACAGTCCCGAATAAATTTTGTTTGTTTAATAACACTTCTAAACAGTTTATAATCGGAACTGTTGTAAGTCTTGTTTTTCATTGGTTTATCATTATTCACCACTTCTAAAAAATGTATCATGACATTTTACTGATTAAAACACAAGTTGACTTGGTAAGCAGGGTTCTAACTCCGGGTCAGGCCAATGTTTGAAAGTTTGTTTTAAGTACGTAACCACATTTTCATCATGTAAAATTTGGTCCAGTGTACATACTTGAGAAGGATCGGTATTTAGAGGACATTTTGTACAGGAAAAAAAAAAAGGAGAACAAATCCAGACTTTGTTATCTGTGTCATTATCAGGAAGCCATGTGTTTTTTAGAAGATGAGGTCTTTGAAAGTTGCACTGTAGTTATGTAGTTCTTATTACATTCATGGTTAAAAGTACAGGATGTTATGTGAAAATGTGTTGGTACAGTAGAACCTGTCTTGACAGACCACTGTCATGTAAGACCACCTGTCTTGAGACCACCTGTCTTGAGACCACAGTCTGAAAATTGTTAAAATTATCCGTTAGATAAAACCTCTTGAGAGATCACCTGCAGTTGGAGACAACTTTTCAGTGGCAGATGGGGTTGACAGGATCTTTTTGATACACATTTTGTAGTCATGCCTGTAGCTGTCTTCTGCCCATTAACTTTACATTGTCAAATATTATGAGGGGCAATTAGATCCCTATTCCTTCTCACAAGACCCATTTGCTCTTGGAACTTGGGCCTAGATATAGGCCTAGAAATCTATTTGGGCACTTTTGACATCCTGTAAGTCACAAGATGAAAGAGTGCTTTTGGTAAAATATATGTATTGAGACTTTGTATATATCTTTTCATTCAGACACAACTTAACTTGTTAAAATATTCAATTTCAGGGGAGACGACTGATTATTGCTGCTGGGGTTATTGCATTGATATGTTGATTGACATTGCTGAAATGGTCAATTTCACATTCCAACTACATCTCAGTTCTGAAGCCAAATTTGGTTCCTTTAAGAAGGCATGTGCAAGATTTTCTTTGTGTTATTAAACATATTTATAGCAAAATATATGCAAATAAATTGAAAAAACAAGTTTTCCAACATATAAAAATCCCTCCTCTACGATTACATTCATTTTACACCAATTTATCATACTTCATGTTTTAACAGTTATATTTTTAATTGAATGACTCAGACTAGGAAGAAAAAAAAAGAAAGAAAGGAAAATTGATTGAAATATTAAAATGAATAATTGCAAAGATCATTTTAACATACTGTAAACCATGCGTTGAAGAAGGGAATGGGAATCTTAACTACAAAACAAGTAATCTCCATCGAAATAATACATGATTTTAACAATGAAAAATATCAAAATATTGGCTGTATAGTTACAAAATTCACTAAATTAGCCAAATGGGCACCACAAGGCCTCTTGTTGATGTACAGTAGAACCCCGTCTTGAAAGACCTCTGTCATGAAGGACCACCTGTCTTTTGAGACCACATTTTGAAATCCACTCAGTGTGACACATATCTTTTAATAAAACCTATTTTGATGGACCACTTGTCTTGAGAGACCACATTTTAGTGGCAGATGAGGTAGTCTCTCAAGACAAGGTTCCACTGTATTAAAGCTGTTATCACTGTCCTGTTATAGTTGAATGGTTCAACAGAGAAAGTTTGGAATGGCATGATTGGTGAAGTAGTTAGAGGAGAGGCAGACCTTATTGTTGCTCCGTTGACGATCAACCCCGAGAGGGCCGAACACATAGATTTCTCAAAGCCATTCAAATACCAAGGGTTGACAATTCTTGTTAAAAAGGTGAGTTAAAAAAAAATATTTCTTGAATATTCAACATTGTTCTGCACTTAAACTGTAAGTTGTTGATAAAAGTTTATATATGATAATTATGATAATTATAATTGCTTAAAATCAAAATCTGTGACAGCAATTCTGTATTGTTTGTAAAATAAACTTGAACTACAAATACTGCTATAAAGCAAATGAGTGATGTTAAATGATAACTTTAGTTAAGAGTTCTGAGTCTCTGTGTACTCTTGAAATGAGATTCTGTATACCTGTAAGTTTTCGCTCCCGTTTAAATTTTGCCATTTTTGTCCAAAACAAGAGGGTGAATTTAGAATAAAAGGGAACCTTTCATTCTAAATATTTGAAACACTGACATACATGTAGGCGACATGCAATCCATGTGAATGGTAATTTAGGACGAATTTAAGATGGGATGAATATACTTTCTGTCCTATTAGGTCGAAAATAAACCGGTATGGGAGGGATTTTTAGGTATTATGTATCCTTAACAGACATAATTGTTACAGTTTATAGCTTATATAACATGGATACCAGCTCTATATTTCAGATGTAATATTGGCAGGAGATAGAAGTTACATGCAATTTTTGTTAAAAAAAAAAAAAAAAGATAAAATCCAAAAACAAACAAAATTGAAAATAAAAATCAGTTTTTCTTTTACTTCCAGTAATAAATTGTAATGCATGAATATACTTTCTGTCGTATTAAATAAGTAATAAATTGTAATGCATTAATACCCCAAAATGCATAGAAATATTATCCCATCTTACATGTATTACACTTGTAGCAGTTACCTCCCTTGGTCTGTAAAAGCCCCTGCATTACACACAAAAATGTTCAGTTTGGAATCACATAGAATAAATAAAAAAAAAAATGCCTTGGCTGTGGACTTAATCCTTTTATTATGACAGGATTTTGAATATTCAGATAGATATATGTATTGATTCACCAGTTCTCTCAGATTGCCTGTTTCATATGGGATCTCAATATATACAGTAACACCAGTTTTTGCGACCACCAGTGTATAAAGAAACACTGTACATTTTTAAAAAAGCTCACTTTTCTCAGTACAACAAGTACAATGGAATCTCACTATCTTGAAATTCATGACACCTCCCCTATTACTTTGAGATATCCGCAATTTGAGTTAACAGAATATTTTATTGGCATATTTTTCTCACCATAAAATTTCGGTGAGACATTCACTTCGACATATTCAGAATTTCGACTCGTCCAATTTCGACACAACAAGATTCCATTGTATTTGGCGTGTGTCAGTTTGACTCAGACTCACGGAAATATGAATCGTACAATTTATTGGGATTTTCAGTTATAGAATTATTTCTTCTTTTCTTTTTTTCATATTTTCTGATTAAACAACGGTATTTTGTAAACTGTTTTGTAGACTCCAACTGATTCCAGTCTAGCGTCTTTCCTGCAGCCATTCCAGGATACATTATGGATTCTTGTGGGCCTGTCTGTCCATGTTGTAGCTTTAGTTCTATACCTGCTGGACCGCTTCAGTCCATTCGGTCGATTCAAGCTGGCCAAAAGCAACGATACGGAAGAAGATGCCCTCAACCTATCCAGTGCCATGTGGTTTGCATGGGGTGTTCTACTAAATAGTGGCATAGGGGAAGGTTGGTTTTTTAACATCTTACACATATCATCAAATGACCACTTAACATTTTACACAAATCAGCTAACCACTTAACATTTTACACATACCAGCTAACCACTTAGCATTTTACACATATCAGCTAACCACTTAGCATTTTACACATATCATCAAATGACCACTTAACATTTTACACATATCAGCTAACCACTTAACATTTTACACATATCAGCTAACCACTTAGCATTTTACACATACCAGCTAACCACTTAACATTTTACACAAATCAGCTAACCACTTAACATTTTACACATATCAGCTAACCACTTAACATTTTACACATACCAGCTAACCACTTAACATTTTACACAAATCAGCTAACCACTTAACATTTTACACATATCAGCTAACCACTTAACATTTTACACATACCAGCTAACCACTTAACATTTTACACAAATCAGCTAACCACTTAACATTTTACACCTATCAGCTAACCACTTAACATTTTACACATATCAGCTAACCACTTAACATTTTACACATACCAGCTAACCACTTAGCATTTTACACATATCAGCTAACCACTTAACATTTTACACATATCAGCTAACCACATAGCATTTTACACATATCAGCTAACCACTTAACATTTTACACATATCAGCTAACCACTTAATATTTCACACATATCAGCTAACCACTTAACATTTTACACATATCAGCTAACCACATAGCATTTTACACATATCAGCTAACTACTTAACATTTTGAATGTTAAAGTTGTAGAAGAAATGTGTATTAGAATTTGTTCAGAAATGATGTCACATCATAGACAAAATATTTTTGTTCATATGAAATGAAAGTAGTTTTGTAGCCAATAACAGTTAATAGTACGTGTATCAAAAACCATTTAAAAATTGCAAAAAACAGAAAAACACTCAAATTTCACAAATTTTTGGCCACTTGGCCTTTATCAAGTGAAAGACGACAATATGTATATCAGTTACATAGTATTAAGTCTGCACAATACAAAGCTCCAGTGCAAATTTTTTGCAAAGCTTTGTATTGTGCAGACTTAATACTATGTAACTGATATACATATTGTCGTCTTTCACTTGATAAAGGCCAAGTGGCCAAAAATTTGTGAAATTTGAGTGTTTTTCTGTTTTTTTGCATACTGATACTTTCCTTTGGAGGACATTAAATTTTATTGGAATCATTTAAAAATTGTTTTATCAGCTTTCAAGGAGCACTGTTAGCATTTGTTTCAATGTGATATATAATATATATATGGATGGATGCTTTAATATTACTACACAATATGATAATGATATAAAACAATCAATTTCAGGTACCCCAAGGAGTTTTAGTGCAAGAGTACTTGGAATGGTGTGGGCGGGGTTTGCTATGATCATTGTGGCATCATATACAGCAAACCTTGCCGCCTTCTTGGTGTTGGACAGACCGGTGGCATCTATAACAGGCATTGATGATGCTAGGGTAAGCTGCCACTTTGAAACATCAGGGCTCGAAATTAGCACTGGTCCTAACTATATAACTACAGACATGGGATAAAATTATGGAACCCTATAATTTTCATGTCCCCCAAACAAAGTTGTTTGGGAGACATGTTGTGTTTGCTCTGTTTCTTAATATTCTTCTTCTTCTTCTATCTTTCCGTGGTGAACTTGTCTGCATGCTTTCTCAGAAACTACTTGACAGATTTGATTAAACTTCATATGATGATAGGTGTAGGTGTGCAGATGTGCAAAATGTATGTTGTTACGTCATAAAAAGATGGCATCTATGGCAAACCGAGCTTCTGATTGGTTGAAATTTCAACATTGTCAGATTTTGATGAAATTTGGAATTAATGGGTATCAAGGGATTGGGATTTCAGTGACATGGGCTTCGTTGCCATCTATAGCAATCTGAGGCTTCTGATTGGTCAAAATTTCAACATTGTCAGATTTTGATGAAATTTGGAATTTCTCAGTATCAGCGATTGTAATTTCATTGGTTTTGTTGCCGTCTATGGCAAACCAAGGCTTCTGATTGGTCAAAATGTTAACATTGTCTGATTTTAAATGAAATTTAAAATTTATTTTTATCATCGATTGCGACTTCAGCTTTATGGCTTTTATTCCTCAAAACCTGTAAAAAACAATTGCAGATTGGTATATAATAAATGCTGGTTGATATCAACACAACTTGCTCCAAAGTTTTGGGGACATCATGTAACAGTGGCCTGTTACAATCGGCCCTTGTTTACTATATATTTCATAAA
The DNA here is from genome assembly GCA_030159075.1 of Atrina japonica. Taxonomy (NCBI): domain Eukaryota; kingdom Metazoa; phylum Mollusca; class Bivalvia; order Pterioida; family Pinnidae; genus Atrina; species Atrina japonica. Next base: position 384,629 of record BROG01000508.1, read on the forward strand.
AAACCACATATTTTCCAAAAAAAGATTGCAAAGCCATTTCTGATTGCATTTTTTAATAGAATTTGAACTGTTAAACAAAGAATTAAATCATTATATATTTTAAATTTTCATTTCTAAATTAGAAATTAAAAAGTTGACCTATTCAAACAGAAAGTTAAATTTTTGTGATAAAAACTCCCTATATGAGTATGGATGAGTATAATTGTGATGTGTAATTTTTACTTTCTGTTTGAATTGTCAAATGTTTGAAATTACAAATTAGAAAATTTACACCCAATTAAATCACTGAGACTTGGAAACATTCTCTGTCTAACGGTGAAAAACATTCTCTGTGATAACAATATTTTTTTGGAAAATGGTTTTATATGAAATATATAGTTAAAAAATGATAGCGTTCCATTACTTTGGTCCCGTGTCTGTATACCCTGAAATTATTATTTGGAGGTTATTTGTGGGCCAGTAGAAGTTTGATGGCGCTAGTAGAATTTAATGTTACTGCCTCCGTTAGCCACTTGGAGAAAAAAAATCACAATTGAGCCCTGAACATGCACACAAAAGTTAGACAAGATAAGAAGTTCCTCAGTTTGTTTTTATTCCAATGTCATTGTACATTATTCGCCTAAAGATATTAAATTGGATAAAAGCAGTGCCAGCTATGAGAAAAGTGTAGTTGAACCAAGTTACATTGAAATGAAAAGGGAATTCATTTTTCTTTCACATGAACATGATAAAAACTGAGTTATAATCATGTTAATGGGAATGAAGAAATTTATAATGATATCAGATTAATATTTCATGCCCAAATGGAACAGTAACAATAACAGTTGTTTATATTTATAGAAATGCAAGCAAACATACACAATGCTCTCTCTCATTGTATGAATCACCATGGTTCGCTCACTATCATGGTGGCTATTCAGGTTTTTGATTAAAACAAAGCAATGAATCATAATTTTTTGGCAATTAATTGTAAACTGTTGAATCAGAATTAAGTAAGAATAATAAATTGGATATGATGAAATTCTTTGAAAAAGCATGTTTCAAGTAAAAAGGAAGAAGTACCAATGATAATCGAAACTCAAAGTCCATTATAACAGGACAAATTGGATATACAAATGGTCTCAACATGAAGAATAATTGCGAAACTCGAACAGGATAGGACCAGGAGTCCCGAAGGAGTCATTTAAATGTATAATTTTTTAATGCAAGTATGTATTCTTTTATTATTTTATTCTTTGTAGCTGAGAAATCCAAATGAAGAGTTTAAGTATGCAACTGTGAAGGATAGTTCTGTTGAGATGTACTTCAAAAGACAGGTAGAGCTCTCAACGATGTACCGACAGATGGAACCGAGAAATTACCAGACCGCAGAGGAAGCCATAGCTCATGTAAAAAGCGGGTAATGTTCACTTTACTACCAAATTATATATATATATATATACAGTGAACCCTCTTTACAATGACTGTGTTTGTTCCCACGTAGGAATGACGTTATATCGAATTTGTCACTCTAACGAATTTGATGTAGTGGGCATTTCATAGTTAGCTCCCTTGAGTATCATTTACGCATATATGTACATGTAAATAAATAAACTTACAATAACAAATATCATTATTTTATTTCATACTATTTCAACCTTTTGCTAGTCATATTTATGCATGTTCATATTGTAAACATCAATGCACAATTATTTTTTCGGTCGTATATTGTAAATCGGTGATGTCGTGAAATGCACGGATCATATACAAAATGCCCGAATGTAATAGTATATCTCTTGATTCCGAGTTAGAATCATTATTTTTTAAATAAAAAGCTCACCGATTGCGGTTCACAAATAAAGTTTTATTTAAATGTCTACGATTATCGTAAGTATTTAAGTATTTTAAAGATCCGCTATTGTAACCACATCGGCACGGACATTAGCGTAACGGAACATGTCAACAATGTTTATTTATTTATCATTTATTTATCTCATTTTTTGTTTAATTTGTACACAGTTTGTATTTCTCTTCCTGTCGCTTGAGTTCTAACGAAACCTACTGCCTACTCTACAGGTAGGGATGATTCAAGCGCTTATCGTTGACACCTAGACAATCACCTATCAGTGCAGATTAAGAACAATTGATGATGTAATTGTTTTATTGACACAATTATTTTTACCTGTGATCTCAACCGAGAAGAAAATCAAGACTGAAAACAATAGCCGGATTAGCGGGTGGGATGTACTGCGATGTTATGCCGTTGTAAAGAGTTTATTTTTATTGAGTTTTGTACATTTGTTCCCGGAATCTGATGTCGGAGTCGGATACCGAATATTCCGTTGTAATGAGTACTTTTTATGTACATGTACGTTTGTTCCCGAGCAATTCTTGTCGGATACTGAATATTCCGTTATAATGAATGTTGTAAAGCGGGTTCACTGTACATATACCCAAGGTGACTTTATGTATTTGTTCCCACGACATTCACAAGTTTATAGATTTTGAATTTGTCATCTTCAAATGTTTGTTTTTAGTGTTGGGGAGGGGGGGTTGTAATATTATATCATTTTGAATGATTTATGTGTTTACTTTGCAATGTATAGTTTACATTTCAGTGTTTTATTTACCTTTGAGAACACATCAACCTGTCATTGATGTTCAATTTCACTAGAGTATGTATGTTTCACCCACAGTAATCAGTTTACAACTGATAAGTGACTACACGAAATACTATTAGTATAAACAGTTTAGTATGTTTGTAAGTTCAAGTAAAATATCAAATTGAACTTGATGTAGGATCACATCCTCTCGATCCCATGCAGTCGTTTGTTGGCTTTTACATGTACAAGGAACAGGAACTTGTGGAAGGCTTTTGGTCTCTTTCCGAGTATATTGTAACTGAGTTTTCTCCTCCAATATTATATGGCCACCACCATATAACTGAAATTATGGTGTAAAATACTGTTACCCAAAAAAAAAACAAAAAAAAAACCCCAAAAAACAAACAATGAAGAGGAAGAATACATATATATCAATTATGAATACTGTATGGTTGCTTTTATTCACAAATGATTTAATTTCGCTATATATCCGCGGGTAAAGAAAATACTGCGAAATTAAATACTCGAGAATATTATACCTCATCATTCTTATGAAGTATCTGAAAGACAATACGTTACCGATCAAAATTATAAAAGTTATTTCCAATCAGAATAACATTCATATATAATGCGACAAGGCATACACGAGTCACAAAATATTATAAGCTTAACTTTAACTCCAGTTACACTTCTGTTTTGGAAATGGTCGTGCTCAAAATTTGATACTCGTGAATAAGTTTCTTTCCGAAAAACGTGAAATTTTCTCCCTGTGAAGTTAAACAGCTATACAGTAAATCATTTAGTTTTTTGTTGTGAAATATACTTATATTCCTATAGAGGAAAAATATATTTTCTGGAATTACTTAGCATTAGTATAGGTCCGTCCATTGCCTAAATAAAAAATTTGTGGGTCTTCATCTAGATCTGGGGATCTCATTATCAGTGTAAAATTTCTTAGGTAAAAATAAAACGGCATTAAAACAAGAATATTCAAGCCTAATTTTGATATCAGAAGTTAGGCCAATCCAAGTTGTATTTTTGTTTAGCGTCCACCCTAAATTAAAAAACCGATCTGTCTATCAGGAAAAAAAGTACAAATGACAGAAAAAACACTTGACATTTTTAGGAGAACAGATGCAATTTAATGCACATTTGAGTATTTTCCTGATGTGTTAACAGAAGTAAAACAAAATTAAACTTATAAAAATCCATAGCATTAACACATACTTACCTATGACATGATAGTTAGCACATTGCATGAAAATAAATGTTCATGTTTAAGTCATTAATCTCCGATCGAAGTCACATATGGATTTCCCCATTTCAAAGAAGGGTTTAGTTCACTGTCAGAATTCAGGGGTTACTGATCAAAAGAATCAAAATTTTATAATAATTGTACAATGCGATATTAACCTGCTCACCCCCGAATTATGACAGTGGATCATACTATTTATTTGATTTGGGTGAGTCTAATTGTAACCTCGGGGGTGGATGAGTTAACTGTTCATTTAAGGACTATGTTTCATATTTTTCATACTAGATGTTTGTGATTTTTTTTTTTCTGTTTTGTGATCTCAAGACTAATCTGTCTGAGGATGCTAGATAGAGAAAAAAACTTGGAATGGTCATGTGATCTTACAAGATGAATAATCATTTTCATACCTTAATTTATCAGAAACTTGCAAGCCTTTATATGGGATTCCTCCCGACTGGAATATGAGGCCGCTAACAACTGCGAGTTGATAACAGCGGGAGATTTATTTGGGAGGTCCGGACTCGGCATCGGTCTGCAAAAGAAAAGTCCTTGGACACAAGATATCTCTATGGCTATACTTAAACTTCATGAAAGTAAGTAAAAGATATATATCTATACTCGTCAGTGAGTAGTGTGAAAATTAAGTTAAATTTGTTTCCATCAAAAAACTTCAAGAATTCCTCATTTGGAGACTATGTACGATCTGTATATGAGAGAGAGAGAGAGAGAGAGAGAGGAGAGAGAGAGAGAGAGAGGATGGGTGTGAATACATAATTTACAAGATGACAACTGTTGTCATGTTGTAAATTTTGTATTTACACCCACCCAGTAAATTCAAAATTTACAACATGACACATCAAACAAAGCTATAAAAACACACAAAGCTGGACTTTAAAATTTACATTTTATTACTTTTTATGGGTTGTTATATAATAACAACCTATTATGGGTTTTTGGGGTACTTTGACACCCTGTATGGTGATCACATGTCTTACATAACCAGTGACTTCTCAATTTCAGCAGACGTTCACTTGCATACTGTGTATATATATATATATAATATATATATATATTATATATATATATAATATATATATATATATATATATATATATATATATTAATATTGCAAAGGGAGGTAACTCGGTTGAGTGTAGAAAGGGTACAACCGCAAACTGCTACCCGCTACCGGCACATGTGGTTTATAAATTTATCGTTTGTGCACCAAATTAACATTGCTTAGTCTTTATTTTTGCTATGTGTGAAGGAAATAGTATAATTTATTATCTGGTACCAAAAAGAAAATTATATAGATCTTATTTAGATGATTTTGATCAGAAACCAGAAAGTGGCAAATTAAATGAGGGGCATTATGAAGAGGTTTTACTGTACTCTCGGGCATTTTAAACAGATTTTATTGTACTCTGTATATTTCCAGAGGGAGTAATGGAGGATCTGGATAATGAATGGATACTGAAGGAGAGAAATGACTGTCTGGATAGAGATTCGGCACCAGCAACACTGGGTCTTACAAACATGGCAGGTATGAATCACCTGGGAAACTGGTGCATACGTATTAAATATTAATAAATAAAAGATGGAGCATAGGCATATATGAACCTCAATACATCTGTTATTGTACATACTTCAAAATTAGGTTATATAGTAAATGAGTATGTTTATGATTGTCTGAGGATCTTAAAAAGAAAAAAATAAGAAGCCATTTTTATCAACCCTAACTTTTTGGGGAGCATATTCTGATATCATTAAGAAAATCTATTTGTACCAGTGGTCTCTAGATGATGGAGGACAAATAGTTTTTAGTCATGCAATTGAATATTGATTGAGTATTGATTATTTTACAGTAAATATTAAAAATTAATAATTAATAATAATAATTAAATATACTAATTTCTTTACTCTTTCTATTGTCTTAGACCAGTCTATTATGGACTGTAGGGGTGAAAGAGTTAATAACACCTTTTTGTAAAATGTAGCCAAAGAGTGATGATAGTGCAAACTGATAATGAAAAAATTGACTGTATTGGTCAGTCAGATTTTGTCAGTTCTTGTGGTAAGATAAGGACGGCTGTACAGAAAGGAGAGCTGTCAACATAGAAAGAAGAGCTGTCAGCATTGAAAGGAGAGCTGTCAACATTGAAAGGAGAGGTATCAGCATTGAAAGGAGAGCTGTCAACATAGAAAGAAGAGCTGTCAGCATTGAAAGGAGAGCTGTCAGCATTGAAAGGAGAGCTGTCAACATTGAAAGGAGAGCTGTCAGCATTGAAAGGAGAGCTGTCAACATTGAAAGGAGAGGTGTCAGCATTCAAAGGAAAGCTGTCAACATTGAAAGGAGAGGTGTCAGCATTCAAAGGAGAGCTGTCAACATTAAAAGAAGAGCTGTCAGTATTCAAAGGAGAGCTGTCAACATTGAAAGGAGAGCTGTCAGCATTCAAAGGAAAGCTGTCAAGCTGTCAACATTCAAAGGAGATGTGTCAACATAGAAAGGAGAGCTGTCAACATTCAAAGGAGAGCTGTCAACATAGAAACATAGAAAGGACAGATCTCAACGTAAAAAGCAGCATGAGTCTTTAGATTTTAAATTTATATTTTTCAGGCGTGTTTATGATGGTGGCAGGTGGCATAGTGGCTGGTGTATTCCTAATCTTCATAGAGATAGCCTACAAACGTCATCGAGGTCTGAAAGAGAAGGAATTGGAGCTGGCTAGAAATGCTGCAGATAGATGGAGAGGAAATATTGAAGTAAGTGAATATTCCTAGTAGAAATTGACTGACATATAGTCAAGAATATGATCATGTGAAACGTTGTAAAAGATCTTCTTTTCAAAAATATTTGTTTTATTAGAATTTAAGTTTTCCTGTTCCTTAAAAAATCCAGCTTTATTTCGGTATGCAATGACCTTTCAGATAAACTCATTCGCCATATCAAATGTACTTCGTAATTTGGTCAGGGGGATCTCGGTCCTTTATGCGCTCGGACTATGTTAAAGTCGGCCGATCTTTATGTGTTTTATATTTACTTTCAAAATACAGTGATTTTTATTGGAAAGTGCATGTATTATGTAAAATATATGCTTTTCAACGCTATTTTAAATACCTGAAGAAAATTGGATGAATATATCAATAAATATATCAGGTCACTAAAAGAATTTTTTTCCGATCTTTAATGATACCGGTACCCAGAATGCTGACATTAATAAAATCAAAACAATATAACTGAGATAAGTATGTGTACCTCATGTTTTACAATTGTGCCACCATGTCCGATGGAGTTATGCAGTTCATGATCATATGTGTCAAGAATGATAAAGCCAAGAAATGATAATATTTGAGATAAAAATGGGTCGAGATCACCCGATATACCTGGCATGTGGACAATTTCAGAAACAAATGTTTTGAAACGACGAAAAAAGACTAATTTGACCAGATTTAAGTATGAAATGATGATGTACGAAAATAAACGCATTGGATAATAAGAATAGAACAACTTACACTCTGCAAAAGAGCAACATGCATATGATTGGACGCTCAGTAATCTTCGTCAAAAAATTTCTGAAATGTAATTTGTGATGCACAAAGTAATGGCGGACAAACAATAATTGATATTACGGGTTACCATACAAGACTCTGCAGTTTTACACATGCCCATGTTATTCTAACCACACAGAAAGGGATTTATTTGGGATATATTTGAGATAAAAATATTACATTAAATGGGCATTGTATAAATTTTTCACACTGCGACAGCTATATATATTTTAAGAAGAATGTGTGATAGATAACTAACTATTCACCTGCCATGTGAACAACCTTACATATATAAAGAGGGACCATACTGAATAAGAGGCTTACCATCTGTAAGCTTAAGAATGCTGTTCACCTGGTCCATCTACGCAATATAGAGGAATTTACATACCTGTAGTATTCTAACTCTGCTTACCTGACCATCCTATGCAATAGAGAGGGATGCATACAACTGTAGTATACAAACTGCTTACCTGCCCAATCTATCCAATAGAGAGTGATATATATATATATATGTTTACCTGTACCATACTAACTCTGCTTACCTGCCCAATCTATCCAATAGAGAGTGATATATATATATATACATACACCTGTACCATACTAACTCTGCTTACCTGCCCAATCTATCCAATAGAGAGTGATATATATATATATATGTTCACCTGTACCATACTAACTCTGCTTACCTGCCCAATCTATCCAATAGAGAGGGATATATATATATATATATATATATATATATATACACCTGTACCATACTAACTCTGCTTACCTGCCCAATCTATCCAACATATATACACCTATACCATACTAACTCTGCTTACCTGGACAACCATAGAGAGAGTTGGTCAATCTACACCATAGAGAGGAATTTAAACACCTGTAGCATATCAACTCTGCTAACCTAGGGGAACGTATACATCTCTAGCACACATAGCATACTACGCCCTGCTTAACTGGTCAGTCTACATAGAGATGAATGTACACAACTGTAGCACACTAACTCTGCTTACCTGGTCAGTCTACACAAAGAGAGGAATGTACACACCTGTAGCACACTGACTCTGCTTACCTAACCAATCTACACAATAGAGAGAAATGTATACACCTGTAGCATACTAACTCTGCTTACCTGGTCAATCATACATAGAGATGAATGTACACTCCTGTAGCATATTAACTCTGCTTACCTGGTCAATCTACATAAAGAGAGGAATGTATACACCTGTAGCATACTGACTCTGCTTACCTAACCAATCTACACAATAGAGAGAAATGTATACACCTGTAGCATACTGACTCGCTTACCTGGTCAATCGACACCATGAACATGATGAAGAGGAATGTATATACCTGTAGCATACTAACTCTGCTTACCTGGCCAATTTACGCAATAGAGAGGATTGTATACACCACCATTTAGCTCTCTAACCTGGTCAATCTACACAGTAGAGAGGAATGTATATACCTGTAGAATGCTAACTCAGCTTACCTGGTCAATCTTCAAAATAGAAAGGAATGTATACACCTGTAGCATTTTAACTCTACTAACCTGGTCAATCTACACAATAGAGAGGAATGTATATACCTGTAGAATACTAACTCAGCTTACCTGCCTAATCATAGAGAGGAATATATACATCTGTAGAATACTAATTCTGCTTACCTACCTAAAAGAGAGAAATGTATATACCTGTAAGCATACTAACTCTGTTTACCTGCCTTGTGTAGAATTTATATACTGAAGAGGACTGTAAATATATGTGCGCATACGGTTTACTGGCCATCTGTAGAATCTAAGCAATAAGGAAGAATGTACTAACTCTGTTACCTTGGCTAGTATGCATCTAATATTGATCCATGGCATTGCTGTATCCAGATTGCTTGTGCTTGCACACAGAAAATTCAGTAACTGTTCAACAGCATGGACTAACAGAGTGAAAGACAAACATCTAATATTTGTCCTTTGAAGTAAACATATATACACATGACATTTTTCAGAAGAGGAAAAGACTGCGAGAAACTTGGAACTACCTTCGTGCCTTGAAAGAGAATGAACCAACAGATGAGCAGCATATTGAACAAGAAACAAAAAACCTGTGAAATTGACATTTTTCTGTAGACATTAAGATAATATATTACAGTGTGAGCTGTCCCCCTCTTTCCTGTACATTCCTCTTAGAGATCTCTGTAGTACATATGGTATATTGAATGTAGTTTGATATTTTGTCAGGTTTTTATTTTGTTTTTGGCTTGAATGTCAGAGGTGGTGATCACACTTTGGTGAGTGTCAGAGGTTGTGATCACACTTTGGTGTTTAGTGTCAGAGGTGAGAGGTGGTGATCACACTTTGGTGTCAGTGTCAGAGGTAATAATCACACTTTAATGTTTATTGTCAGAGGTGAGAGGTGGTGATCACACTTTGATGTGAGTGTCAGAGGTAGTAATCACACTTTGGTATTAAGTGTCAGAGGTGAGAGGTGGTGATCACACTTTGGTGTTAGTGTCAGAGGTGGTGATTACACTTTGGTGTTAAGTGTCAGAGGTGGTGATTACACTTTGGTGTGAGTGTCAGAGGTGGTGATTACACTTTGGTGTGAGTGTCAGAGGTGGTGATTATACTTTGGTGCTTAGTGTCAGAGGTGGTGATCACACTTTGGTGCTGAGTGTCAGAGGTGGTGATCACACTTTGGTATGAGTGTCAGAGGTGGTGATTATACTTTGGTGTTTAGTGTCAGAGGTGGTGATCACACTTTGGTGTGAGTGTCAGAGGTGAGAGGTGATGATCATACTTTGGTGTGAGTGTCAGAGGTGGTGATTACACTTTGGTGTGAGTGTCAGAGGTGGTGATTACACTTTGGTGTGAGTGTCTGAGGTGAGAGGTGGTGATCATACTTTGGTGCTAAGTGTCAGAGGTGGTGATCACACTTTGGTATGAGTGTCAGAGGTGGTGATTATACTTTATGAGTGTTTAGTGTCAGAGGTGGTGATCACATTTTGGTGTGAGTGTCAGAGGTGGAGGTGATGATCATACTTTGGTGTGAGTGTCAGAGGTCAGAGGTGGTGATTACACTTTGGTGTGAGTGTCAGAGGTGGTGATCACTATTTGGTATGAGTGTCTGAGGTGAGAGGTGGTGATCACATTTTGGTGTGAGTGTCAGAGGTGGTGATCACACTTTGGTGTGAGTTTCAGAGGTGGTGATCACATTTGGTATGAGTGTCAGAGGTGAGAGGTGGTGATCACACTTTGGTGTGAGTGTCAGAGGTGGTGATCACTCTTTGGTGTGAGTGTCAGAGGTGAGAGGTGGTAATCACACATTGGTGTGACTGCAAAGGTGGTGATCTCACTTTGGTATGAGTGTCAGAGGAGGTGATCTCATTTTGGTATGAGTGTCAGACGTGGTGATCTCATTTTGGTATGAGTGTCAGACGTGGTGAACTGACTTTGGTGTGAATGTCAGAGGTGGTGAACTCACTTTGGTGTGAGTGTCAGAGGTCGTGATCTTACTTTGGTGTTAATGTCAGATGTGGTAATCTCACTTTGTTATGAGTGTCAGAGGTGATGATCACATTTTGGTGTGAGTGTCAGAGTTGATGATCACATGTTGGTGTGAGTGTCAGACAGAGGTGTGGTGTTCACACTTTGGTGTTGAGTGTCAGACAGAGGTGGTGATCAGACAGACAGGTGTGAGTGTCAGACAAGTGGTGTTCATCTTATGGTGTGAGTGGCAGACAGAGGTGTGAGTATCAGACAGAGGTGGTGATCAGACTTTGGTGTGAGTGTCAGACAAGTGGTGTTCATCTTATGGTGTGAGTGGCAGACAGAGGTGGTGATCAGACTTTGGTTTTGAATGTCATACAGAGGTGGAGATCACACTTTGGTGTGAGTGTCAGACATAGGTGGTGTTCACACTTTGGTTTGAGTGTCAGACAGAGGTGTGAGTATCATCCAGAGGTGCTGATCACACTTTGGTGTGGGTGTCAGACAGAGGTGGTGATCACACTTTGGTGTGAGTGTCAGACAAGTGGTGTTCATCCTATGGTGTGAGTGGCAGACAGAGGTGTGAGTATCAGACAGAGGTGTGATCAGACTTTAGTGTTGAGTGTTAGACAGTGATGGTGATCACACTTTGATGTTGAGTGTCAGAGGTGGTGATCAGACTTTAGTGTTAAGTGTCAGACAGAGGTGGAGATCACACTTTGGTGTTGAGTGTCAGACAGAGGTGGAGATCACACTTTGGTGTTGAGTGTCAGACAGAGGTGCTGATCACACTTTGGTGTTGAGTGTCAGACAGAGGTGGAGATCACATTTTGGTGTTGAGTGTCAGACAGAGGCAGATATTACACTTTGGAGTGAGTGTCAGACAGGTGGTTTTCATCCTTTGGTGTGAATTTCAGACAGAGGTGTGAGTATCATACAGAGGTGCTGATCACACTTTTGTGTTGAGAGTCAGACAGAGGTGGTGATCACACTTTGGTGTTGAATGTCAGACAGAGTTGGTGATCACACTTTGGTGTTGAATGTCAGACAGAGGTGGTGATCACACATTGGTGTGAGTGTCAGACAGAGGTGCTGATCAACATTGGTGTGAGTGTCAGACAGAGGTGCTGATCAACATTGGTGTGAGTGTCAGACAGAGGTGGTGATCACACTTTGGTGCGAGTGTCAGAGGTGGTGATCATACTTTGGTGTTAGTGTCAGATGTGGTGATCACACTTTCGTATGAGTGTCAGAGATGAGAGGTGGTGATCACATTTTGGTGTGAGTGTCAGAGGTGGTGATCACACTTTGGTGTGAGTGTCAGAGGTGGTGATCACACTTTTGTGTGAGTGTCAGACAGAGGTGTTGATCATACATTGGTGTGAGTGTCAGAAAGAGGTGATGATCCCACTTTGGTTTGAGTGTCAGACAGAGGTGGTTGTCACACATTTGGGTATGAGTTTCATACAGAGGTCATGATCCCACTTTGGTGTGAGTGTCAGACAGAGGTGGTGATCCCACTTTGTTTCGAGTGTATGACAGAAGTAGTGTTTACTCTTCAGAGATAAGTGTGTTAGCATTGTTATAAAAAGTAAAACTACAAGGCCATGACCCAAGTTCCTGCAGTAAAATGTTATTTCTTTTTGTAAGAATTCAGCATAAACTAATTTAAGTTAATTAATATCACAATTTATAAATGCATATATTTCATGCATAGAGTGAGGCATGTCGATGATATAGATCTAGAATCCCTGTCAATCAAAATGTTATGTAATCTATTTCACATGTAAATGATATTCTGATGAATTATTTATAGTGACACAGGATATCAGTCCAGGTTTTTGTCGTTGATTATTTCTAGGCACTCTTGAATTTCAAGATTTATATGTACACCTTTATCATAAGGTGATTCATCATATGAGGGAATGAAAAATAGATTTATGTCTGGACCATGTTGGTTTTCATTATCTCTAAAGCGCTGATGCATTTGATAATGTCAAGACAATTATTTACTTTTACATGTATATAATATTTTTAGATATTATATATCTTTCCTAAGTTTAAGTTCCTGATACATGTTGTAAGTTATTAATATTTATCCGTGGTTTTCTTACATACTGTGAAATCTCGTTTTGTCAACATTGGATGAGTTGAAATTCCAGATATGTCAAAGTTAAACAGCTGATCCCAATTCTTATGGCTAGAAAAATATGTCAATTAAAATTCTGGCTATCTCCAATTTTGGATAGTTCTTAGTAATAGGAGCGGTTCCGTAAATTTCGAGATAACAAGATTCCACTGTATTTCGAAAGCCACATCACTTTGTTATATATGTAGGCAAAGGTTTAGAATCTCAAAATATGTGAAGTTTGATTTCACTATAGTAACTTTTTTTTATTTATCTGTGGGTTTTATATATATATTTGTATATATTTTTTGTATAAATGCCCATATCAGTTTTGTGAAATGCTGGAGTCTTTCATGTTTGTTCCGTCCACTCGCTGTAACACAGTCTCTATGACTGTTCAATGGATGATACCATAATGGTCACATATGACAGGTGGTCTTTTAATACAGAGCACCAATTATGTGATTTTGAAGGATATAATGTACATGCACTTGAAATGTAAAGAACAGGTTGTTTTTTTTTTATTATACATCTTTGGTTTTACGCAATAAACATTTTTTTATTTACGATCTTGAAGTTTTGGAGGTGGTCTCCTAAGCGAGGTTTCGGTTTACAGTGTTGCCTCACTATTAAGACCACCTTTCAGACAGACTCAAAGTGGTCTTATAAGTTAGGCAATGTTTTAAGTGAGGTTCTGTACTTATTTGAATATTTATCAAGAGACTGGAAATTTACGGTCTAAAATGCAAGGTGGTCTTCCAAACGAGGTGGTCCTCTGACAAGGTTTCAGTGTGTATGTAATTGACCTAGTATACAACCAATCAGCATGCATCTCATGATCTGGATACATTAGTTATATGAACCACAAATTTTAGGAGCTATGAGCAATAGCTGTATAAGGAAAGTAGTTCTTTTATATGTTTTAATCAGGTTATTTATAAAGGAAGGTACCCTATACTTCAGGAAGAAACAATTCATATTCAGTAAAACCTGCTATAGCGGCCACCTCTATATAAGGATTGCCTGTCTATAAAGACCAGTTTTGAAAAGTACCATGACTGCATACTTCAGCTAAATTAAACCTGTGTATAAGGGTCACCTGCACATAAAGGCCAATATTTTCTGGTCCCTTGGGTGGCCCCTATATACAGGTTTTACTGTAGTTTGAATAGAACCAGAAATGTGATGATTACCTCAGTTACATATTGTATATGTACCAGTGATGGTTTGCAGCCCATAATAATCGTAAAATGCAAGTATATTATTGTCTAGGTACATGTCAAGTAGATAATTATTTAGCATAGGTACATATTGTATACTTTAAATGTACTGGTTAACATTTATATACCTGTCTCCATGTACATGTCGTATACCTCAAATGTATTGGTTAACATCTGTATACCTGTCTCCATGTACATGTCGTATACCTCAAATGTATTGGTTAACATTTGTATACCTGTCTCCATGTACATGTCGTATACCTCAAATGTATTGGTTAACATTTGTATACCTGTCTCCATGTACATGTCGTATACCTCAAATGTATTGGTTAACATCTGTATACCTTTCTCCAGGTACATGACATATACCACAGGTGTATTGGTTAACATCTGTATACCTGTCTCCAGGTACATGTACATGTTGTATACCTGGGAATGATGTATATACTATAGGTTATTGTAACATCTGTATACCTTTCTCCAGGTACATGACATATATCACAGGTGTATTGTATAACATTTGTATACCTGTATCCAGGTACATGGCATGTAGAGTATTATCTGGGATGGGTATATGTTATATACTCTGTAGTTCCAGGTATATGTTATATACACAGGTGTTATATAGCTCAGTTGGTTGGTACATTTGATTTTACAGTGATGTAGTCCAGGTTCAATTTATGTCTAGTTATCTGGCATGTTGTATACTTCAGTTGCCATGGGTACTTGTATGTAATATGTAGTTTGAATTGATGCTTATTTATATATACACACACATGTTATATAGCTCAGTTCTGAACTGAGTTCACATCTTACAGTTGATGTAGTATATTGTTCAAATTTAATTTCTAATTAAAAGTTTATCTAAATATTGTATAGTGCAATTTTTTCGGTTCGTATTTAGTACACTTGTTGTCAAGCAGATATGTAGAATGTTTTTCTTGAATTTTGGGTACATGGAAAATTGTTGTTGCGTAGGCACGGAAGCTATTTTAATCTGCAGTTACATATTCTGTCTCGGAAGCAAATAGATGTACGTATAGAATCTGTCGGAATTTTAAATACCTGAGTACATGAACAGATAGGAATATTTCTACATGTACATGATGTAGCTTGGAATTTTAAATACCTGAGTACGTGTAGAACACAGCTAGCCTGAGTATGAGTGTAACACAAAGAACACAGCTAGAATTTCCAGGTACATGTAAAACACAGCAGCCAAGTGGTATCACATGATGATAAAAACCTGAGTACATGACATTGTATCACAGCCTGAGATGATAAATACCTGAGTATATATATCACAGCCTATGATGATAAAATACCTGAGTATATATATATTACAGCCCTGAGATATAAATATATACAATTACACAGCCTGAGATGATAAATAGCTGAGTACATGTATCACAGCCTGAGATGATAAATAGCTGAGTACATGTATCACAGTCTATGATAATAAAATACCTGAGTACATGTATCACAGCCTGAGATGATAAATACCTGAGTACATGTATCACAGTCTATGATAATAAAATACCTGAGTATATGTATCACAGTCTATGATGATAAATATACCTGCAGTACATGTATCACAGCCTATGATGATAAAATACCTGAGTATATGTATCACAGTCTATGATGATAAAATACCTGAGTACATGTATCACAGCCTGAGATGATAAATACCTGAGTACATGTATCACAGTCTATGTCGATAAATACCTGAGTATATGTATCACAGTCTATGATGATAAAATACCTGAGTACATGTATCACAGCCTGAGATGATAAATACCTGAGTACATGTATCACAGTCTATGATAATAAAATACCTGAGTACATGTATCACAGCCTGAGATGATACAAATACCACAGAGTACGAATGTATCACAGTCTATGATAATAAAATACCTGAGTACATGTATCACAGCCTGAGATGATAATTACCTGAGTACATGTATCACAACCTATGATGATAAAATACCTGAGTACATGTATCACAGTCTATGTCGATAAATACCTGAGTATATGTATCACAGCCTGAGATGATAATTACCTGAGTACATGTATCACAGTCTATGTCGAAAATTTTGATAAATACCTGAGTATATGTATCACAGTCTATGATGATAAAATACCTTGAGTACATGTATCACAGCCTGAGATGATAAATACCTGAGTACATGTATCACAGTCTATGACGAAAATTTCTTGAGTACATGTATCACATGAGATGATATGCCTGAGTACACAGCACAGGGATGAGTAATGAATACAGCCTGAGTATATATACATGGTAAACACCCTGGGATGATAATTTACCTGAGTATATGTACCTGCACCAGCCGGATGATAAATACTTGAGTATATATTCCACACCCTGGGATGGTAAATACCTAAGTACATATACCACAGCCTGGATTGATAATTATCAAAGTACATATAGAACACAACCTGGGTTAATAATTACTTGAGTACATGTTGTGTAGTCTAGGTATACATACCTGTTGTATTGATAAAGGTAGAGAAAAATAATGTTGCAAGTTGATACCAAAGAAAGATTACAGTACATAGGAGGTAGATTTTGTTTACCCAGTGTATAGGGCCTATACAAGATGAGATAAACAGTACATAAATAGGTAGAAATTTGTAGTGCTACCCAGATGTATTTTCCATGCATGGGATACAAGTGCACATGTAGCTAAATACAATATATATAAATATACATACCAAATGTTTATAGGCTGTGTAGATGTAGTATTCCATCGCGATCGGGAGACAAATGGGGGGGGGCATGGAACATAAAACACATATATATACAATATACACAGTATACAACGTATTATGTGTATATAAGTATATATATATATGTTGTACTGTTATTACATACAGGCCTATGTACCTTATCGCAAACTTTATATGTATCACTGGGTCACTCTGGCTATGCCAACATCTTTTGATGTACTTACAAGAAGTTTGATTTAAATTTTTCAAAATGTGAGCACCAGTCTTTGCTGTCATTTTCAGTTATAATATTGAAACATATAATAGTAAAATATAATGAAATAAGATGCAAAAATATAGATTCATCCAAATTATTTGATTAGGACAGAAATCTAGTTCTTTTTAATTTTCAATATTGGATACAAAAGATTAAAGGCATGCAGACTGTAAAAATGGATTCTTTTGTTTGTGTTGAAAGTTTCCAATATTAATTGTTGTTTTACATAAATAAAATGTTTTTAAAAAAAACCCAGGGCTGAAAAAATTTAGTACGTTGCATTTTTGACAAGAAATCTAATGTGAACAATGGGTGTATTAATATTCTTACATGGGTGGCAGACATTTCAATCGTCGGCGTATTTCATATATTTTATGCAATATATACATAACATATTATAAATTTTCTACCATGACATATCATTTTCAACTTTTTTTTAGAGTGGATTAAATATTTAACATATATATTTTCATAAAATATCTAGAAATGTATTCATTTAAATTCAATAATTTTAAACTCGCGACTCATAAACATATATAAATTTTCTAATTTTCAATAAATTCAAAATGTAACCATTTAATTCTAATAATTTCAGTTCTGATACGTAATAACATTCAAGCACGGTATATATTTCATCTGATAAAAATGCTTAA